>CM046866.1:36311340-36843991 GCA_025617745.1 Heliocidaris erythrogramma | reverse complement strand
AAGTATGGGTAAGGAGTAAGGACAAACATGGCTATCATTCCCGATGAAATTACTAACGAAAAAACACGCAGCAGTGCTACCTCAAAGGAATGTGGCTTACAGGGAGGATCGTGGTTTGGAGGGTGCTCCGACATGTGCTCCTGTGACAATTACATGTTTTATTTTGTCAAAAATATAGGGTTAGAGTTGGGGATTGAAATTTGGTCTTAAGTTAGGGTTAGGTTTAGGTATATCGTCTGGTCAAGGGTTGATGTTTAGAATTCAGTCACTGTAAAAGTGGAAATTTTCACGTGATTAATATTTTGCGCTCGGCCGAGTAAGGTGAATTTCACACGTTTTTAATTTCGCCGACACGTTAGACTCATGTGCAAAAGAATACATGAACAAAAATATCCGCATGTTTTTATTTTCGCGCAAATTTCATGCCGTACGATATGCGCGAAAATTTTCATAACGCGAAATATTCCACGTTTACAGTTGTGTGTGAAATTAACACGAAGCAATTGTTGGCGAAGCAATTGTTGGGGAGCATGTGTCGTGCAACCGTTTAGAGAGTGGTTAAAATTTCAGGGTCATGAATAGTTACACTAACTATATACTGGTAACACTTATTCTTCACCATCACCTGGTCCAAAACGTAATAATTTTCTTTTTAAGTTGCTAGATAAATGCACAGCCTGTATCATAGTCTATGTCCATGCCACAGCATAAAAATGATGGGATGTTGGAACATAGGGTCATTTGGAATAAAAGGTTCAAAGGTCAGGAAGCATAGTATTATAACCTTGAATTCCTTGGTTCTATAGGAATCAGGGACGGATTAATACGGAGAGAAATTGTTATGAAAACTTTTCAAAATTTAAAATTAAAAAAAAACTTTCAAAATCACCAGAAGTCTTCTAAACTTACTGTGGGAAAATGGGTACAGTACTTGATAACGATTTAGTAGGAAACTACTCAAATGTCAACAGATCTTCAATTGTAAATTCATGACTTTTCAGTCAATCCTTTTCAAAATCCAAAATAAATTTATAAATTGCATAAGAACTGACTGAATATCACTTTTCAGGCTATCATATAAAGTAAAATCCATTTCAAGGATCTACAAAACCCCACATTGACAATATTGGATGCTCAACTTTTTACACGCTCAAGAGGTTGTCTTGAGTGAATCTATTTGAAATAAACATAAAAAACCTTCACTGGAACAGCTAATATCAATGGATTCTCAACTTATCTGTCACGCAAGGCCTAAATATTCCAGTCATGAATAAATGATACCATACCATAATCTGCATTGCAATGGGAAGTGTTTCTATCTTAAGAATGCAAACCAGTGTGGCGATCCTGTTTTTCGTAATTCCACCTTTTCCCCCAACACAATGACATTTGAAATGATCATCATATCAAAAATACTTCATGTGAATACATGTTGGTACATGTTTTTATCTCTCCTTCCACCCTAATTCATAGTATAGAGCCTTGCTTGTGAATATCATGGAGAGATATTAGAATACATATTACTATTAAGAGAGATAAGATCTTGTCCAGGAGAAATAATGTCCACAAAGAAGACCTGGGGAGCTTTTCATCAAGTGTTTCGTCAGTGATTTTTACCGACTGTTATAAGCTACTGAAATCCTTGCATCTGATTGGCCGAGGCAAATTTGTCGGTATAAATCATTGACAAAACACTTGATAAAATGCTCCCCTGAAGTTGACTTTTCTGTATATTTCTTTTCCTTGTACAGTGATTGACAGTTTAATTCACCCCTGCTAAGGGATGTATGAATGCTAAAGGGTTCAACTAAAAAGTACATACATGTACAATTCATTAGTAAATATTGGGAGGTATGAGCTTGATAAGAAACACCAAAAAGAAAATTAATATAAAGATGCAAAATGGCCTAAAATCAGACAGCTGTATAGAAAAATTTAGCATTTTGTTGAACCCTGACCGAGTATCCAAACAACAGCTCTTCACCTAGTGAGGTTTGGAGACTGCTAAATAAGAAAGGAAATCCTGTAGAGCTCCTGAACACCTGAAGTTGATTTCTCTCTGGGTTACCCCCCTCTTGAGTAACCCTTGTCCTGTTTACACCAGAGTCTCTGGGTTACCCCCCTCCTGAGTAAGCCTTGTCCTGTTCACACCAGACTCAGTATAATGATCTGATAGATGCAACTGTGTATAATCTCTCTGACTTATCATGAGAATGGGCACTGAGTGACCCAAGTTCTGTTTACACCAGACCCAACATAATCATCTTTTGATAGAGATAACCCACATATGATATCTCATGAGAATGGGCCCATATGTAAAGTGGCACTAAGGGTTTGGATAGAAGACCAGGGGAGCGTTTCATCAAGCGTTTTGTCAGTGATTTTTACCGACAACTGTTATAAGCTACTGAAATCCTTGCATCTGATTGGCTGAGAGCAAATTTGTCAGTAAAATTCACTGATGAAACACTCCCCTGGAGGATCTCCTGCATACATGTACCTGAACTTGCTTAAATTTCTCTGGGGTACTGAAACGCCCTTCACTTTCTATGTCTCACCTGTAAGATATCTTTCAGTATGAAATGCTCTCTGTCTAAAACCCAAACTCAGTACTCTGTTCACACTCAGACAAATGATCTCATAATCTCTTCCCTCCTAGAGGTATCTTTCGGCATGAAATGCCTTGCATTCATGAGATGAGGGTGACAAAGAGTTGCTTTTTAAAAGTACATGAACGTATGTATTGGTTAACAATGCTAGACTTGTATGTACAAACTATGAATTTAGTTATTTTATGTTGTTTTTATACCAAAGTTGTTTTTTTTTTGGGGGGGGGGTGCTCTTCAGAAGATATGGGTTTCAGGTTAATATACACCAAAAGTTATCACTTTTGAAGTGGCTCTTTGTTTTAATGGTATTCTTAGTCAAATTAAAAAGCATTGAGAAAAAAATGCATCAATTGATTAGGCCTACAACGAACACCAAATCATGTTTGAAAAAATATTACCTCATATCACTAGGTGAATTTTTTTTTTTTTTTAAACATATGTATGTACATGTACACTGTAAATTATTTTGCAAGAGATTCAAGCTTAATCATACTGACTGACAAGAATTTCTGATCACTGATCATAATGTGATCCTACAGCATTAAAGAAATCCTGTATACGGTACATACATCTGAATCTAATTCACAACGGCTTCTAGCCTCCTTCATAACGGTAAATACCTCTTGATCATAGTTTATCTTCTAATCACTCAATGAAAAGCATATTTGCAAGGAGAAATTGGAGTCTAGGGGGGAAAAATGAAGAAAAAAGAGAGGAAATCCAGTAGAGTTGCTTCACACCTGAATTTGATTTCTCATTGGGTTTACCCCCTCTTGGGCAGGCGTAGCCGTCTTCACACCATGATCAAAGCGAGTCTGGGGAAACAATGTAGATCTTGGGCTTTTTGTGCATGCACAAGTACTACTGTAAAAGTGGAAATTTTAACGCAATTACTTTTTCGTGCTTGGCCAAGTAAGGTGAATTTCACATGTTTTTAATTTCGCCCTCACGCTATAGACTCATGGCCTGGGCAAAAAGAATACTATACCTAAACAAAAATATTCATGTGTTTTTATTTTTTGTGTAAGTTTCATGCCGCGCGAAAATATTCCACGTTTACAGTATCACATGAATTTCGCAATGTGCACATTACTTGATACTGTACAACCCAACATTTCCACAAATTGATTTTCTCCATGTTGTGGTTCTACCAAATTATATGTAACGGTATGAAACTTTTGCCAATCTTGACCAATTGTAAAGTTTCCTTCACGCACACAAATGTTCCTGATTTAACAAAAATAGCTAATTAGGAGACTCTACTGCAAAGTAGAGAATTTGATAACGATTTATAGCAAACTCATTCTCGGACAGTTGCTTGTGATGGTCAATTATGAAATATTAACTAAAATAATCATCTAACTGTACTATCACACCGGGCTTCCCAACTGTGCCACGACAGTCCCGACTCAAAAATATGGAAAATCGGGTGAAAAGTCGTGGCCAAGTCGGGAAGGTCGTGGCGTGATCGGGGTTAGTCGTGGCATGTTCGTGAGGGTCGGGAACGGTCGGGAGGGCTGTCACGACTTTTTAGGTCGGAGCTTAATTATCGGGAAACTCTCACAATTCTAAGAAATCGTGGCTATAACGTCGTGAGGACGTGGCGCGGTCGGGATAGTCCGGGCACAGTCTTGGCTCAGTCGTGGTGCAGTCGGATTGGTCGTGGCCCAGTCAAAATGAAAGTGAGGTCTGCTTGCAAATCGGCTGTATTTATAGGTCTTGGCGCGGACGTGGTAGAGAAGGTGATAGATCGGGGCTGTGGCGTGGCTCAGTCGTGGCGCAATCGGATAGATCGTGGCGCTGTCTTGGCGAGAACGTGGCACAAACGGGTACTGTCGGGACTCAGTCGTGAGAGTCGTGGGTATAATCGGGGTGCTGTCGTGGCTGGTACATGGCTGGATCGAGACTGTCGGGAATCAGTCGTGGCACAATCGGGGAGAGTCGTGGCAGCAACGGGAATGTATAATTTTTTAACCGGGATTCAGGTATTTTTACACGATTCTACCCCGACTCATACAAATGTTTCAAAAATTATAGAATCGGCGTTGTCGGGACGGTCGCAGCAGTCGTGGAGTTTGGTGTGATAGGGGCTTTAAGGGTATCAGTATTAGATGCTTCACTTAAGTTATAGACAAAGAAAATCAACTTTAAGTTGCATCCCTTACGATGCAGTTCAGTAGCATCGAGTGATGCCACAAATAAATTAAACTTGGGCTAATTTTGCAGGGAAAAAAAGTTTCTGTACTCACTTCTGGGTGAAATGGACGCAGGAAGGGGGTGAAGACTTATCTTGAAAAACTGAAAAAAGGCTCTCTTGACACTCCTAACAAGCAGTGACATTGCTAGGGTCATCTGCAGGTCATCTGCAGGGCATAGCCATCCATCCCATCCCCATCCCATTCCTTGTCTGACTCAGTTTCCTCTCAGCTTAGATATGCCTCAAGCGATATACGCTATAGGTCACTTCAACCCTTCCTTCAAAGTCTCACATTACCCAACAAATTGCGTGTTGTTGTTTTTTTTGCACAGTGTGTTCCAGAAGCTTATTGACAGTCATTTGCAAAAGCAATGTAATCATTGAGTTGTGAGGTTTGTCTAATTTCTGAAGGAGAAAGTGCCTATGCCGAGTCCCACACATAATGGTATTACAACAATGACCTTAAACAGCAAATGTACATGTATGTAAACATTGGTAGCGGATTATAAAAATTCTACACTAAAAAGTGAAGATAATGAAAAATAATTGAAAGGCATGGAGATTCAATTTTAAAATGTAACAGTGAATTCCTGCTACACAGAACTAAAGAAACAAGTAATTAGGCAATTCACAAATCACAAGGCTCTTTAGTAAGACTTCATTATCAATATATGAAATGCAGTCCAAATTTCACTTCTATTCTATACATTTGAATTGACTTATTGTCCCTGTATTTAAGTCATAATTGCACTTTTAAAGACTTAAATGATGTGAGTGTAAAAATCATGCTATTATACAAACTAGAGTTGAACAAGTACAATTATATGACACCTAATTAGATCCTTGCCATTTGATTGGTTGTTTGATGTTGATCATTTGTCCCATTTAAGAATTACGTCATCAATCGTTCAAATTTGATCCATTCACCGTGCAATTTGGGATCCATACGAAATTGTCCATTGCACTCGCGACCACCAACACGTCTACATACACAAAAACGACTTGCCTTTGCAGCGCGCATGCGACTATCAAGTACATTGAAGGACCACCGCAGCCGCACGCTCAGCAACAAAATGTAAGTCCCTTCACTCTTGTTTCTTAATTCATAAAATGTCAAATGAGAAGGAGAGCTATTTTTAGGTGTCATATAAAACAAATAATGATTTTTTTTTCATTCGTGCAATGGACAGAATATTTCATTCGGTGAAAGATGAAAATGATCTCGGCTCCGCCTCGTTGAATGGATCATTTCATCTTTCACCTCATGAAATATTCTGTCCATTGCACTCATAAACATTCATTATTTGTATACTATACAGGTGGGCTGGGGAAGTCCTGAAATGCGATAGAGTAATAATATTGATGTATGATGTTCCTACATAACAGCTTGACGCATGCACAATGCAGTGTCTTAAAATATCAAAATGGTGTGAAATCAACTTTAGAATACATTATAGACCATATGAAAGCATTTTTACATGTTTGCGCGTATGCACGTACATGCGCATACTAGAGGGTTACAATGCACGCACCAACTGCAAATATTCAACGATGAACTATAACACATGCAAAGTCTATTCCAGTCAATCTAAGGCATTTTTACCGTTTGCGCGTTTGAGAAAATATTCTAGAAATCATTGCATTATGCCAAATATGGTTATGTTATGACTTTCCATTGCAGAGATATAGCATATGTTGGAATTTTACAAAATGGCACCTAGATGACGTCACGGTGCATTGAATATGTTGAAAAAATTTCTGTCCTGAGACAATAACCATATCTACCATTGTACCAAATTTGAATACATTTGAATAAGCCGTTTTGGAGATATTGTGCATACAAAAAAGTTGGTAGAAATAAAAATAAATAATAAAAATAAAAATAAAAATAAAGAAAGAAAGAAAATTCGTACAAAAACAGAAGGTGGTCTGTACTTTGAAGTACAGCCCACCTAATAATACGCATCAGTGAGGGCGTTAGTATGGATTATCAACATAAGGTAACTTTGGAACAGTCTGACACACGAGAGGCGATAGCTGAGGGTGTTTGGACTGTTTTGAAGTTACCAAGGATGGATAATTTTACTTACATGCATGCCCGAGCATTGTGATGTGTATTATTTGTTTTATAAAATGTTGAGGGGGATCATTGTCGTTTGATAACTCACCCTCACATCTCTAATAGAATCATAACCATTTGAGTTCTGTACAGACATGAAATGTACTTAATTATTAAAGCAATGGCAAGTTTGAGGGTGCGCATTGAAAGTCGTGGAAAGCAAAAATGTGTGGTGATGTATGCTTGTTCATGTGCCCAGTATTGCATGAAGTTCATTAATCCTGCGTGACGGATATGAGGGCTATATAAGTGGCCATAATTATTATTATTATTATTATTATTAACTTATTATACTCTCCTACTGACTGGTCAGCAGCAAAATTATGGGTTGGGCAAAGAATAAATGCCTGGTCACTTCTACGCTGTCAACCAATCATTTGATTAGGAACTACATCACCATCTTCTCAACACTCATATTACATACATGTAAATTGTACAGTCTCCATGATTAAAACATAGCTGCAAACCTAAAACTACATGTGAGGACACACTGTTTATTTGGTCATTTATTAAAGCAATATGATTTATGATTGCTTTTCATCAGGTTTATGTTCATAAATTCCTTTTCTAGTCAATCCTTGAAATTCACATCAGTAGCATGTACCAAAACTAGCTTGATTTTATGTCACACCAGTTCGAAGATTAATGAGGAATAAAACCTTTCCCCACAACATACTTTCCCCTCTTGATTTGTGCGCTACATGTATACTTTTGCGCCTTGCAGTGATAAATAACTTGTTACTCTCCTACAATTAATCTATCTTAGTACATGGTTTCACACCATCTCCAAGTAATATGGCAATATTGCTGTTATCTCACAATGAAAAATTGAACTTCCTTGCCAATTCAGCTGAGAGATCCTGCTATGAAAATGCGAGGTAAAAAATCCACTCCACTACAGAGTCTGTATTCTCTAGCTCAAGGTTAATTCCGGAAATTTAATAATGCTAATGCCAACTCTTTGCTTACTCCAGAACTATTAAAGACAGCATTACTGTTATTTCCCTCTGCAAAATATCTCAAGATAATTTGTTCTTTGTAGTTCTCTGTAGTTGATTATTAAGTTTCACTCTCACTGAGGGCTTGGGTTCTTATGATCCAAATTTTATGACTATACTTTTTGCAAGGTTCTTCAAGAGATCAAAAACTGAAGTGCAAGCAAATTGTCACTAGAGCATGAAAGTTGGCAGAGAGAAGTCGTATCTGTGAACCCAAAAGAGAGTTTAGTATCTACGCTTTGCTAATTTGTTAATATGTTGCCTAGCATAAGGCAGGTAATATAAATAACTACATGCAGCTTCATAGTTAACAAGGGAAATTCCCAGGGCAGTCTCGCCTGCATTAATAGCGCAATTACTGGGGCAAAATTTTGATGGAAAATCAGAGGTTGGGGGTACTTAAGGGGTGCTGCCCCTGGACCTGAGCCCCCCACCCCCACCCCTGTATGGGCCAGGTACCCCATTTGTATATTAAAATCCCCTTCAACTAAGATTTATTGGGCAGTGAATTTCATATGAAATCAAGCTGTGTGTTTTAAAAAACCAGAATATGTGTACATGAAATATTTGCCAGTGGGACACTTTTGGGGTGCTGCCCCTCCAGACCCCTAAAAGATAATCATCTACTATACTTGAAACATTTTAAGTCTCCTTCCCCTAAGAATCATTCCTACCTAGTTTGGTTACATTCTACAGGTAGCAATAGGTTGTACAGAAGAAGGAAGAATGTCCATTTGGTGTCACAGGCTCTTGGGGGTGTAATCCCCCCCCCCCCTCCACTCCCTCCTTGAAGTACTTTGTACCCTATTTGCATTAATTTAGATCCTCTTTGCCTAAGGATGATTCTTACCTAATTTGGTTAAAACCCAGCCAAGCATTTAAAAATATCTCATTTTCACAATAGGGCACTTTAGAATGCTGCCCCTGAGCCCTCTTGGGGTCAAGGTACCCTGTTTAAGAAATTGAAGTCTACTTCCTCTAAGGATGATACCTACCAACTTTGCAACAGGGCTTAAAGAAGAAGAAGAAGCACAAATGAATCTAATTACTGCCATTATTGGTGCCCCCGGGGTGGTGCCCCCAAGACTTTACCCCCCCCCCCCCCCCCATATTGGTAGGTACCCCATCTGTATTGATTTAGATCCTCCTTGCCTAAGGATGATCTCTGCCAATTTTGGTTGAAATCCACTACCAGCAAAGTTTTGGGAAGAAGTCATATGCATGTGTACAATACATGTACATACTACATGTACATATACATACTGTATGGAGAGACAAAACTGAATTTTACCAAAAACTTAACCAAGCTAAACTGTCAGTAGGTGTGATGAAAATGTAAGATTGGGGTATTCATCTGAAGAGGAGAACATAAAGAGAATTCCTACCAAGTATGATGCCAAGTTTCAAAGAACTAGAACAAATACATTATACTTTTGAAATACAGTACACAGGTTAAGTTCAAACACTTAACTTCAGGTTAAGTTTTTGGAACACAATTTAATTCAATTGACCTTAATTGACCTTTGACCTTGACTTTTGACCTGAAATTTGTTTCTCATTATTTGCGATACTCTACAACCCTTGTGTGTAAGTTTCATGAAAATTGAACAAAAACTTTTAAAATGAGAGCATTCCCAAATTTGTTGATGGCGGCGCCTATGTCTCACTTTTTGCTTACGCAGACGAGACAAAAATCACGACTAAAATAGTAAGAACAGATTTGGGTTGGGTTTCTGTATCTCACCCTTCAGTTTTCTCCATTTTGTGTCATTTTCCTTTTCTTTCGTCTTTGATTTTTTATCTGTCCCTGTCACATCTTTTACTTAACATCTTGCCCAAAAACTTGCAATGACATGGAATATACAAATTTTTAGGTAAGAATTTTGAAGCTATTGCAATATTTTCTTTGGTTCATCTCCTCTTCATATGCAGAGCCTTAACCTAAACCTAAACCAACTTGCCGACTTGCCTCTCTATCTAAAAAAAAAATTTTGCTCTCATTCTGTTAGACCTGCAAATCACTTACTCCATCAGAAAACAAAGTAATTACCAAACATATCATAATGATTTGGATTCTTACTTTTTAGGTTTTGATGCCTTGGTGTCATCCTCTTCTCCAGAAGTTGATGAAACTGGGATGACATCATTCTTCCTCTTAGTAGCCAGCCTCTCCTTTGCCTTTCTGGCCTTGAATTGCCTAGATCCAGAACCTGAAGTCAACGATGATGTTGATTTAGTCTCATCTTGGCTATCGTTATTTGATGATGCTCCAGAGGATGATGAGGATGTGTTTTGGCTTCGGGTGCTCCGACGAGTGGTTGGACCTGCTAAAGGTTCCGACTGAGGCATCTTAAACTTGCTCCTACTACGTAGGTCCCGTCGTAGACTTCGCAAGGGCCGCTTGGGTATGGAGTTCAGTTTTGGGCTTTTGCCATGTACGCTAGGCACTCGTTTGGCTTTTGCAGAGCTTCTCTCTCTGCTGACAGCAAAGCTCTTCTTTCCTGTGCGTTTAGTCACTGATTGTTTCAAAAGGACTGCAGCATTTGATTTGTGTTTCTGAGGAGGAAGGAGCGGTGGTGGCAGTGGTGGTGGTGGAAGGAAATCACCGGAATTCTTACTTTCATCTGGACCAGCCTTGTTCACTGCATTTGCTTCAGTGCTCTGTTTCCTCTCTTGCGATCTTGAAGGTCGGCACAAAACATTTCCCATAGCACTCCCTGAATTTACTGATACAAATGCTCTGAGGCGATGAGCAATACTTCCAGAGGAGTCTTCAGAAGCTTCTTTAGGCTTTAGAACTAGCAGCCCAGGGCTATTAGCTTTAGGAGAGCGAGACCTGGTGACTACAGGCTGGGGTACCTCTGGTTTTGATGCCTCTGTAGAAATTAATTTAGACCTAGAAGTCTTGGAAGATTCAAATTTTCCAGGCAGCACTTTCTTTTTGTGAGATCGTTTCGTTTCTACAAACTGTTTCGACTTGGACAAATCTTTTGGCTTTGAAGACCTCTCAGCCTTTGGAGATTTCCTTGATTTTGAGTCCGTCAGGGTCACAGGTTCCTTTCGTTTGGGTGAAGCTTTTGGTTTTGCTGAGTCTTTGGGCTTTGGGGATCTCTTTTTTGTGGGACGTTGTTCAGGTTGGGAATGAACTACTGTAGCATTCAAATCATGATATGCTTCTGTTGCCTGAATGTCATGGTGATCAGGGTCAGTTATATTGAGAGGTTCTTTTGAGTCTACAATGTCTACTATAGAATGGTTCACTACAGTGTGGTTAACAACAGGGTGGTCTAGAACACAGTGTTCTTCGACCGGACTGTCTACAACAGGATGGTCTACAATAGAAGGGTCTACAACTTCAATAAGACTCTGCTGCTCAGAGATACTATCTGCCAGCCTCTGGGGTTCACTTATAAGGAGGGGCTCTGCCTCTTTGGCTAAGGATGCAGGTTCCACAAACTGTTGTTCTGTATCTAGTGGTAAATCAGGTAAATCCAAAGGGATTCCATTGACTTGGTTCTCAGGTTCCTTGCTCTCTAGTTCTAGGTTCTCATGTTGCAGTTGTTCATCTGAGACATCCTGTTCTGATCTAGGTCTCTGTAAGGAGGCGTACAAGGCTCGGGTCAGCTCCCTTTCTTCTTGCCAGAGGAGGCCTTCGTTAAAGTCCTGCAAGGTGGAAACAGAACAAACACAAAAAATATGGATATTAGTTCATTATGAATAAATAAAGGAGAGAAATAGGTGAGTACGTATCTCACACAGTTATGAATAAATGACACAAAGAATGAGAGCAGTAATATCAATTATAACTTGAAATATAACACAGCATCATTTCAAAACCTGCAAACATAAATGATGCACCAAATAAACAAAACTATTTTGTAAAGGTAAAAACTATTAATTTTTCACATGACCGATCCTTAAAACGCATTGAGTACTAGAAAATGACCCTGCACTTTAATAATTACTAATCTGTTTAAACATCTATTCAGGTCTAATTTTACAAGATTGGGGGACATCTGTAGCATCCCATTATCAGAAATATTAAACTGAACACACATTAAAGTACATTAAAGAACATTCACTTCAAATGATCAAGTTTCAGGTGTCTCATGACAATTTGCACATTGCCTTCATGATTGAAGGGCATCTAAGCTTGCTAATAAGAGGCCTAGACAAGGGACAAGGATCAATGTAAAATGTATCTTCTCACATTATAATGTACAGTGCGTCCCCCAAAAAAGTGAAAAATCAGAAAAAGTCTCCCCAAATAAATATTTCAAAATATTTGTCGGACAGTCTTATACCCGTGGATAGCTTAGGGTCTCTTCTATCATAATGACACGAAGAAACCTAGCGATATTTTAAACTCAAGTGAGCAAAAGCGACTTTTGCGAAAGGGTGCAAAATCCAGACTCAACAAGAATTGGCATTAACAATTTTTTAGAACTGTTAAAAGTTGACAGTTGGAAAAAGACTCCCCACATGAACATTTCAAAATATGTTCACAAAATGTTCATACCCATGGATAACTTAGGGTCTCTCCTATCAAATAACACCAAAACATCAAACAATATTTTACGCTTGATTGAACAAAAAAGCCATTGTTGTGAAATGGTGCAAAATCCATGATTGACAAAAATTTGTATTGGTTCTCGCTCTTATCAGCAAAGTTGAGAGTCTTGAAAAGGTTGAGGGTCTTGAAAAGGCTTAGAAATTTTCATATTCTGATTATCTAAAGGCAATTTATGAAAGGATAAGCTTTGTTTTCTGTATGTCCCGACATATCCAAACTTGATGGTTAACTGGGAAAGCCAGCTTGAATTCAAAACTGGCCTAAATTAATTTTTCAAAACACTCAATAAAGTAGTTAAATGCTCAGTGAAACATAAAAATGTTGATGAGATATATATACAGAGTACACAGAGAACAAACCCTATTCTTTCATTATGGTCTGCTATTAATCAAAATGTGAACATTTTTAAGCCTTTACATGACTTATATAATATTGAATGGCCTTGAGTGGGATACAAAGGTATATTGTACAAGCTGCGAGCATATTTCACGTGTTGGCACGATGAGTGAAATAATTTCAAAGCGAATGCGATATACCCTTTTGCCCCACAAAAGAAAAACCATTCAATATTATCATTATTAATTGTATGATACCTAGTTCCTCAATTTTCACCATTACACGTCCTTATGTTTTTGTATTGAATTCGGCATAAACACAGGTAGAAAAACATTATTTTGTCCTTACCCAAGCATCTTGTAAGAGCTGTGCGCATACATCCATTGTGTTAAGCTTTGCGTAATTAAACGCAAATTCACTTTTTTACGTGTCACACGCACCCAAACCATGAGATATGGAAAATATATTGCACAGTCATACAGTCATACGCCTGAAAATCCTTCATACAAATAATAATGAAAGATATTTTGGTGTCATTTACTAAAAGAGACCATAAGCTATCCACAGGTAGGAAATTTGGCTTCAAATATTTTGAAATATTTTTGTGGGAGACTTGCCGTGACCAAACTTTTTTCTGGGATGCACTGTAGTGCACTATTTATATGCATTGCTTTGGAAGTGGAAACGTAGCCTTTAGAGAGCTTCCCTGCCATTGCTTAGCAAAAAAAATAAAAATGCTTTAGTTCAATTGATTATAGCAATGGTATTCCTCTGCATCATGGATCAAACGTGATATAAGCCCAATGCCGAGATTCAATGGTTGGAAACAGAGATGTCAAGATCTCAGGATGATGATCACACTACACTTCACATTCTACAAAGTGGATGAGAGTGTTCATCACAGGTATCTGTATTGCCATGGAAACCATCAATTATTCTACTTCTGAGATATTCAATAGCTCTAAATGTCACATCAATATAGTTAATTCGTCTCCACTATATACTGCAAAAAAAGGTTTTCAGAAAATAGGAGGAATACGGCAAAAAGTTTATATTTCTTGAAACTCAAGCGTGCTGTATTTGTTAAGCTATGATAGTGTATGTACATGTTCCTTCATATTTTGCCTTTTGCTCAGGTATGCTTATATTCTAGGGAAGAGTTCTAATACAGTCAGCAAATGACAGAAAAGAACATATGAACTATGAAATAAAATCAAATAAAATCTGCTGCTTTCATTCTAAAATTATACATCTTAACTATGTAAGACGTAAACCTGCAGAACTTTCATCATAAATAGATGCAGAAATTTATTTAATAACTTATTCATTTCCACTAACCCTGGGCGATAAGCCTTATAACGCTTCCAAGTCATACAGATTTCATCACTCGCAGATTTGACAGAGAGTGTAAATGCTACAGATTCCATCTGCTGCTACAAACCCTCTAAACACATACAAATCTGCAGAACTTCCATCATAAATAGATGCAGAAACTGATTCATTTCAATTTCAACTGTCCCTAAGACATAATGCCTCAACTCTTTTAAATCAGTTTTCATCACTTGCAGATCTGAAAAACCATACATAATGTATGTTACAGATTCCATCTGCAACTACAAGCCCTCTGAACAGACACAAATCTCTGTGGAACTTTCATCACAAATAGATGCAGACATTTATTCAGTTCATTTCAACTACCCCTGAGCCATAAGCCTTAATGCTTTCAAATCATACAGATTTCATCACCCGCAGATTTGACAGACAGTGTAAATGCTACAGATTCAATCTGCTACTACAAGCCCTCTGAACAGACACAACTATGTGGAACTTTCATCACAAATAGATGCAGAAACTTATCCAGTTCAAATACCCTTGAGCCAAGCCTCCACTCCCAACTATTTAGATTTCATCACTAGCAAATTTAACAGACCATGAAATCTACATATTCCATCTGCAGCTACAAGCTCTGTGAACAGACGTAAACCTGCAGAACTTTCACCATAATAGATGCAGAAATGTATTTAATAACTTTATTCATTTCAACTAACCCTGGGCGATAAGCTTTATAACGCTTCCATATCATACAGATTTCATCACTCCCAGATTTGACAGACAGTGTAAATGCTACAGATTCAATCTACTGCTACAAACCCTCTAAACAGACACAAATCTGCAGAACTTTCATCATAAATAGATGCAGAAACTGATTACCGATTCAGCAAAAGGCATAACACAAACCAAAACAACTAAAAAAGAGACCATCTTTCATTTTTTGCCCCTTATTTAGATCATCTGCATGGCGTATCTGTGCCGCCCATCTGTAAGCACGTTTATGACAGCGAATCAAATATCTATCTGCTGCAGAGTTCATGTTTGCGATGGAGGAAAAGGTCATAGACTGGCAAATAATATCTGAAGATGCTTCCAAATTGATCCTTGTTTCAAAGAGCCCTTTCCCTCATTCCTCTCTAAATAACCCTGCAGACAAAAAGAATATAACTTCTTGGGCTGTTAACGCTGCTGTGTTTTGATTGTCACAAGCACTTTACCTCTCACTCTCTCCTCTCACTCTCTTATCTAGTCATAAACTTCAGATGCACTTTAAAGAGCGAGATCACACTCCATGCGGCCTGAAATGACACAATCTATTGGCGATCCAACACATGCTTCAGGGCTACATTTTGTCAAAGATATACATGTAGATACAGGCCTATAGATTTGGGTTGCCACTGGGTTTTATGTTAGGTTCAGGTTTAGGGTTGGGGTAAAATACAATGTTAAGATTAGGTCTGAAGTTAGGAATTTGATTAGTGTAGAAATTGACTGGTATAGAGCAATTGCCGCTGGGCATGTGTTGTAGAACTGATATCACATTATCACTCAATACTAAAAAGATCACACAAGTGGTAAAATTAGAATTATCATGCAAGGTGTCAAGAAAAGCAACTGCCTAATACATACGATAAACAAATGTCATTTGGCAAGCAAATTTGTATAAACTGATTTCATAAATTACTTTCCCATATTGGGCAAACAGACAAAGTGGTTGGCATCATTCAATAGTGGGCAAATTAGATTTGTCAACATACATTTGCTGCATTCTCAGGAAGTGATGCAAATCTCAACAAGCATGTACATTTAACAGCATTCATGCAGTTTGGGTATCAGAATCCCATTCAACCCAATCCAAAAGGTATTTGATATAGCGCCTTTTCCTTGCCGTTACAAAGCACTGCACTCATTGCTCAATACGTTTGGGCCACTTTAAAGTAGAACTTTATTGATTTTAAATATTGGCTTAATTCTTATTATTGCATAGATGGCATAAATTAAACAAGGTTATCAAAATTAAATGCTTGGAAACATTTGCAGTAATGATTATTATCAATTATAAGACAGTAAAATACAGCCCCGATATAGCACCTGAACAGCTCCTCGAACGCTGCTGAGATATGTGACGTCACACCGGAGACCAATCCTGTCTAAGCAGACGATGTCCCATAACATCTTACACATTTTTCAGTGCCTGTTGTCATCTCCTCTTCATTTATTTCTCTTACTTCACTAGCGTCAGTCTGTTGCATGGTATTATTTTGATGAAATATGCAGCGTTAAAAAAATAAAGGAATCAGTCACTTGTAAACAAAAATAAGACGCCATTGTATTTTCAGCTGCTTGCACCGGGGCATGTTCGGCGTTTCAAGAGGGAACGAATACCGTCCATGCTATTATTCGAAGGGCTTTTCAATGATCACTGACCCTTATCCTGTATATTTACAATCAAACGGTTTCAGTTATCAGAATCAGTTTCACTTCCCTTTTAGAATGGTGTGAAATAAGGTCAAACTCTTTATAATTTGAAAAATAATTGCATTGCAATTTCGTTCATTCGTTATAGGACGTCGTCTGCTTATAAGCAGGATTGGTCTCCAGTGTGACGTCATCAAAACATCGCTACATTTCTGGCGAATCGCTCGGATATGCCAGAAGCTGAGAAGAGCTTTTATTAGGTGATCTTTTGTTATCGACAGATCACCTCTTAATTTCGTCAGAATTTTCTTTCTTTATTTATTTATTTCTTTATTTTTATTTTCTCCCACTTTCTTGTTTCCACGAAATCTCAAAAACTTTTCAGTCAATTTTCATGACATTTCCGTCAGTCATCAGGTCATATATGGTCAAGCTCCAAAATCTTTTTCCAGGTCATCAGGTCATCGTGACGTCATCCAGGCGCCATTTTGTGAAATCACATTATCAATCATATCTTCATAACGAGTCATAAAAAATGAACCATATTTGACACACATGAACGTCAGGTCAAGGGTCAACATAAAATGTCATCAAAATCCGCGCGCGCATCATGACGCGCACGTACGCGCGCGTCAAAATTTAGAAATGCTCAAAATCACTTTTTAATCAAATTAGAGTACGGTTCAGGACATTATAAGCATTTCAAAATTTTCCGCTCGCACGCGTCCGCGCGCGCGTTATGCACGCGCGCAAGTCGTAAATAACGTTAAAACGCTGTTTTTTCGATTGATTTGCAATCCTGATACTTTTCTTCATCATTTCCATCAACTTGGAATCAATTTCAATCAATAATAAGGTCGTACGTGCGCGTCAAAGTTCAAAATCCGTGCGCGCGTCTATGGCGAAAATAACGTAAAAACTTGAAAAAACATGCCTCAACAAAATTCACTCTAGCTCTTTAAATAGTCCACAAACCCCTCAATTTTTTGTCATCATCAGGTAGGGTATGAATCACAGATTTCATTTCATGTATCATTTGACCCTTATAAACATTATGATGTCATCAAAATGGCGCCAGAAATCAAAATTTCCATTTTTCATGTTTTGACGTCATCACATTTATGCAAATTTGGCTTTAGATTCTTAACTATTGGTCGTTTTTCGCCCAGATTTCGATATGTTATAGCTGAGACAATTCTCTACAAGATCAGTTACCACGGGTTTTCATTTTGATGACGTCATCATATTGAAATTTTCAATTAAAAACGACATGTCAGAATTTTCCCTATTTGCGTGTTATGTCTATGGAAGATGACTTTTTTTCGAATCATGAATCTACATGACATCGTTCTCTGAGCAGTGTCTCAGTTATTTTTGGTCTATTTCCTTCCAGATTTTAATATGTTGTAGCTGAGACTATAAGCTTTTATTAGTAAGCCCTCCAATTTTTGATCAGATGTCGGGATCACGCCCAATTTTGAACTACCAAATGGGATTTGAGAATCCCGTTTTTCGCTTACGTGTTATCTCTATGGGAAATATTTTGGTCTATTGGTCAAAGCACTTGACTGCCATGCAGGTGACCCAGGTTCGATCCCCGGTTGGTCCATAATTTTTTTTTTTTTGCTTCTTTTTGCTTGTCAGTTTACCATCCTCTTCGACTATTATAACATAAACAATCACAAACCATGCAATAAAATGCATTATTTTCCGTGTTATGTCTATTAGAAAGTAGTCTGCAGTAGTTTGTGTACAACCCTATGGAAATTGTGATTCCCATCATCACTGTCATGATATTCATGATGATGCTGATGATTATCATCATCACTGTTATGATGATATAATGATCATCATCATGATTATCATCAACATCATTATCATCATCACTGTCATGATGATATTCATGATGATGATGATTATCAACTTCATTATCATCACCACTGTCATGATGATATAGTGATGATGGTGATGATATAATATCATCACCGTCATGATCATCAACTCCATGCGTGGCATTCTTGACTTCCTATCTTCAGTTTAGCATTTCCCCATTATTATGATTATCCTGATCACAATCATGATCGTACAAATTGAAAGACAGATCACCTAATTCGTCCTCATGACGAATTAAACTCTAGTGTTATTTTTATTATCATCAGATACGCAGTTGACGTAAAACTTATACGATTGCCATCTGTATGCTTCCCAGTTTCTTGTGATACATTATTTGCCATATTTGTGATTTTCTTTGAATAGCCACTTTAACAAACAATAATATATCACTTGTCTTCATAAAGACCAGTTGAGCTTCAGAAGAATATGCATTTATATTCAGAAATATAATATAAACCTGCTTGCTAAATGGAGTTACATATCTATTCACATATTTACATACTTTTTTTAGGTTCAGTGAAAAGCATGTGTTAGAATAGGAAATTTAGATTAAATAAAATTACTCCTGATATTACTGTGAAAAATGTAAATATTGTTCGCACAACAGAACAATCATATTTCAATATATACAAGATATTTTTTAGCGTATGTGTTCTGTTCTTCAATGTGTGCACCCGTGTACAACAATAATAGAAACTTAAACTTGTGCTAGTTCTGCTATTTGCCCTATGCATGTACAGTATACATGTAGGCTTCAGAGAGCAACATGAATGGATAAGGCATGATACATTAATGTTAGTGGAATAACAATGAAATCTCTTATTTGCTCTCTTTTGTCACCATCCAACAGTGTTTAAATGGCAAACATTTCTATTATTTAGACTCTCTCTCTCTCTCTCTCTATATATATATATCTCATCCTATAACATAAGAAGATGGAAAGGTAGAATAGTTGGAACAGATGCTTGAGAACAAGTTGAAGGAAAATTAAGTTAGTCCACAAATACAGGCATTTAGGATATTTACTTTCTAGATTGGTGTCATAACACTGACATATCTCTGGAAGTTAGGCTACGGCTCTACAAACAACCCTTTCAAAGTGATCACAATAGAAGATATGATAGATGGGCCACTGAATAACAAACTTCAGTAAAACATGGACATTTGAGCAAAGTACATTCATGCAAATTTGATTAGTTTTCCAATGATTAATTTTTCAGTTGTGTACATGGACATTGTGTCCTACTTCAGCACATTACATGCTTAACAGAAATAGAACAATTACATAGTCTATACTGGGTTTTTTTTTTTTTTTTTGGGGGGGGGGGGTTGTTTTTTATAATTCATCAAATATATATATTTCTCGCATGATTATTGGCTTTGTTGACAAAGAATAACCAAATAAAAATAAATTGCAGTTGTTCCAAAATTAAAATTGAAATGTTTGGCAAATTTGTCTACATACATGTACATGTAGACCTCACTGATGCTACTACCGTACATCACTTACTACTTTTATATATCTTCACGTAGATCCATGCTTCAACAAAGAAACTCTTCACAGCCATGCATTTCTTACCACATAAAACTAATTGTTCGGAATCTCTGTGGTTAGCATGGTCTCCACCATACCTGAGCCTCTGAGGACACACAGATACATGTATGCACCCGCAGTAAAGAGCAAACTATGGATGCCCCAAATGGAAAACGAAAGTTTGCCATTCCCCAATGTGGTCAGTGCAGAAATGTTGGGAATTTCTTTCTTTTACCTTGGACAAAAGAAGATGGATGGGGCTGGAAAGGTGTGGCTTGGCCATAAGTATTTCTAGATCTCTCCTGCAACCGCATAATGACCAATGATATCTAATTTCTTGGATTTTTTTCAATTACTTGCTTGTAATAGTAATAGTGTAATCATATCGTATCAATCTTTGTTACAAATGCTTTGGAATCTCATTTTTCCTATTCATATAAAGAGGCTGTCGAACTATTACAATTACCATTTTAAGTCTCTGAGGTTTGTTTATACTGAAAGAAAATAGAATATCATAGCCCTTATTACATGTAAACAAGATGAATGCGACTGCGTCTCCTATATGCCCCTGCATAAATTCATTTGATGGCTCAAACTGTTCTTGAGATATTGTGATAACCAGAATAAAAAACCTCATACATGTACATGTTAATTGACCTCTTTGACATTTGACCTTACACCTTATAACCCAGAAGTCTGATCACTTTATCTCCTCCTGGTCATGAATACAAAATAGTTGAGATATGGTGATAACAAAGGTAAAGAAACATTAATTTCACTTGCACTTGTATAATGACCTTTATGACCTGTCACCTTTGACCTACGTGAACAAAAATCTAATCAGTTCGTCTCACTATGGAGATACATATTAGTTCCACGTTTGAAGTTAATGAATAAAATGGTTCTTGAGATATCACATTAACAAAGCTAAAACCTGCAATTTCGGAATTGACCTCTATGACCTTTGACCTACGTATCCCAAAATCTGATCAGATCGTCTTCCTATGGTGATACATACTAGCACCAAGTTTGAAGTTCATACCTCAAATGGTTCACGAGTTATCGCCAGAACGAGGCTAACACCTGCAATTTCAGAAATTGACCAAGGTGACCTTTGACCTTTGACCTACGTACCCCAAAATCTAATCAGATCGTCTTCTTATGGTGATACATACTAGCACCAAGTTTGAAGTTCATACCTCATGTGGTTCTTGAGTTATCACAAGAACGAGAAAGCTGGACGGACGGACGGACAATCCCACCCCGAAACATAATGCCTCCGGCACCACCTTCGGTGGGCGGAGGCATAAAAATGTCAATAATTGAGTACTGGGTAAGATATTTGTAATTTGCTCTCCAGCCGGAGCATGCTTTCCCCCTGCCCCATCTCCAATTTTTGAATTCTGAAATTTGTGCGAGCAATTTTCTGTCTCTCAACAGATCAATTAATCTATATCCAATTGTGAACAATTACACAGAAGAAGAGGGGTCATTTTTTACAGCTCCATTATATACCCCCTCCCTCTTCCATCTCCCCCCCCCCCCCCCCCATAAAAAAAGAGAAAAGAAAAGGGAATACCCCTGAGGAACTGTGTTTTTTGCTTTAAAAACTTCAAACAGCCTCCTACAAATCACCCCCTCATACACTGCTTTTACAATTATTCACAAGTTACATTCCTTCCACTACATTCCTCCAGGTTAAAAGTGGTGTTTCCATTTTAGACTGCACTGACGGGTCCTTGATCCTTTTCCTTCCTCACTTCAATCCCAAATATAACCATACAAATTTCCTGTGCTCAGCTCAAAGGCTGGCCATTCCATCAAGATAGCTGGTTAACTCAGGATGTACTGAAAGGACCTCTACATGTAGGTGTACCTTAAATAAAGTGGTGACATATACATGTAGATAGAGTACAGCGAAATAAGAGTATAAGGAATATTATGCAGGAATATGACCCCCCCCCCCCCCCCCCCCACTTCCATTCTCCCCATCTTGGACTCTACAGCACTTTATAGAATGCCAATTTCACTTGCCTGTAAGATATTTTGAAAAAATACAAAATACAGATATCAAAATAACTTTTTTTCCAAATTGTTGACACATTTTATCAAATTTTAATGCTGACCAGAAAGGGCATTTGTAAAAATAGCTTTTTATCTTTTGTTGCATACAATAGAAGGACCGATTTCATATTGCCTGAAATATTACAAATAAAACACACAAGACAAATAAAAAAAAAAAATTCCATTAACCTGTGAATAAAAGCAATGAGTTCATTTCAATGTATGAGTATAATTTCAGGTTTTATGACCCCAACATACTTTAAACACAAGACAATATGCATCCTTTTTTTTCATGTGCTTATCAGAGCTCATCCACCTTTCAAAAGATATTTGATTTAAATACCCTCATCATTTCCATTAAATACAGCTTCTCCATCAATCATTCTGCCAAAGAATGGTTGATATTCATCATTAAACAAATTTCCCATTAAACACTACAATCCCTCATGCTTTCTTACAAGCCCAAGGTAATGCCTGGCATAATTTTTACTCTGTATTTCTTCATTTTTGTTCAATAAATCTCTAGATTTCTTGTAGAAAATGAGATTTCCTAGGAGGTGATTTTCCAGAGCGAAACCACTCTCCATTTCTGTGTATACTTTTGCCAGGGGAAAGCTCAATATGAATTGGAAAATAGTGGGAGAAATGAGAAAAAGTAAACCTAAAGAAAGCTTTAGACTGTTTGAATATATTCAAGATCGGCAGAAGAGATTTCTTGCCGACGTTGAATTTCAACGAAATCAAACTTGAAAAGCTTTTGCATATTCTATTGGCAAATGACATACGTTGGGTGAAAATACATACTTAATTAGGTTTGACCGTCTGTACATGAACTCATACTACAATCATAGCGTAAATAAAGAATTACAATGAATATATTCTATAAAATAGAACAACCAAATATCCTATTAAGTATAAATTTATTATCAGTAATATAAAAAGATAAAGAAATTACAGATTTGATAGTAATTACAAAAGGAAATGACATATTTGGTATTATGAAACTGTCTCGTCTTCTTTTGCTTCTGGGAATTGTCAAACTTTTTTGCTTAAGTAGCACCAAGCATTTAGTAGCATGAAATAATGAGTATTCTAAGTATAAATGCATTAGTAAATACATAATAATTTGGAAAACTTGTCAGTAAACTGCCCCCCCCCCCCAAATCAATACTGTTGATCCATACTGTAATGAATATATTGCTGCATACTTTGTACTCCTCTTTACCATTCCAAAAAATGAACCCAAAAAATATTCACTGATACAGGATTTGTACTTCTCTAGCAAGGTCATGTTTCATATCGAACTTCCTTGAGTATAATCTATTTCCTCCTGCTGAACCATTTAGCATACGTAGTGACAAAAGATTCATTTTCACTTCCTCAAATCTTCAATCCTGATAACATTCATTTCCAGAGTTTTGTAGCAACTGCTTTCACTATCAAAGGCAACATTTCTAGATAATTTCCAAGAAAATTCAAGGTGGTATATAATTTGTTGTTTGATTTAGATATATTACTATTCACAAAAGCATGCTTGTAGCTATGGAAAGCGCAACTATTGGTACCACTTTTCCATGAATCACTGCTCAAGGTGTTCATTAATTGGGGCTTAATTTTCTTCTTCAAATCCTAACTCGCACGTTGTCTTTTACATAGTTCAAATTTATACTTATCCATATTCACCACAGATTTGTTTGGATTTTCTTTGAAATATAAGACCTTATCCACGGCCCTTTTGAGATACTGAGGGATCTTCGGGGCCCTGTTTCATAAAACTTGTTATCAATAACAAGTTGCAATAACTGTTATAAGCTACTGAAATCCCTGCATCTGATTGGGTGAGAGCACAGTTGTCTTTTATGAAACAGGGCCCAGTAGCCTTCCAAAGCTTAATCGCTCTCCACATTTCACATTTGAAGTTTTTAAATTCTAATTTCATTTACATCTCAAAAAGCTTTGAAGCATAGAAGTTAAATGATTAAGCATTATACTCGCAAGTGTACTTCTTTAATGACAAAGAAGACATTGTAGTTGTTGAGGAAGAAGAAGGTAGGAGGGAGAAGAAGATGATGAGGAAGAAGAAGAAGGAGGAGGAGGAGGAGGAGGAGGAGGAGAAGGAGAATGAGGAGGAGGAGGAGAATGAGGAGGAGGAGAATGAGGAGGAGGAGAAGAAGAAGAAAATGGAAGAAGAAAGATAATTAAAATAATTCATTTTAGTAAATATGGCAATTATATGTAGCACTACTACTTTCAAGACAATCTGAAAATGTAAGCAGATCAATGAAAGCAGCCTTGATGGAGTTGAATGAAAATCCTGAAAATCTGTCTGTCGAGAGATTTGTTCCCTATTGAAATAATCGCTGATATCTTCATATACAGCAGGAAATAATTAGTTTTTTTTTCTCTCATCGGAAATGCCTTTGTTCTGGGAGAATGTCACATGAGACGAGAGTAAAATTCTATGAACTGAGCTGTAATTTGTTGTAATCTACATGTATAACAATTCCAACTTTCATGAGCACTTTCCGTTCAATAAAGTGCCAAATTAGGTCATTACAACACAATGGGTAAAACTTTCATTTTTCATATCTCTTTCCTTTTTCCTCTTTCTCTTTTCCTCTCTCTCTCTTCCTCTCTCTCTCTCTCACTTTTATAGCCTTTATAACTCAATCTGTTCTCAGAACAACACGTACACCAAACTAATTAATCATAATTTCAAATGCCTATGTGTATATACATACATTTACAAAAGCGGAAATTTCCTTTTCAAAATTCAACTAATAACACTTACCTTTGGCATATTTGGCCCAATTTTGGGGATTTAATTACATGTGCATACAAAAAAAATGACCTTAATGGTTGCTATTCTACTAATCCTCAAACCTACAAACTAAGCCCCCCAGACCATAAATCTCAATCAATAGATATTGCCTGTCGCAAGCTCATCCCATTCACCACAGTACAGTTCTCCTTTCTCTACTCCCCAGTAAATTAATACTCTAATAACATTGCTACTAGACAAAGCCTGACACACGTCCTCCTGATTCAATTTTGCTAAAACGATTCCCGCCTGATCCTGGTCTCTCTCTCCGCTGTCGTTGCAGCACGACTGCGCATACTTTCATTCACAGATGCCGCCTGCATCCAGAACGGAAGTCAATGCTCCATGTCGGCATAATTATGATTGCATGCCTAATGAGGGCTGGGACTTCATGCATATTTGTGTGTATAATGTATGTGGATATACATGTATGCAGCATAAAAATCTAGTGTGATTTGAACATTCAAGCTGTATCAGGGTAGTGTAAAATGCCATCGTAATAAAGAAAATCAGGAAAAATATAAAATATTGAGCTACCTACATAAAAGAAATAAAATAGTTCTTTGAAAATAATTGCATGATGATGGATGGTAACACTAATCAAAATGTCAATTGAATTCTAATGATCTAATCTGATTTTTTAAATTCTTTAAATGCTCAAAAATATGTATTCTCTTAGCTTAATGATCCTTTCGTATGCATAATGCGAACATTGAATTTGAACTGATCCTCAACAAATGTAAATTTGATATGCAAAAGGAAACAGCCGTATCAAAACTATTATGGTAAAAAGGTCATCCCTTTAACTTAAACCAATATTAAAAACAAGACATTAATCATTTTGTGGTTACAGCAATCAAGATAGATATCAACAGAATATGAAACTTTGGTTATAAATTGACTGGGGCAGTTAAGGTGCTAATGTGGCCACAATTGATACTTTCCTGTGTGGCATTTGTGGATAGATATAGCAAAGGGAAGCGCCCACACCATAACCACAGACAGAAGTAGTAGTAGAGGAGCTGAATATAGCCGTTCACACTCTCAAGTAATGTTATCTCAATATATACATCAATGTATATATGCATGTGTGCTTGCTTGCGGCAAACAAACTGAGCAAGACGCCAGAGTAAATTTTAACCATATATGCCCAGTTTAGCACGCAAAACCTATAGCCTTTGCATTAAATGTAATTTTATAGAAATAAGATTACATGTATAATATTCACTGAATAATACAGTGTATTAATATTCACTTCCCATGCTGAAAAGATAAAACATATCTTAGATGATTCAATTTAACTTTCTGAATTCCAAATAATCTAATTTTTCTTTGTCTCTATGTTTATATTATCAATTGTCAATTTCTTACATGTATTATGATGGGTACATGTAATTCTTACATTTTTTAACTTAAAAACCATTTAATAAAGTATCCTATAGCTGCAGATACTCCTTTCATTTACACCCATTTTGCAAGAAACAGTATTTTTGTCATAATACTTCAATGTACATGTACATGTAGGCTTGCAGTCTAATGTACATGCAAATGGATGTATGGCAACTTATTTTGTCTACTCTTCTTCTTTTTGCATCACAAATAAAAATTCAGCAATTTCTTCATGAGCGAGCAGGCAGGCATACAGTGAATCATTTGTTTAGTTCATGCATTATTTCTCAAGCATATATATATACAACTTCTTCATTACATGATACTACATGATATGACCACAGCTCACGTGTGTGGTGGAAATAAGTCTATTGGGAACAGTGGCAACTGGGGTAGGTTCATACAGAGTTAATGATAGATTCACAATGACTCTGCTTTCTGCCTGCATCAAAGATAAAGATAACAGTCTTTAATGAATACCACTCCTAATATTTCACATGAACCACTCAATGACTAGGGCTTTCTAAGGCCTTATTCATTAACTTAGGACTATGCATGTACAGTGATATATTGGCAGGCATTGCTGTTAAATTATTCAACAGAACAGAGCATTTATATAATTGAGTGGGATACAAGGGTATATCGCATGAGCTGATGAACATATTTCATGAGTCGGCACAACGAGTGAAATATCTTCAAAGCGAGTGCGATATACCCTTGTGTCCCACGAAAGAAAAGCCATTCAATATTATTATTAATTATATGACAATTTTCAAGATAACATATCGTTATGTTTTGTATCGACTTCAACATGAAACATGTACAAATCTTGCAAGGGCTGTGCGCATGTATACATGTACATCCATTGTCTTAAGTCACTCTTAACCTTTGCATATGCACTGTTTTACGCGTGACGAGCAGCCCAAACCATGAGATATAGAAATATATTGCACGTCATCCGGGTACTTTTACAGTTACACAAACGATTAGATATTGTTTTAAAATTGCACGGTCATCCGGGTACTTTTGCGCAAACCAGAGATGTGCAAAATAATTTTGGTCGCCTGAAAACCCTTCATACATATAATAATAGACAATACATTATACAAGATAACAGGTACTGTGTATGACAATGGATGTAACCGCAATAACAAGAGACATATTTACCACAGCCGGGAACCAATGGCTGAAGCACACATGCCATGTTATGCATGGTGCTGTAGATACTATCCATTGAACACCATGTGCTGTTGTGTTACTCGTTTTCAAAATGGCAGATCAACATGTATAAAGGTACCCTTTGAATCACTAAAGATATCAAGTTGGTATTACATAATCAGCAAGTAAACCTCCTGGATTATTTGTCCATTCTCAAGAAAGAGTGCACTAGTCTGTAAAAACAGACTATAGCTGATACTTTCACAAAATCTATTTTAGATTGATCACTGTTGAATACATGTACATTTATAAGATAAAGCTTTAGTACATGTATGTCCTATATAGCTGTACTAGTCTGTTGTCCAAACCATGCTTTTGGACTGACCAAATTTTATATGATCAATTATTCATGTTTTAGGTAGTCAGAGTCTAGGCATATAAAGAACAGTACAACTTTCAAGACTACATGTACCTTGTGTTGTTGCAAGCACACTGCCCTTGCCAGGTGCTATGCAGACTGGGTCTGGAGGTCAATGAGGTCATATAGAGTTCAGTGACCTTTATCTGGCTGGGGTCAATAGGATTTACAGTTAACCAGTATGGGTGGCTGGCAAGCACAAGTGAGGTGTGAAGTAACTGATGATTTCCAAGCTGACATGAAATTGACAGGAATATCCAGAAAGTTGGAGATGAATTCTTTGACCATTGGAAAATATATGGTTCAGAAACTTGTTAACTCTGATTTGCTGAAATAAGGCCTTATAATGTAGGCTTAGCCAAACTATTGCTACTATGTAGGTCAACACATAGGCCTCAAAATGTATCTACTTCAATTAAATGTAATTTGCAGACCAGCAAGAATATGGTTGCATACATGTATGATCTAACTAAAATGAAGTTGCTTTAATGTTTTATTAACAATTCAGAGCTGTGTACATGCTTCATAGAGAGGTCATTAAAATCACATATTCCTGTAAAATCATGTAATTTTTTTGTTTTGCAGCTTTTGGCTCTAGCCTTCATAAAAGCTTTTAGTGTGCTACATAATAAATGAACAAAGAACTTTGAAAGTCTCAGAAACAAGGATAAACCAAAGCATTTTTTGCTGTCTTTGTAACCCTATCTTCAACTTCCCACATTTCTTAGTAGAAAGGCAGGAAGCATGTACCAGATAATTTCTCAAAGTGTAATACAAAACCTGTAGAAGTCAATTATTCACTCATTAATGTTAGAATAATTACAAAATCACAAGTTTTTAAAAGCTCATGGTACTTTTCCCTGAATCTAACCTCATGAATGAGTACAGAAGTCCAGGATGTGTCGTGCAACGGATGTACATGGAAGTACATATACATGTATGTGAAAAAGAATGGTAATGTCTATAGCATCCTCCTGAAAAAATTGAAAGTATGACACGCAATAAAGATGTTAAAATGAAATAACAAAGACAATGAGCACTCGTTGGCACTCTATGCAAACTGGAAATGGTGTGAATGAACAAAGAGCTACAAGGCATCAATGGAAGTTAGTGGAAGTTAGTGGAGAGTGATTTCACTTTGCAAAGTTCACAAAAAGAGCTCCGGAAAGAAGCATTTTGAAATATATTCAAATCACCCCCTGGAAATGGAGCTCCCGAGAAGAAGGAACTTTACATTAGCTAAATGTACAGTCAGGTCTTAGTACATCAACCCAGATAAATCTCACTAAACCCGACAAGTAAATCTCTCAATTATTCTAGAATCATATTCATAGGCATTCAAATTCTCTTTCCAGATGAGAGCATGCAATGCAAAGAAGGGATTAAGACCCAAGTTCATTCAGAAGCCAGACAGGAAGGATTTAAGGACCACACAAATGTACCTAAAAGGTAAATCACACCAAACTGAATATGTTCAATGAAAAAAAATACTTGTAAATCTTGCTTGTATAGGTATAGTACAGGCAACCAGCATTTAAAAAAAAACCAAAAAAAACGAAAGGAGAAGAGGAGAGGAACCCTCTGCTCCAGAAAAGTTTGTCGCTGGTTTCGCAAACTGACGTAACTCCTGTACTTAAACCTATGCACGTACGTCAGTTCATGAAACCAATGACGAATTGTACATTACATGTATGTTAGATATAACATTTTGTGGTATTGGAGAAAAACTATATAATGTGTGTTGTGCATATGGGATCTTAAAAATTATATTTGTCTGTTAAGAATAAAATGTACCGATTGAATGCATAAGCCAGAACATGACAGAATATGATTTTGTAAACACTACAAAGACTTAGACCCCTGTTACACCGGAATCCTAAGGAGTTCCAAGGTGCCCCGAGACTGGTCTTGGGTAGGTTTCAAATCCGGTGTAAAAGCACGAAACCTACACAAGACCACTTCTGAGCAAACCAGTCTCAGACTACCTAGCGATGTGCTCCAAGACTGGTTCGGGGGCGCCTCGAGACTCCTTAGGATCCGGTGTAAATGCTAACCTACCCGAGACTGGTTGTGCGCTGGTAGCACGTGTAGAATTATTGCATCATCGCAAACACAGCGCGTGCTAAATACAGTCCGCAAAAACAGCGCGTGCTAAATACAGTCCGCCAACGCCCACAATGTCCGCAAACAGAAAAAGTCTAAGTCTCGGGTAGCTTTGCGTAAGTTAGTGTAAACGAAAAAAAAAAACAGTCTCAGGGCACCCTGAGACTCCTTATGATTTCGGTGTAACAGGGATAAAAAAATTTGGGTCAGCTTTTTGGAAACTAGTCTTGGGGCACCCCAAGACTGGTGTCAGGTAGGTATTTCAGTGTAATAGGGGTTTAAGTTTTAGCTCCAAGAACACACATAATCAACCAGTTTTTATGGACATTTGGAAATAGAGCAGACATATGTATGGCTTTTAACAATAATGAAAAAAACATATAATGGTAATCAGAATCTAATTTTTTATTATGAATATAACGACTTTGTAAACAACAAGCCTTCTACTTCTGCTCCTTGAACACACACATTTCACCTGTTTTACTACCACTGTACCATATCAAATATAAATATAGAGGCCACATGTATGGCTATTAAAACATAAAAAATACATGTATAGTAATCATAATATGATGTTATACGAAGATAACTATGAAGAAAGCTGAGAGGGAAAGCCAAAACTAGTAAAGGAATTGTTGATGCTGCTGGAGAAAGAAACCCAGATACATGTAGCTTGTTTTTCAGGACCCTTCCTTTTCAAACAACCACAACTCCGTAAGGCAATCAAATCTCAAACCACTAACCCAGAAAGAGAAGGTAACACACAGTTCATGTATGCTCAGGATACAAATAGACAATGTAAATAATATGTATGTGTTCTGGATTACCCGTTATCTCTCTCTCTCTCTCCCTCTATTTTTCTTCCTCATAATCCAACCCCCCCCCCCTCCACACACACACACACACACCCATCCTCAAATGCACACTATCTCTCTGTCTCTCTCTCTCTCTGTATCTACCACTTTTCAACTTTCTGCTTCTTACTACCCCAAACACTCTTTATCTTGAACGAAAAACAATATAATGTACATTTCCCCTATCTCTGTACAAACAATATAATGTACATATACATTTGTCCATGTATATATCAATCACTGTATATGCAACTTCCCTGCGCCCCGCCCGTTGTCTCTCCCTCAGTTATCTATGATTGTAAGATTTCATTAATGTTATTTTTATGGTTGGCTATATTTGTGATATTTTGAAGTTGTTACAAGGAGGAAACAGACCTTATATTTGTCTGGATATTTTGCATGAAAATATGAAACTGTGAATGTTATTTAAGAAAAACTGGAATTTTATGAAAGAGCACTGTTTATAATTCATCACAAAAACCAATTCACATCTTTTGTGCAAAATACATGTATACATATCACCGCAGACCAGTAAAACCCAGTGTAAACCAAACCCTACCATTATTCTGTCAAAGAAAAAGGAGTGGGGACAGGCCTTCTCAATAATTTCCATTATCAGTCACAACAGGGGCAAGGTCATTCTCCTTCTAGGGCCAAAGATGGACATCCTACTAACAACACATTTCCTGCTACAAGTACTGCAGTGGAAACCACATGTATTGCAGCCACATCATAATCTTTCCTGTACAACTATCATATTAGCAATCAAGTTTATAACTCCTTGATTGATGAAAACAAAAATAATTAATCCACTTCTACTCTATATAATAAGCTGCTTTTCAAATAAGAACAATACAGCAACGAATTTGTGAAAATTTGAGAATATATTAAACAACAGTAAGAAAATTCTGAAAGTTGAGAGTCAACTAAAAACTAATACATGGATATATATATAATTACCTGATTGTACACATGATTGTGATGTCATCTCTCAAAATATTATTTGCATTATTCATGATTTCATGACATTAGAAGTTCCTTTAACGCTGTGTTATTGAACTTCCCTACTGAATATAATATGTCTCCAACTGTATAATTTGTAGTACAGTCATGACAGATCAGTGCGACCTTCATCATCATACAGCTCATGTTTGTTAATGACCTTACCCTTTCTATCTCTCAATTACTTGGTGAAGGATAATAGTCTAAAGAGTTACAATTACTTCATGTTTGTTGGCTAAATGAACTGTAATAACATGGGAGGTTGCACATTAAAATTAACCTCATCCTTACTTTTCTGTCATTGAATTTCACTCCCAACACTACAGTGAAAATGTTGGGCATTGGTAGTAGTGGGAATAATTTGAATGCATGAGATCTTTTGAACGAAAATTTTGGAATGAAAGACCAAAAATAACCTCAAAATTTTCCTTTTGGGGGACAATCCATTTGCTGTAATTTGAAAAGTGCCCACAGCCAATTAGTTCATGTTCCTTAAATGACCAAAACTGAAATTTGATCTTTGTGGTCTTTAAAAACCCACAGTGAAATACCCCAAAATATACAGATTATCTAAACGATTTGCAATTCACAGACAAATCACAGCTTTGCTGGTATATTTTGGAATACAAGACAATTGGCTTGCTGAGAAAATAATCTTTTGAGTTTTATTTGTGCAAATATAATAATAGATAGAAATAGGCTTCTTTTAGATAGTCCTTCACATCAGTGTGGAAAACTTCTCATCATAGATTCTCAATCAAAATACTGGGTTCAACTTGAAAGATAAAGTTGAGTTCTGGTCATGCAATTACATTGCACAAGAAACTGTCTCAAAACAATTGGGAAAGGCTGATTACATACACATAAGAATTGGTGTATGCTGTAAGGTTTTGGAATTACCAAAATGATAAGAAATTGACTCAATCCTGCTGAGAGTCACATGCACTGCACACAGAAAACATGTATGGGACTACACACACATGTTCAGCCTAAACATTTCAGCTGTTTCTTGTCATATTTTGAATGTAAGGGCATCTGAAGAGCGATCCTTTGCTGGGGACATTTCTGCTATGACAATCTTCCACACTGACATAAAGAAAATGAGAAAGCTCACAAATTATTTTTCACCTTTCCCAGTTCTCAACCTTCCCTTTAACATAGAAATCGAGTGAAACAAGCCATATTAATATTGTTTAAACAGGCATTGAAAATTGTGACCTTGTGCAGCTTCACACAGCATTGTATAATGATAATGCCCTTCCTCTAGCCAATTCCATGTAGTTCATTAGTTGAGAGCTGACAGCATGAGGTTGTTTATTTTAACATTAAATCGTTTAGTTTTTCCATCATTGTTAATTCCAGAGTCATTTTCACTTCGATAGAATCCTATTTAATCCATATACATGTACACAACAGGTTTGGGAGCTGAGAATATCAGAGCAATCATCATGTATCCCAAACCTGGATACAGACCCCCCCCCCCCCCCCCCCCCACCTCCACTTGGATAATCATGACAATTTGTATTAATAACTAATTATTGATAACAACTATTTGTACTATATTTTACGTCTTTGGTCATGCTGCCCAAAGCACTACAGCCAGGTCATAAGCACCGATATTTCAGAGCACTGAAATAGAGTACACAACATACACTGCACAGCTAAGAATACATTCAGAGAATTTAAAATCGACTTGTAAAGCAATGCTCATATTGATTACAGCCCCTCCCTTTAACTCCAAGCCTGATCTCCAAAGTTAACTGATCACACAAGGAAAGGGAAATCCATTGTACTCTTCCGATGAGAGACACGATACAATTCAAAATCCATGAGATCTTTGGATAGAAGGCAGTTGAAGCTGCAAGCATCCTGCGATAAAGAATGGAGGACATCTCTCCCCACACATCACGTTTTGGATGCAATATCGTAATCAATAAAAGAAGGCACAAATCTGGCCTAACGTTTCTGATCTTCCCAGCAGCAGACTTTAAATTGCACATTGGCGGAATGCCCCGGCGAGACGGGGCAATCTAAAATGATGACTTTCCATATGCCCATTTGCAGAGCGATACTGGACATAAAATGATTCCCAGACTAGAACAATGACAGATCTAACTCCATAGAAATGTATGTTCATACATGTATCATGTATAATGACCTTTATAACCCAATTCTTGATCTCCTTACTTAATAATCAGTGATATTATTTCAATATTATGACTCCATTCACCATGACTATTGCTTGTTCAAAATGTACATTCCAACCCTTGATAATGCATCATGGTCCCATGCATGTACATACATGTCTGTTGTCGGATTAACAGATCAAACTGTGCCGATACCTAGAAACTGAACAATAAAAAGCTTTTTAGTGAATACGCTTTAACCTAAAATACACTATGAACACGGTGACAAAGAGAGCGGACAATTTATGCAGCTCCTCATTGTACCCTCCACAATAGCTCTAGTAGACAAAAGGACATCCCTTCACTGCTATTATGTGACACCTGTTCTACATATTTTTACAGGATAGCAATGAATGGATGTTCTTTTGTTAACCAGTGCAATTGTGAAGGGTACAATGAGGAGCAGCATAAATTGTCCGCTTCTTTGTTCGTCATGTTCATAGTGATAGATCCATGCCAAGAAATACTCGTAAAGTGAATGGAGATGGTGCCCACATTGTCTACATGATTGATATCAATCCAAATGACCCGTGAATTAATAAACAACTTGTCACGTATCAAGTACCGACCAGGATGGATGCAAGTGAAATATCACTCTAAAACTTGATGACAATGCTACATGTACTTCTACCCTTCCGTGCCATATGAGGCTAATCCTATTTTTTATCTCTGAAAAAGAAACAAGGAAATACATCACGAAGACTGCTTCCATGGAAGATATTTAAAGCAGAAATTTAAACTCACTATTTCAATCTCGAAGATTAATTTCATTTATGATAATTGAATGGCTTGAATATACACGTAGCTTTTAAGAGTTGAAATATCTTGAAAGCAATGACTGCAGTGATCATGTAGACCTTCATCTTATAACCAATGCAATGATCCAACTCCACAATGCACAGATGATCAAGGATTCGATAATGCAAGTAAATGCTTGCAAATACACATGCACAGCTTGCCAAGGATCAGCCTCTAATGATAATATAATACTCATCCATTATGGAGTAATGATATGATCCCGTTCTAGAGTCAGGATTAACCACCCACAAAGCCCCTCCCACCAGCTTTGCAGCTCCATTCATCAATAGCCATCGAGTATCATGTTAATCTTAAAATCAATACTCCAAGAATCCCTATAGAGCCTAGGGATAAATTTCCATTTTTATGGAAATATAAGATTTTGATACTTGAATCCTTTCCAAGACATTTCATCAAAACAAGTCCTCCTCTGCACAGTGTCAAGAGAAAAGATAAAAGTACAAAGGTGACGTGGATATCTTTTATTATATAGTAATAAAAATGAGAGCTGTTATATATTCAAAGTGTTTGTAATATGAATGAAAAGAAGGATTGAACAAAAGTTAAGAAACTAAACTATTACATTGACAAAACAATAGTGTTCAATAGCAGAGCATATCTGATGGCTGTAAAAGTGTGACAAAATACTAGGGAACAAAAGAAAACTACCGTGTGATTGGAAACTTACGGGTTATGGAAGAGAAGAAATGAGACAAAAAATATAGCATCTGAAGAGACATACTAAAAAAATTGCATCAAAATTTTCATCAAAACAAAAATCTATCAGATAGGATCTGATTTGCTTTTGTGTTGTTTTGTTTTTTATTTCATCTTTTAGATACATGCATTTTCAATTATGCCTAGAGGAAGCATTATTAGTCATCCAAACAATCTAATGAAAAAATAAAATGAATAAAAATATCTCTACAAAATCTCAAACAGTAATATTTGGTTTCATATGTATGGAAATCATGCCCCAAATGTTGCTGAAATTAATGGAAAATCTACTCACAATCATCTTAATCAAATCCAAAGGAAAGAAAAAAGTTCCAATAATCGATTTGTAAAACATGTCATGGTCTTGTCGTCTGGATGCAATATTTTCTGTTCCAAACCAAAACAGAGGTTTTTGAAATTCAGGTCATTGTTCGGAGGGATTATTAACTCTAAGGCTCGCATGACGTATGATCAATAATGCAACCCGAAGGCTTCCTGACTATCACTTCATCTTTAAAAGGAATCATGTTTCAAAGATGAACTCATTCTTCCCCCGCACATGAAGTGATGGCTTACTAAGGCTTTACTGAATAAAATATTGTGAAATCTATCATATCTGCAACTTTATGAAATATTTCTGTTGAAAAATTATCATCGTGGAGATCATTAAGAAAGTGTTCTCCACCCTTTAATCTCCCTCACTTTACACAAATAAGTAGTACTCTAATAAACGACTACATGTAGCATAGCATCCAGAATTATATACAAAGTAATATATCAATTTTTCAACATGCCATGATTTTAATGCTCTGATTCCCATAAATACTGATCACTAGTCTTCATTCCCTCTGCTTATCCAAATGTTCATTAGCAGAATGCACAGAACATAAGAGCAAGTTTTATCACATCCAACCTCCCCTGCCCCTTTCAGAATTATAAAAGAGAGAAATGTGTATTGTGTTCTGATAAAATTCACTTGAAATCAATCATTGTTGCATACAATGTACCAAAAACCCTTACCTGACTTAGTAAAGAGTATATGCAAATGAAAATTACATTACAGTTGTATTATTCCTACATGTACATGTAATATCAAAGGTTATGCCTCTTATGACAAAACTTCCACAAACATTGTGAAGCAACAGTACTTCAAACAGAAAATGTGTATGTTTGCAGCTTGTTACATAGGCTGAGGGATAAAATGCACCCCAACAATTTTGACATAATTTTTTTATTAATCATTTAGACTAGTTGAACAACTTTTACTTCTGATGCAACCAACTAGTTGAACAACTTTTACTTCTGATGCAACCAGACTAGACCTGATGCATCAACGGAATGAAAATTCAGTTACATGTAAATGTGTCTGGATTGCGACTGATGCGACTAGACTAATCATAAACATGACATCCAGCTCACCCAGACAGTCCTTTATGAGGAAGAAAATATTTGCCTTGTGTTGTGAGCAGTCAGTCATGAAATATTGCCAAATAAATGCCTCATGCAGGGCTGGCTGACTGCATTCTATCTGCATCTTTGAGAGTGTTTCCATTGGCCAGAGTTCAGACATATCACTCAGGTTTAACGTTGGGGGGGGGGGGGGGGGGTGCCCCAGCCGACTCAGTATACATGAGTACCCCCCCCCCCCCCGAGTATTAAACCTAACATATAAACCAATTTCAACCCTAACCCTATATCTCTGACGAAATAAAGACCTGGGGAGCATTTCATCAAGTGTCTTGTCATTGATTTTGACTGACAAATGTGCTCTCAGCCAATCACATGCAAGGATTTCAGTAGCTTGTAACAGTTGTCGGTAAAGATCACTGACAAAACACTTGATAAAACGCTCCCCAGGGCAATTGTCACTGAAGCACACATACATATATGTCAGAGCACCTCTATTTTGTGTGGGGTTGCTGGAAGAAACCATACAAAAGTTTTGTACTTTGTCTGTCTGTACAGTATATTTATATCATATTTTATAGCAAGGCAGGTCTGTTGCCCTGTTCCGATGGAAAGTATTCACCTTGATTTAGTGATTATACTAATGTAATTACTATGACTTATCTACATGTAGGGACCTACTTTCAGACATAGAAGAAAACAACAACTAAGGAACAATAAGGTATGATAGATATATGATGTAGGTCATTATGGATGAACTATGGACCTTGAACCCTTAGGCTGCTCATGCTAGCTATACATTGTAGATCAGATTTCTATTAATAAACTTTGTGTGAACCACATAAATATCAATACTCCCCTGTTATGTAGTTGAGAAGAGCTACAAAACATTCTCAAACCCTCATAACAAGAATCTAAAATAGGCCTGTGTAAAATGCTCACCCTCATGTACTCAATCTCTAACATTGTAAAAAAACACTTACAACACTTGTAAAATCAATTACTGATATTCACAATCAATTTCAAACGGAATGTTTTCTTTCAATGCTAAATAATCTTTACACTACTTCTACGCTGCATGCATTGATTGGGGTATTAAGTAAATTCTCTTCTTGTCTCCTACGTTTATTTGAAGTTTCTGATTTTGCTCATCCAAATTGTCACTAATTATTGGTAATATAATCTGGCTTCCATGTACACTATTTCCATGAACTTTCTTTCGGTCTAACGCATCAAGTAAAGTCAAGTCATGACGTGTAAAACAATTCACTGAAATCCAGTCATATCCAAGGAGAAACTTGATGCGTTTCCTCAAAAGACACTTTTCACAGAGAAGAGAGAAGAAGATTATGATCCACTCTGCATTACTTGCTAAGTTACAGGGATTCAATTCCATATTACTAGCTAAGTTGCTGGGATTTGTTATAGAAATGAATTTCTGGATTGAAGGAAAGGAATCAAATACATGACAGCTCTGAAAATATGTACATAACTTATGATGAATTTTCATACAAACCAATCCATGCATCTCAACATAATAATCAACTCGTTTGATTATAGGCATGAACGGATAGAAAATCAAACCAGGCAAATAATCATTCCTGGAAAGTTAGAATGGAAACTTGTTATAAAAGAGCTCCGATATAACAAGATTCCTGATATATAAGAAGGTAAGTTTGCTGGTCCCAGGTCTCTACATGTATGTTCTTTCAGGGTTTTTTTTTACCCTGATATAAGGATATTCCTGATATAACAAGGTAATTTCCATGGTCTTAAGGTCCTCATTATAGTGAGTTTCTACTGTATAGTCAAGGGGAAATCTCATGTGTGCATTTATTTTTTTTAAATCTGCTTTTGCTTTGTAAATACTACTAGTAGTTGTAAAGTAGGTTGTCCTTTTCTCTTTTTTTGTATTTTTTTAAATATTATACATCTCTCTTAACACTACTCACTTCCTCATATTGATCACTCAAATGAGTCAAATCATTTCTCTTTCAGCATCTCCAATTATGAAGTCTCCATTACTGAAACAATATCTTTTATCATCACTGCCAGACAGCACTGAACTCTGAAAGAACTCTTAACATACAAAACAAATATCAGGTATATCCAATAAACTTTCAATGCTGTCTAATGTCCCTGCAGGCATGGAAAGAAAATCTGTAATCGGTCAAATCACTGCCAGAGCTGCAATTGATTTATCACAAGACCCAAGAGGGATATCAATGCACATAAACAAATTTATCAAAAGGATGATCAACACCACTCTAACACTGCTATCCATTTTAAAATAATGATTTCGTTTCCATTAAAATCTCCTGGCTAGGAGCAGACAGAATTTTGAATACTTATAAACAAACATAAACACATAATTAATTTCTTGGTACTACAAAATTTCAATATGGCACGAAAAAGAGACATGATAACGAAGCTTTTCGACCTGCACTCATCAGGTTATCACGCAGGTACATGTATATAACAAATTACTTGAAATCAACTACATGTATATTATACTTGATGAACCCGGACGCAGCCCAGACGTTGTAATTTCAGAACAATCGCAAAGCTTGGACGAACTCCTTTTGTCTGCACAGAAGGGGTTCGTGCGATTGAATGTAGGCGGCTTCCAGAAAGCGTAAATGCGCTGCGCTTCTGGCCCGGGACATAATTGAGAATTGATCGTCGGCATAGCTTTGTGCGCAAGCTGGATTGTTCAGCAAGTGGAGACCAATCGCTGAATCGCATTTGGCCATCTTTGGTCTGTTAGTGGGCATTTCAGATTTGCAGGCACGGACGGGCTGCGTGCACTGATTGGTTGTACGGTTCCGAATAGTCGAGGGGACGTGTTGTTTATTGCGATCAGCCAACCGCTGAGAAGTACGGCCCACGTACCTGGCATCGCACCGGCACTGAAATTGGTAAATAACATTACTCAAGTGGGGGGTGGGTAGTACATCCTTGCTAGTTGACGGTAGCATCCTGTGTGTAGAAAACACAATGCATGTCGAAACCGCGTAATAGCAACGTGACACTGCGTGTTTGTCCGGGTTCATCGAGTATAATATAGTTGATTTCAAGTAATTTGTTATATACCTGCGTGATAACCTGATGAGTGCAGGTCAAAAAGCTTCCTTACATGTATCATGTCTCTTTTTCGTGCCATATTGAAACACATAATATAAAACTGGATATATTGTAAAATAAAAAAGTAATAGTTTTATTCAAAGCTCAATTTCCCCTTAAAATCAAATAAAAAATCAACCATTAAAAATCAATCATAGCGGATGAACTATTGTGTACTACAAGCCTGTATATATAACTTTGCATTCTCTTCAAAACAATGGGAAAATCTATCCAATGAGAAAAGAGAGTAAGAAAAAAAAGAAAGAAGGGGAAAGAGAAAAAATATACAAAGGAAAGGGGAAGAGAAAAAAGAAAGAAAAGAAGAAAAACAGGAAAGAAGAAAAGGAAGAAAAGAAGAGACAAAAAAGAATCAATGTCCTAGTAAGATGAATTAGTCATGTATTCATATAAAGGAATTTTGTACTGATTATATCACCCTTTCCTCCCACACTTCCCCCTTGGTTCATTTCAAATACACACTGTACACATCACACTCATTAGACACTATCATTCAGCATTACAGACAGACATCTTCACTGAACTGCTTTCCAATGTCACGCCTACATATCGGCCTATGTGTACATGAGTCTAAAGCATGATTTACAAATATGAAGTGAAGCGTACCCAAAAGATTCAAGAAGAATGCATTAGCGAGATCAAATACAAAGTTTAAAAGAAAATATTCTTAAATTCTTATAAAAAGTACAGTATCATTTCACGAAACGTAAGTACAAGTTCCCCGACATCCCATTACAACTGTATCAAAATTTAAACACATGTCAAAGGGATTTCGTCGAACTTGTACTTCCATGTATGACAGTGTCGTGAAACAATGCCCAGCTAGGTTCATGTAGGCCTACTTACCCCCATTTGTTCCAAAAGACATGATCAGAACAATTTGTCAACTGTAGAACTCCTGCTGAAGAACAGCACATGGTACCTAGCTTACATTGTACATCAACACAAACATGAATGCAATGTCTTATCTAACCCTTACCACATACCACATTTCCTGCAAAACTGAAAATAATAATGCATTAACACTTAGGAAACCTATTTATACCATCTCATATTAATTAATCACTTGAGTAAGATACTGACCCAGTTTTCAATAGGAACAAGAATGTGCTGTTTATATGCATAACTTGTTGGCAAGCTGCACTGGAGACCAATAATAATAATAGCTGGTTCTTCTATAGCGCCTTTCAGGACAGTAGGCCCTCTCAAAGCACTTTACAATGTTCAATGTTTACAATCATAGGAAACATTCATCAAAAAGGTAAGTTTTCAGCGCTCTCTTAAAACCTTCAACATCAGTCATGGAGCGTAGCGACACTGGGAGAGCGTTCCAAAGTTTTGGACCCCCACATGCGAATGCCCTGTCACCATAGGTTTTTGTTGCTCCAGGATCGAGGGTGAGAAGGTGTTGGGAAGATGATCACAGACACCTTGGTGGGATGTACGGTATGAGCAGTTCTGAGATATATTATGGACACATGCCATGGAGAGCTTTGAAGATGGTGAGAATGGCCTTGTAATATCAAGTTATTTTTGTATTACTGTTATTTTCATGTCACAGGTTATGTGACTTACAGGTAAGTAATGAAGCATCCAACATCAAAAAGATTGAAGGCTATTGCTGATATTACCCAATCTTCAGCCTAGCTGCAGTGCCACGTCGATGCTGAAAGCATAATGAATTCCTTTCTACATGTACATGTATGTAAGGCGGTACAGCCACGGTACTGAACCTATCCAATGTAAATGTACCTGTACCTGGGTTGGGAAAGACATCTTCAGTAAAAATGCCTTTTCAAGGGTATACAGTAATGTACATATATGTAGGTACTGGGCTGTGATTGGAGTCCCCTTTGAACACATTATGACACTCCAAACATTTTATACTATGAAATAACTATGACTGATCACAATAATCTGGCCCTCCAACATGCTTTATGAAAAATCAAGGCAAACAAAAAATCGGAGTTACCAAACATTTTCTTTGCCTACAAAATTGAGACATATGGCAAGGCAAGGCATGTATAAACTGGGAAGCTTATTGGCATGATCATTGCCACTCCATTCCTGGCAATTGCATGTCTATCGAGCTAATGACAATGAATCGAGCTTGAATAATCGGGCTGCTGCTGCTGCTTTGCTTTGCAGCAACGCATACAACAAACATGCATTATCATTCCTATTGAAAACTGGGCCCTTGCTTTCATAGAGAGTAAAAGACACTTGTATCTCAAGAAGGTGAAGAAGCATTGTGGTTGACAAGCATTATCTTTTTGTTTCATAACGTCACTTATCGTCAATGAATGTTGGATTATGAGCAAATGATGTTCACGGACATGTCATTTATAGGGTTTTATGTACAATGTAGGCTTCTATTCATACCAGTGTTGAATATGTACATAATTGCATACTGCATAACATCGTAGTTCTAACCAACGAACACAGCACATACATGTACCGAAGATTTTTATTGAGGTTCCTATACTAGCAACCTAAGCAACAAGGTGCAGTCCAGTTACATTAAAGGCTACGCACCCTTAAATAAAAGGCACTAAATTATAAAATAACTACAATATGCATGTATGTATACCTACTTATGTGTATGCATGTCATACTTTGGTACTTATTGTCCACAAGAGGTGAGTGACTAAATAAAATTATTACTTATGGAATCGCTGAATTACATTATTTCTTCCAAGAAATCCTTAGAATAAATTTAGTTAATTAATCTGATGTCTCCAGGGGAGCGTTTCATCAAGCTTTTTGTCAGTGATATGTACTGACAAATTTGCTCTTAGCCAATCAGATGCAAAGATTTCAGTAGCTTATAACAGCTGTCGGTAAAAATCACTGACAAAACGCTTGATGAAACGCTCCCCAGGTCCACATTAAATATTCCATTCATTTGCATAAAACAAGAAGTGCAGGTTATGTTGCTTGTTACTATGATACTTCAAATGTTTCTGGATAGTTTGTCACAGCACTTCTACAACAGATAATAGTGAGTTTTCGAATGTGTCGACATGGTCGACGTCCTAGATCCTCGCAGCTACAATGGACTGATTTGTGACCGCGCTTTGTGCAAGAATGGCTCACCCGTCCACTAGTCAGATCGAGAACGCGTCAAACATGGTATTGCCGTCTTCTCTAAAATGTGAATCTTGCTTCACTCACTGTTGCTTCATGCTTCACCTGCTTTGTATGCAGTTAACACATATCAGTCCATCGTCGCTGGGAGGATCTACATGTAGGACGGCATTCACGTTGACACATTCGAAAACTCCCTAATCTGTTAAGAGCCAGCAAAGCATCAACTCCTCTACTTTAACACGGTTACATGTCGTTTATCCGAAGGTTCGTTTTTCCAAAAGTTTGTCACTCCAACGTTTCGTCATTTTGAAAATGAAAAAGGGTTCATATTTCCAAAAGTTTGTAATTACGAAAAGTTATGTAGGGCTCTTTGCATTTCCGGAATTACAAACCTTCAGAATAGTGAACCCTTTTTAATTTTCAGAATTACGAACCTTCTAAGTTATGCATCAAATGTTCAGAATTATGAACCCTATTTCATTTTTTCGGAATTATGAACCCCCTGCTATGGATAATTTGTGTTTCGGAATTATGAACCTTCAGAAAAACTATTACCCCCCCCCCCCCCCCTTTAACACACATGTAGTGTTACTTCCCTTTTGACTCTCAAAAGATGAAATATCATTGCATTTTGAAAGATATTTGATAAGCACAATGGCCGATCATGCAGCACCCTGGCTCATACCACATCAGGACAGAGAAATCAGGTTTGGATCACTGAGCAAGAGAGCAAGCATACATGTAACTTGTACCTTGGCATGTATCTACATTTCAAGTTATGGTGTGGCTCTTTTTTTTTTTATTCCGGGGGACATGCCTGTGCAACACTGCACAACACAATGCAATAACAAATAGTACACAGGCCTTGTTTATTTTGAAACCAGACTCTGCACACCAGTGACCTCTAGTGATATGCCACTCAAATCAAACTGTAAATAGACAGACAGGGAGGAAAGGTCAAGACCACAACTTTTCCTTTTATACAAAAAGAAATGACTACAACCCCTCCCCTTTCTCTCAGTCTCGATCTTTGTAAAAGAAACATCTATGAAATCACATACATGTACAAGTACTAGTCCTACAGCAAATGGGATGTAAACATGTACAAAGGATACATACATGCATATAGTGAAAATAAGAAAAAGGGATAAGGTAACTTGTCCAAATATCTCTTCATCTCTACCTCTTAAATCCATTTGTTCCTCTCACTATCACTACTTCTCTTTCTATCTCTATATCCCTAATTGCAAGGCTACAGTCTAGGCCAAGGATATTTTGGGACAGACATTAGAATGACACTGCTACTCAAGCCTTCAATGGTGTGCGTTGCCATACATGAACATTTTGTCACGATCAGAGGATAGTGTGACAAGGTCATTAATAATCATCACAACGATTCCATGCTCCAACTATGATTCCATGCTCCAACTCTCATCCCATTATCTATTTTTGAATAATATAGCCTGTTCGGACTACAGGACACTTGTATCAAGAAACGTGGTATTATTAAGAATCAGGATTAGCGAAAGGAGTGTACAGACTACAACATTATATGATCCCTAAATAAAATGAAAAATATAATTGGTAGATTATTGAAAGCAAAATATATATGAAACGGCAGAGCCTATGCAAAACAGTCAAAGAGGCCAATTAATACATGTAAATGGTGAAAAAAATTAAGATCTTATGCTATAAATACATTAGATAAATACATATTTTAAAAATATTTTAATGATTTTAATGAACAGATAGATGAGCTGCTGTAGATGACAGGCCATGAAGAACTATCACCTACTCGACGGACCACCATCGCAATCCATCCATGCCACACCTATTGTATGAACATGTACATGTATGGTCTATACTTGATTCTTCTACATATACATGTACATGTAATCGACAAATGCTACATGTATTGTAAATGCAGAAATATTTGTGTCACATTAATTTTCACGGATTTCGCGCTATTTTCTGCGGGCGCGATTTCTAGAACTCTCAAAAATATTAGCCTGATTTCATATGTGGGTTGAATTGCACGCTATACATGTACATGTAATTGACAAATGCTACATGTATTGTAAATGCAGAAATATTTGTGTCACATTAATTTTCACGGATTTCGCGCTATTTTCTGCGGGCGCGATTTCTAGAACTCTCAAAAATATTAGCCTGATTTCATATGTGGGCTGAATTGCACGCTTCAGCACATTAATATGTGTGTGTGTCCAATTCATTTTTGAGCGCGTGTGTGTAGTTGCGCATGTTGTATGCATTTGAATGGACTGTGTGTGTGTAAATTAATAAATGGAGTGGGTACATGCGATCGTGTAATTGCGCAGCGCGAATTTAAGAACCCGCAAATATGTTTTGGGGTCGCTCAGCGCAACAAATTTAATTGCGCGAAAATAACAGCGTTCACAGTATTAGAAGCCTACATATAATCTCCATGTTGCAGAGGCAAATGAGAAGACAGATCAGTGTACGAGAGGTCATAAAAATAGAAAACATACCCAATACCAATGCAGTTATTATTGTTTAACAGAATACATACGAGTATGCTTATGTATTCATGCATGCTGTACATGTACGTGTACTTATACTTCCAAAGGTAAAACCAAAGCAACAATCTGTGCCAAAATTTCGGCTTTTTGGTTTGGTTTCTCAAGAATACATGTACATGCATGTACCTGACAAGGTTAACAACATGTAAAACAAATCCACGCTAAGATTTCCTAATTACTCTCAGCCAAACCTTCAAATATTATGCTTGGGGTCACATCTGTTTTTAATCAGGAAAATTACAAGTATGGTCCAAGAAATTTTGCTTGAAGCATTAATAACTATTGTCCTTTTCTGAAACGCTGAAAGAAAATAAACACATCTTCATTTCCCTGATTTCCTTTGTTCACAGTTCTAGACAGTCACAAGGCTTGTGCTTGATCGAGTAACTCATGCTCACAAACTTGGTCTCTATTCTGTTGATTTTTCTCCTTTTTCTACCAAATCACAGTACTATATATAGGGTGCAACACCTATTTATTTTAAAGACATCACTGACATAATACCATTAGTTTTTGCCTTATTCTGGTAGAAGATTCTTTTCAGAATAAAATGACACCAAGATTTAATACCAATGTCGGTTACAGGCGTTTTGATTCTATGGCTATTTTTGTGAGGTAATGTCACTTTTACAACTGTTGTCATGCCTGAAGTAGCGAGAAATTTGCTTATGACGGCTTTCCATAGAATCTCTGTTTCATTCATGTTGGTCTTCATTTCAAAGAGAGAGTAGTCATGCATTTGTCAACAAAGCTGACTGTATGGAAAGCCATCATAAACAAATTTCTCCTGCTCCAGCATGACTACGGTTGTAATCACTTGCAAAAGTGGCAAATTTGGAAATGACATTACCTCACAAAAATAGCCAACACTTTATCCAAAATTGACGATCTTGGCGTCATTTTACTAGGAAAAGAATTTTCTACCCAATAAAACAAAAAATGATGAATTGTGTCAATGGTGCGGTTGGAAATTGCAGATCTCACGTGCTGCATTCTTTCTGGGCCACCATATATTGGATACTGCATGTTACATAATGAAATCCTGGCTCTCAGTTATTGGGAAACATATCGTACATTTTGCTGTAGTATTATTATACATTGTAGATTAAATGTGTCATAAAGGAAGCATGTAACAACATGTATGTGCTTTGTTACAATGCAGGGCATACCACTACTACTACTATTACTACCATTAAAAATCTCTTTCTCCACTCAGCTCAGACAATGAATACGAAATCTTGGCATCTGGCCAGCCAGACGCAGCTCTTTGTTCCATGTCCTCAGCTAAGAGTTCACCATGTCCACACAGCAAAACAACCAGAAAAAATAGTTTCCTCCAAATTTCCCTCACAGTTTATTAAGATGTATTGTAGGATCTGTGTGGGATAGACTGACAATAATTTAATTATACACGCATAATCCTTCCTCCCACCCCATTCCGCAAAAAGTGATTCATTCTAAGATACCGGTAAACATTTTATTCTTTAAACACACACAACATGTAAGGACTTGTATGCTCCAGCTCCAATTGCTCATGGCTTTATTTCATTGGGATATGAGTTTTGGGTTACCAGTACATGTAAGTTTAGGGTTAGGGTTAGAGGTATATATCAACGTAAGGAGAACAGGTACATTACAACACCCCCCCCCCCCAACCACACCATGTACAAATGACTGGCTTCAAGTGATTTCATATCTTCTGACATCATAAACTCTTTAGACTTACGCCTATATGTTAATAAATGTTACATTTATGATGGTGTACCAGTATCAAAACCACATTTTGTTTGTCCTTTGACGATCAAGGTAATGTAAAGGTCATTTTTCTCAGATCTCTCCAGTGGTTAAATCTGTGGTAAATCTGTTTCAAAAGCAAAATTCGTGATAAACAAGCCACTATTATTTACCAATAACCATGAACATAATTATCTGAACTACCATCCCCCCAACCCTATTTCTCTCCAATTCAAACAGCTGTAAGTAGGCCCCTATGGTCCGAATACACAAAGGAGGTTTGGTTTAAACCATGGTTTAAACCCCCTCCTGGGTGTTTTAAGCGTACATGCGCAATGAATCCGATCGAATCATATATTTTCTTTGAGCGCGCGCATGGGGAATGTGCGCTTATTTACGCTTACCTTTAGTACGGTAATTAAGTAAGTTTACAGGGGGTTTAAACCTTACCCACAGTTTAAACCTCCTTTGTGAACTCGGGCTTATGCCTTCAGAAAGTATCATTGTGTCCACTGGCTATAAAACAAACAATCTAGGGCATTTAAATAGCACATTGATTTGTTTTAAGGATCAATCAAACATGAAAGGCCAGTTGAAAAGGTCAATTCTCTGTCACTATCCAACATCCAAAAAATAAAATTAGGTCAAGTTGGAGTACAATGCAGGGTTGATGCAGCACCCTATATCCTTAGTGGCCATCTTCATGGGTGTGCATAAAAACTAGTCTGCTCACACGCAGACCCTTTGTTGAGTGGGGGAGTGTAACGTTATGAACTGACAAAGAGACAATAATATACTCTTTTTTTTTAAATCAAGTAAATTATGAGACAGAAAGAAGCAGAAGCACATCCTGGAGCTCTTTACAGGGTTGTGCATTTATCAAGTACATTGTACAAGCATATACAAACTATTTATTTTTTAGAATAAAAGCACTAATTAATTTGCAAACAAATTGCAAACAATAGGCTGATATTATCCAGTTCTTAGGCAAATTTGTACATGTATGTGTACATATAATATGTGTTAATATGTGTTTTAATAGAATGCACTCAAAATGTGTACGCATAGCCACTTCAGTCCCAACGATGCCTATAGTCTCAGTCACTTCCAAGCATCGATTTTCTAACAATTATCAAATGGGGTTTGAGTAGACAGACTAAATAAAGTCCCATGTCTACACAAAAATTGGGTCAAGTTGGATGTCAAGTTCGGAGTCTCTTATGCGTGTGGCATACCGGCATACTAAAAATCTGCATTTATTTTACCACTGGAATTCTGTTTTATTCTAAAACTCCACATGCATTATGCATCACAAACAAAAAAGTTTCAATATCTTGCTGTGCAAAAAACAAAGTAAATTCTAGGTAATAATCAGGCTTTCCTCAGATTTCCTTTCCTTTTTATCTTTATGTGTGGGTGATTTCATCTCCCTTTTCATACTTTGCCCTTTCAAATTTCTTCCAATTTTAGCTAATCTCTTCTCTCACTACCCTCTCCTCCGCCTGCAATACAATCGTCTACAGTATAAGTGGGGATTATATACATCTCCTGTAATGCTTACAACAAATGGCCTTTCCGTCTGATAGGGCTTACTACAAAATTTTGATATGTTCAAATTTTGCTGGCTCTATACTCTAATTACTTTTGTAGATTGCACATTCATTCTTTAACAATTTAGCAGAACATGCCTCATTTACATTTGGCCTGCAATTGGTCTACGGAGCCTGTATCCTGCCCGTATCCCCCTTTCCGTGCAGCCTTCGTGTGGAGACAGGAGGACGCTGTGAGATTTTCGTACCGATTCACGTCCTCCGCGGCCTCTACAATTTTGTTTCGCGGGAAGTAATACAAATTTGAAAAAAATTGTAAGCCCGTAGCCCATAGACATGTCGTACGTGGCATTACACAATCCCCGCACGGGCATCGCGCAGAGGCCTCGCGCTGATCGTGCAGCAAACGCACAATTTTTCGGTGAACATGAGGGGGGAAAAATTCGTACAGAGAGTGTACACTCATGGAACAGCTATCGCAAGGTTGCCGTTCCCTGTCCGTGCAGTGCCCGTGATATTGAGCAGTCATCCTGCAGCAACCCCACAGCTCATGCACCATGGCGGTGCAGCCACCTTGAGATGGGCCAAACATTTTTCAGATGGGCTCCGTACGATTTCTGTGCGGAGGCTGCAGAGACTGCACGGCAACTGCACTGAAATTGCATGATTTCCGTACAATCTCTAAGCAGCCTCTATCTCTCGGCCTGCCCTCAAGGGCCAATACAAGATAATGTAAACACAAACACCGTAGCCCGTAGCTACCTACAATACCCCCATAATCGCACGGAAAATCGTAGACCAATCTATCGTACGGCGCCCGAGGCAAATGTAAACTAGGCATAAGGTATGCAATATTTCAGATCTAAACAACCGCCTGCAAAAGGGAAAAGGTCATTTGTAAATTTACATACACAAGAACATGTGCTCTAGGTACATACCTGTACGTCTTGACACAGTTTTTTAATGTTTACCAACAGGGATAGTCCCATTTGTTGTCAAAGGTACAAAGATCACAATAATGATGACAATTAACATCAAATGTACATTTATAAACAACTTGAATTCCAACTCTGCCTTGCAACTTAAAGGTTTTATCAAGATATTGTTTGGATTGTTCATGTCTAACTTTAATTCTTGTAAAAAGATTCTTGATTCTTCACTCTGTTTTTAATGGGAGGGTGTCTTGCATGCACTCCACTGATTTCATTATTGTCAATTAGATGTTAAAATTTAAAAAATCAAAAATAGGTCTAATATTTAACAATTTTGAGTGGAAATGTAATTTGAGTTACGCATTTCAAAGTGTGAAATATTTATTGTATTTACTATATATATTCTCTATCCTGTATTTTATCAATGTAAATTGTTGTAAAAGATTTCACAATTCAGCCTTTGGCTGCAAAGAAATTTTAATAAATAAACCATTTCAATTCAAATCAAATCAATTTATGAAATACGCAAAGATGAATATAAGAACATAATATCTACATGTAGAGGTTCCATTATTTATTTTACATGATTATCTTGCCTTTCCAGCCATTTCAGATTGATTTTATTTCACAGCCACACATAAGTTGAATGATCCCTTTAAATACCAAGATAGCCATCTCAAAGCAGTTATCAAATCATGATCTGTTTTTCTCTCCCACCTATAGATAGCACCTGCCTATCAAATATTCACCAAGCCGAGTCCGCACCAACACATGATCAACCCATATTATACACCATTGACCTTTCAAAGCTGTCCACTGAAGTAGCTTTTGACTTACATTTTCTCACCTTCCCAATTTGTAGCTCGTATCTCTGCAAACAATTTGCCAAATTGCATCGATTTTAATGGTTAAAAACTGGGGAGAAGGAATCATGGATGCATGTCATCTGTGTCTGATGTTATAGGTTTGACTGGAGATTACAGTGTATGTGTACTCTGCACATGTGTAGTTCGCTAATACTATTGTGAGCAATATTTCCTTTCTTGATTTTAAAGGTACAGTACAGTAATGCATGGGTTAAGAAAAAAATGATGGATATAGTATACACTGAAGGCCTACTACCAAGTTAAATTTCATAAATATTTCAAAATACAAGAGGGTTTATTCTTAGCCTGAAACCACAATGGTTAACTAAAAAAACTACATGTATCATTATTAACTGACTGTAAACTGACTGTCAAACTCTTCTTAAACAAGGCATTAGCAAGATTGTGTCTCGCCCACTTGCGAAAACTGGAAATATCGTGACCTCCGTTGCCCCGCAGAAGAATTGTATCTCTGGGTATCTGCCACAGAATGTAATATCCCATTAATGAGAAGGACTGTTCACAAAATACTACTTCCCTCCATCGACTGCCCCCATCCCCCCCCCCCTTTTAGAGATGGAATAAAAAGTCACCATCAAGTCCTATTAGATACACAAATACAAAATAGGATGATAATCAGTTGTACAATAGAGGCGAAGTAGAGTTTGTCTCTGGGTGGCATGAAAATGCAAAAAGGTTAAAATTAGTGCTAAGGTTGAAAAGTGGAAATGAAATAAGGCTAAACTTTAACATATGACCTCAAATGGCCTTTGACCCTATCATGTGACCTCCAACGCGGCAACATAACATGAAGGTACCCTCAGTGCAAATATGACCCAAGTTAGGTTGTAATCCAAGCAACTGATGTGAATTTATTTGTCAAAAGAGTCTTGCAGGTAAACTTTAATGTATGACCTCAAATGACCTTTGACCCTATCATGTGACCTCCAACAGCAACATAACGTCAAGGTACCCTCAGTGCAAATATGACCCAAGTTAGGTTGTAATCCAAGCAACTGATGTTAAGTTATTTCACAAAAGAGTCTTGCAGGTAAACTTTAACATATATGAAAAGAGAGTCTTGCAGGTAAACCTTAACATATGACCTCAAATGACCTTTGACATCACCATGTGACCTCCGACCCTTAGTCTCCGATCCCTTAGTCTCGCCTTCACCTCCGGTGGGCGAGACAAAAAAGAAAAAAGAGCAAATTTTCACTCTGCTTTCACTCCCCTGGTAACATCAGTGATCACTTGTTGTTGTTTTCTGTTTTATTTTGTATTTTGTTTAAGAGAAGGACAAAGGAGAACAGTTTTATCTTGTGAAATGTAGTATCTTGTAACAAATATGAGCGATATCAAGAAGTCTTTCATCGGTCGGTTTTCACCGAACGATGTCAAACCTTAATGTATTTAACAGTCTACTCCACACTTCAAGCTCTGCAGATTAATCGGGACAGAACTTCAAACGACATGACATGACCAGACTCTGATCACTCCCTACTTGGAGATCAGAAACTGCTTCTTATACCCCTGTTCAGATAGGAAAAAGTCTATACAATTCGTTCTAAAAATCATAGCTCATTAGCTTAGCCATGAAATTCTGAAATCTTTTGTGTAATTGTCATAGCAAAATGTTGTATACTGTTTATTTAGGTCAATGAATTTGGGCATCATTTCATTCACAAACTCATTACGGTCAATTTCTATTGTGTGTCATATTGTACAGGAACCATACACATACTGTACATGAAGGCTTACATAAAACTGGGTGGGGCTTAGAATGAGCAGGCACTTTATAAAGTGACATGAAATAACCCTTGGCACCTAAAATTTAGAAATGCAATCCTGCAGTGTACAATCACCTCTTCACCCCAAAATACTATGTTTAGTTTCTTTAAAAGATATTTAATTTTGTGCATACGCCCCTTTTGCTGAATGGTAATCCTATGCATTTTTGCATGTTGTTTCCTGAAGTGTGAATGAACCCCAATATCTGTGGATTTGATTGGCAATATTAATGACCTTAAATTCATTTCTGCACCAGTTCTTTTCCTCCTTTTCTTCCGGCTGCTGCTTTCATTTTTCTACTTTTTCTTACATTTCAGATTGTCACCACAGGCGGCTCACATGATGCATCATACCAGATGGCAATAGGTTTTACACACAAGACATCATTGTTTCTAAACTGGCCCGTACACTGTATAGCAGACTGGAATACAATAGGCAAACCGTCTGATAACAAATCCAGGCGTCTTTTTTCTTTGGAGCGGACTGCTGGTAGATCATGGTCTATCTTTGATGTATTTTTGTCTTGAATGTGAAACACCGTGCTTCAGAAGCATGAAATGACACTCAACCTTGCTATAAACTAACTCAACTCAAGGAAAATTATGTGAGCAAGCATTTTCCAGCCCCCTACCCTCCTGAAAATAAATCAAGTCTTAGCATTTCTCCTATCAAAACCATACTATACAAAACTTCCTTTGAATTTTTCTAACAATATAATACATGTACGTATATGTACATACATAATAGTGCCTTACCTATTTCAAGAGCAATTCCTCTCATGTACATGTAGGCTTATACTATGCAAGAATTTCCAAAATTGTAAGTCTTTTTAAAAAATAAACAAGAGGAAGCTCACAGATGATTTGTTTACCTTCATCAATTCTTTATACTATTTCTTTAATAAATATACTGGGGAAAAAAAGATTGCATGTTTTGCTGAATAGTTTTGATGTGTTATGCCCTACAATCTGACTAAACTCAAAATAAAGTATACACAACTTGTTTATCTTTCAGCTGAACCCATTCCAAATATACATGTACATGTACATGTAGGCCTATCCTCTGAACTTGAAATTGTTGACATAAATACCTGCCACTTCAGATACCCATTTTGACTTTATCTTATGAGTATGTTCTATTTTCAGCCCTACCCTACGGTACACATCTCATGATTGATGCAAAATATGTTTCCCTAAAGCATGATTACATACATGTATGTATGTACAGGCACAAATGACATTGAATTGTAAATGTCATGCCTGTACATTAATATCCTAGCCATTCATCAAAATGACAAAAGTCAATCAATTACCTATTCAGTGCTTTTCTTCTTTGTTTCAAATTTGATACCGAGTCCTGCATGTAAAATTTTCTATTCAATCAGGATGAGAGTCATTAAAGGGCGATTCAACCTTGTGAAAAGCTGAATTGTATGAATGGAGAAGAATAAGAGAAACAGAGTGGTGAAAGTCTGAAAGAAATCGGACAAAGTATAAGAAAGTTATGGATGTTTGAAAAAAATGAGATCACTACATCTATGCGAATCTCAAATTGGCAATTTGGTGAATTGATTCTGACGTATCCACGGCCAACTCTCCCCTTCGTCATACAACAAATTTACCACTAAATTCTGGTTTTCTCCTGAGCGCTTTTTCACTTGAGACAGTACTCAAAATATATTGTAGATAGCATATTGTTAAAGATATTTCAAAAAAGAAAAAAGATCCTGAGTTATATAAGGAGGGTGGAGCTGCTAGGACAAGAATACGTAGTTGCTTTTAAAGTTTTCATAAAGAAAAGAGTCATGACTGCCTTTTTAATTGTAGGTGAAAATGTGACACTCTGTGCGACATAGGATTCATAATACATGTATCTATCATTGCATGATTTCATTTTCATTTCCTGGTACATGTACATGTACATACAGGTAGAAACAATCGAATCAGCAGCTCACTGAAGAAGCTATACCAGGATGAACTTCAGTCCAGTGGTGTGATTTATAAAACAATGGAACGAAGAACATTTCCTAAACCAAAGGCTAATTCCCAAGAACAACCATAAAACAATAGAAGAAATTCCGCATGAAGGCTAGCAGCATTCAGCATCTTCAAAATTTCCAAACAGGTCTTTGACTGCAGACTAACTCCAGCCAGGGGGGCAGTCTCTGAAAATGACAATGATCTCACAGGCATTGTTATATAGGTGAGAGATCACTTTAATATCTAGTACACACCTCTTCTTCGCTATCCAGGTAATATCAAAACAACATTGACTATTCTACACAAGGTAGTAAATTATACACAATGGTAAACATCTTCTAGCAGACACGTCTTTCAAAGCTCTTTGAATTTCTTTCAGATTTTAACCTTCTTTTAGGAACAGGGTCAGTCATATTGCCCTGTTTATGACTCTAATCCATAATAGATTTTGTGCATGTTTATTTATTTTCCTATAAAATGTATTTCTTCTTTGAATCAAAGTATCAAGAAGCAAACAAAAAACAAACTAGAAAGGCCGTCAAAGGCGGCAGACCCACGCCTTAGCGGCGCTATTATTCTTGAAACTGCAGAAATAGATATATTTTTACTGGTTGGTTCCCCTGTTGTGTATAAAAAAAAGTAAACCCAATATAGGTTTTGTTTTGTTGCGATTATTTTTGTAAGCAGTAGCCATTCAAAGGGGATAACAAGAGGCACATCTCCCCCCCCCCCCCCCAATAAATTTTGCCATATCCAGGTCATAGCTTTGTGTGTCCCCACCCTTGAAAAAATTCCTTTGATAAAGATATTTTATTATTGAAACATCCCTCCCCTAAAAGTAATTGATTAGACATGTCAGAGAGCGTGGCGTGGTGAGGAAAAAAATGTTAGCAATTTGTATTCAGTGTTCAGTCATGTCAGTGTTAGTAAATGTATTCATGTTCTATCTTTACATTGCAATTGGGGTTGTTGTTTTTTTTTCATCGGGCTTGGATAAAATAAATATGACAACAAAATAAGTTGGATCTCGACTTCAAAATGACATGCATGCGAGGCACAGAGCTTACTCACTCAGCTCAGTCACCACCCATCAACAAAGTCAAAGTGTATACTGGCGTACATTCAGCGAACCTCAGCCACCAAATTTTGCAAATCCACACGAATTTTAAAAAAAATACATACAGTTTTTGTACATGTATATATTTTACAACTACGAAATCCACTCAAACAGACATAAATGAGTTATAAACTAACTCAAATCTCAAATCACAGGACCGTTATAACCCAAAGAAAAAAGTTAAATCCTACAGTCAGCCACAGGCACTGTACTCCCTAGCCCGACCAGACACTGTCACTTCGCGACAGCGCTGTGTATAGTTATGTACGTACAGCTACACAGCCCACTCACTCAGATCAACACACGCGAACACTCGCGAGTGCGATAGACTCACTCACGTCGAACAAACTCACCAGATTTTCACCGAAAACAATTAAAATCACGTACTACACGTCCACCAGGATAAAATAAATCACAAAAACTTCCACAACAAAGTGGAAAGAACCGGGGAAAATAAACAGAAATGCACAGAAGATAAGAAATAGAGGAGAAATTAGACGTGCTAGGCCTAGGCCGTAGGGTAGCCTGAATCTAAATGAAGTTGTAGATAAAAAAAGGTATCGCGTGCGATAGCTATATAGCCTATACCGTAGCTAGCCGCTTTCGATTTCGCAGTAGTATAGTTCAAGCGCGCGAAAAATCCCTTGTTGCTGGGATACGTTGGCTTTGAATATTCATTGCAGGCTCGTACGGATTTGAAGTGAAATGGCAAATAATGGGTCTAAAAGTCTTCTAAAATTCATAAACCTGAAATAGATTTTTGGTGAGACGAAGTAATGAGCGTTTTGATTGGCCAAAATATTTCTGCATCGGCAGGCGAAGTTTGGGGTCATCAAACTTTCTAGTTTCTTTCCTGTCACTATCTGAACTGAAGTTCCTATACTTTACTACAGGGTCAAAACTTCAAGGTCACACAGAATTTGCAGGGGTCAACCAATCATTACCAAAATCTAATCGATTCTTTCCTGTCACTTTCTGAACATTCCCTGAAAATTTGGTGCAAATCTGTTCAACCGTTCTCTCGTTATCTTGTACACAAACAAACACACAAACACACAAACAAACAAACAAACAAAAAAATAAACAAACAAACAAACAAACAAACAAACATACGGAGCCCTTTACATAACCCTGCCGATTTCATCGGCGTGGGTAAAAATAGTACAACATGTAAAACAATATATGTGTCAGACATTGAAGTAAGGGATCACTCTTCCAATTCAACTAAGTTGATGCAGTTTGTTAATAATACGTATTACCTTTTTATGATGTTGCGTCAAGGTACATGTATATAAGTGACCATTGTCTCTTATTTCATATTTTGGATGAAATACAAGTAGTTCAGAATGCAGGACATTTTGGTGAGTACAAATGAACATGTACATGTAAGCATTTTTTTAAATAAATGAATATCAATATCAATTAGACTTTATCAAACATGTAGCTATTTCGTCACGCCATGGAAAAGAAAAGACTAGAGGACTGTCCCACTTAAATTTTCAAACCCCTTGAGAATGGATGTTTCATAGAAACAGTAGGGGTAACACTTCCAAGAAAATGGACCAAAGACATTCTTCCCCACCCACCATCGCATTCTTCTTGCCCTACATGCACTACTATTAAACCTTGAAGCAAACAAAAGTTGGAAAAAGAGAAGAAACTCTACAGTTTGCACTCTTCCTTGTTTGTCAACACTCTTGGCATTGGACCTGTCCACTTATATCAAGCACAAAGTAAAATGTGCCAACCACATTGCCAATGGCATAATATGTTTCCCCTCTGGCAGAATGTACTCAATGTTGAATGCATTCCTCCATCTGTGTCTACAGTTGTAGCTGCCCTCAAAACTTGAAAAGGATATCTGATCCATTTAGGGCTGGAAAAAAAAGGATCAACAGCTTATCTATCTTTTTTTCAAAATCACTGATTTCAATCAAAATGTTATTGATTCAGATTAATTAATATGATTATTTGAATCTAAATCATTTATTTGAATTTAAAAAAAAAAAAAAAGGAATATCCACAACTCTTGATCCAGTTTAGGAGGTACATGTAGCATAGATCCATCTTCCAACTACTTGTCAAAATTACAGTTGGGCAAGTATTGGAGCCTGCCCCCTCAATATCTGCCTACAGATGCATGTAAGTCAAGAAAGGCATTTCAAACAAAAACAAAAACAACAAAAATTGTTTAAACTAATATACTTTACAGTAAGGGATTTTCCCTAAATATTTTTACAATAAATCATAAATTACTACACATACATGTAGGCCTACACAATATTTTACCCCACACACACAACCGAAGGCTACAATCTATTTCATTAGTGGTAGCATTCACACTTCACTTTCAGACCATCTAAATGTAGAGTGAGAAGTGAACGCAGCAGGCAATGTGAGTTCAACAAAATGACTTGTAAAAGGGCAGGTGCACAGACCCATGGCGAGGCAGGGCTTGGTTTATCAAGATGCAATCGGGCAAAAGTGGCCTTTTTTTTCACCGCTGACGGCTGAGCTAAGTATATACATCCCGCACATATTGATATATCACATGACAGCACATGAGCTTGCAGACCCAAGTACATTGTAAGAATGACTGCAAGGGTGCAATGAATAAAATGAACTTGGAGAGGGAGAAGATTAAGGGGTAGGGGTGAACAATGGATACCTTTACCTTTCCGCAAACCCCAATCTTGCAACAGAGATCTTTGTGGATAGATCTTAATCAAAGAAATACAGAAAAGGGAATTTACCAAAAGAACTTAACAAAACTAAATTTGAAACTGTTTTCACTGAATTGCAGTTTTATATGGAATACTATTTATCACCTGCCTAATCGCTGAAAATCAGACGAACATCATTAAAGAACAGGATTGGGGCCATTTAATCAGGAGAAGGATATTTTCAAACAATTATTACTCAGGTCTCTAGGTAATGGTATAAAAAAATAATAATCATGTTGTACATCGAAAGTGTCGAGCAGAGCAGAATTGTTTTACTCCTTTACACTTATTACCAGACCCAATTGGAAATGCATCAAGCCCCAAAACCCTGCAATGTCTCGGAGCGGATTGACGCAAGTCCATTCCTGGAGTCTCAGTCGATGATATTCTAAACTCCTCACTTGGCTTCCATATGGGATAGCAGTTAAAGGCAGTACTATGGTTCATTTGAAGTTCACTGCTGCTGCTACCCAACCTGCACTGCGTCCTCGTCAACCTCGGAATGCTAATGATTGTGGAGTATCATCTCAGAGGAGAATGAGAGCCAAGGGCACAACCGACATTTCTCTCTTTCCATTTCTACACTCATCTTCTTCTCCACAATATTCAAATCTTTCTTCTCCTTTTTTTTCCATTATGTAATACAATGCAGGCCTCTCCAACCTTATTTTCCCCTAGATTCATATATTAAATACACTCCCTTGTTCAATCAAATTTCTTCATTCCTCTAATGCTGCTATAAAAATGTTTCATTAACTCTGTTTTCATCATGATCTGCAAAGCTAATAATGACCTTTTGTATGTACCTCCTTTCTTTGAATACCTCCTTTCATATTTGAGTTGAAAATGAGCAGTATCAAAATAAAAAAAAATTGACCAGCTCATACTATGAGTAAAAGCTAAAGTTTGCAGTCATGTTTCATTTCATAAATCTGGCTGTGTACCAATACATGTACATCACTCTATGGACCTGTCTAATAAAGGACTTAATTTCAGAGTTAATTTTCGTTTAATGAAAAAAAAAATGATCAACATACTCTTTCTCTCTCTCTCTCTCTATCTCTCTCTGCCTCTCTTCTAGTCCTTGATGAAATGTTTCTTAATCCATTATTTACTTCAGCGATCTCCTCTCTGTGCTCTCCTCTGTCACCTCTTGTCATTTCCGTTCGCCTCAAGCCCTCTCTTCGATCCAGGCTGGCAAATAAAAAAACCCTTTAGCACTAGACATTTGATGCAAATGAAAGCTTCATCCAAGAGTTGTATAGCCCATTTACCTCTACAGTTCATGCATTATGAAATGTCTAGCTGTAAATGTCAAGGTTTCTCTAGATATAGGTAAATATACATACATCAAAATTTCACGATATGATCTGTCAATGCCATCCTTATAAATACTGTAAGACTAATACACCTGTCTACAAAGTACGTATCACTATACATGTATGTACACTCGCACTGATTTGGAAAGAAATGAAAACTTTGGTTTATGACCACTGACCAATAGTTCCAAAATTCTGATAACATTTCAAAAATTTCTATAACAGTCTTTTATGAGTTTTCACAAATAGTTCTAAATAAAGTCTTCTTTACATAATAACTGAATTCAATATCAAGCTGACATCAATTTAAAAGCAGTAATCACAGGTGAGTGTAAGATGGGTTGGTAAGGGATGGGTTAATTAAAGGGCAATACAACCTTGGTAATAAGATGTTTTTGTGTGAAAGCAGAAAAAGAAGAACAACAGGATGGTGAAAGTTTGAAAGAGATCGGACAAGGACTAAGAAAGTTAGGGATGTTTGAAAAATGAGATCACTACATCTATGCGAATCTCACATTGGCAATTTGGCGAGTCGATTGTGACATTTTCTGGACAACTCTCCCGTTTGTCATATACAAAAATATCATTAATTTGTGGTTTTCTTCGAGGCGCTTTTACCCTCGGGAGCAGTAGTCAAAATATATTGGAGATAGCATATTGTTATAGGTCCTCATAAAAGAAAAAGATCCTACTGAGTAATACATTTTGAAAAAAGTGACATTTTAGTCATTTTGTGTGTTGGAGCGAATGGGGGATTTGTCCACAGCTACATCACAGTGACATTATCTATTCAGCCAATTTGAAATCCCCATATGTATTGTGATTACAACTTTCAAATTATATATTTATAAATTGCTTGTCCGATTTTGTTCAAACTTTCACCTATCTGCTACTCTGATTTTTCCTCCTTCTTTCAAAGTAACTTGCTAAATAGTTTGGAATTCCCTTTAAGGCAAAGATTGTTTTAATAAATCTAGCACACACGTATTCAAAACTCCATGTATCTCACATGCATATCCAGGGATTTTCTTCCTGACAAAAGGCTCATTCTGGCCTGATAAACGCTCCTTAGACCCCGTTTACAGTGCAGGGCCGGCCTAGCCTTTTGACAAGGCCTCGTGACTGGGCTATTTTCCTCGTCATGCTGTGCCTGATATGAGACTAGCCGGCGATGAAAAGAAACAACACGGCCCTGGTGAACACGCGATCGAGCGACTTTAGTCGCGGGGCCTTTTGGAACCTGGGTTTCCATCGTTTGATATGAATCATTCACGAGTTGACATTCCTATGCTTAAACACGCCTACCGAGGATTATCGACCAATCACAACCGTATCTGCGGGGCTTGCTTTCCATGATTGATGTAGCTTGCACGGGCCGCAGCGCCAGGTGCCGAGCAAGCTAGCTAGCTCGAGATGAAGTCGAATTTGCATACCAAATTTATGCTGACGTCATGCGAAGATACGTTCGCTGATTGGCTCCTACCTATAAGGTAGCAGATCCTCGCTAGGAACAAAGGATAGCGTAAGATACAGGCCAGGTTCCAAAAGGCCCTCGGACTCACGTCGCTCATTCACCAGGCTGGGCGGCTAGTCTTGTTATGCAGCCACTACTAGCTTACTTGCCGAGAAAAATAGCCAAGTCACGAGGGCCTTGTCCAAAGGCTAGCCTCGGCCCGGCCCCAATTGCGGTACTCGACCCCTCAATTTTGTGCGTTTACAGTGCGGATCTCGGCCCGGCCTAAATTATAAACTTTCAATATGTTGTCGTAGCGGCGCTCTGCATGTAAACAAACGTTTATTTTGTTTAACTTACATTGGGTTTAGCCTTTAGCCGTTTAGCCTAGGTATGGTTTTGAATCAGCAAACAAAAATTATCTTACCGAAGTTGATCGACGAAATCTTTGGAACGAAACAGCACAGGAGATGAACTATGATAATTGAATTAAAAACACTAGACTTGACTTTTTTACACAGAAAAACTTTGGAAATCTCCGCAGAAAAGACAACAAAGCAGGCCTTACAACGTCAACGCAACGCTCAAGTATGACGTCATATCCGATGATGTCATGATCGCTGCACTTCCGAGATCGCATCTGGTACCGCATTTGGGCCCGCGTGCGTTTACAGTGAAAGAAGGCCGGGCCGAGACTACCTCCAGAGCTGGTCCAAATGCGCAGCCGCTTTTGGTACCGCATTTGGCCTTTTGAGCTTAGTTTAGTTTAGGCCGGGCTCAGCCTCACTCACTCACTCTCAAGGTAAACAGGGTCTTAGTGTACCAACCCCTGAAAGTGTTGAGCCTTGGCATGTGGATTACTACTCTCTTAAATGTAAACGAGTGCAAAATCACTCTATTAGGAGTCATATCAGGGATCACTTTATTTAAAAAATCAGTGGAATCCACACCGCTATTTCGCAGTGGATTCCACTATAATTTATTCCCATTTTAATTTGAAGTGGATTCAACTAATAGACAAAGTGATTCCTCATGAGAATCTTATATAAGTGGATTTCCACTCCCGCATGTTAAGAGAGTAGGCTAATGTTAACGATCCAGCAAACAATTTAATCATTACCTTATAAATCAACAGATTTACCATCAAAGGCAGCAGCAAAATATGTATACATGTGTATAGTGTACACTGAAAGAGGGAAAATATTCATGACTGCACTTCAATTAGTCTGACTGAAGAGGCGTGCATCAAACACACTTCAGATACTGGGTTTTCAGGGACCCTCTCTGTATGTCATTTATGTTAAAAAATGGGGGGGGGGGATCATCTTACACCATACAGTCTAAATATAGCAGAAGTACACTGTAGACCTCAATCATGGCTGCCCAAACATACATTGTACAAACAGGAAGCCACAGCATTCTATTTCATTGACACGATTGGATCTTTTCCAGATCCTCAATATTCATTGCCAGTACTAAGGATCACAGAAAGTGCCAATAGCTACGTTCATATGGGACTTGTGGTTTCAAAACGACTCACATTCAGGGTGTTCAGACAGAAAAAATTTATACCAAAACGGTATAGCTGCAGTATACAATGGATTTACATGTACATGTATGTGGATTTATAATAATACATAACATTTATAGTGCGCTTAATACAAATGTTTCTAGCTAGGCTACCGAATTCGGTGCTCACAGCATTCAAGGAATAGATTCCTACCGGGTACCGATTTACTACACCTGGGTGGAGAGTGGCAAATGTAGATTAATGTCTTGCCAAAGGACATTAGTGCCGCGGCGAGACTCGAACCGCAAACCATGAGATCCACAGTCCGGTGACGTATCCACTAGACCACGACACCTCTAATTTATGTGTCTGAAAGCTGACTAACGAAACATCGTATAACGAAACTGGGGTCAGAGCATCGTTTCGAACTAGAACTCGATGACGAATCACCTGTCCGTGTGTGTCTGAAAGTATGCTGACCATAGAACGGTATAACTGGGGGGGCTTAACGTAAGCGCACGTGAAAGGTGACCCTGAGGGCCAGGCAGGGGCTAGCAGCGACCATAACAACATGCGCAGTGGGAAACTGCGCATCTATACCATGTTTTTCTAATCGGTCGAGACATGTGTCTGAACAGGGGGTAACAACGACAAGGGTTTACACGGGACCGAAAGAACGATACTCATTGTTGTGAGATTACAAGTCAAGCGTCTGAGACGGTCTGAAACTACAAGATAATTTAAAGTTTAGCTTCCTCCATGTGAACCTGACTAATGATATTTGGCATCCAATCAAAATATCACCAATCTCCCCTCCGTCAAAGAAAAACAAGACATTCCTCTCATTCCAGTGTACTAAATACATCACTTTGTTGAGCTATTGATACGAATTATGTAAATGTTTCTGGAGAATAGATCAATCGATTAGACAGAATGGCTCTCCCACACAGCCTATTCTGCATCACACTCTGAAACGAGTGTCTGTAATGTTGGGGGAAAGAGTGTGGATTGCTCCTGTTTTACAGGTCAATTGCAGTTCAAAAATTAAGAGGCAGTTGCTAAAGATAAACCTCCTTTCGATCGCCTATCGGTAAGCTTCAGCAGTGGAAGTCTTCGGGGATCAGGATAAGATAATTGTAACATGTTTTATAGAGATACATTACTCACAGTAGATTCAAGCTTATTTGATTCAGTTGATTTTTGTTATAAAGGCAAAGTTATTCTCTTTCACAGCATTTCAATCTACATATACCTACATGTATATTTCCACTAAAATGGAATCAACAATTTATGGTCTCAATGTCAAGATGATAAACATTTACATGTACATGTATGTAAAATACCTCTTCTCTAAAGCTATCTCAATTTCTATCTTTGTCTTCTGTCAAAAGTGTAGTAAACACCATGGTCTTATTCTATTCTGGTAGTGCAGCCTGCCATGAAGATGTACCTGTACCTACAATGCCTGCTCTGTGAGAACAATGTTTAAAGGTAAATCAAAATATGGTACATGTACAGTTTGAGTTGTTTTAAGCTTATATAAATGTCAATACGTTACCAAGATTAATTGTGAATTAACTGATGTCAGTGTATTGTCATAATTAAAATGAAGAATGCAATTACTGCAAATATTGATGAATCATTTAACTACATGTACATGTACATGTATCTACAAGTACATTTGATTTGCATTTTGCATGCTTGTTATGTTTAATAGGGTCCAAAATCTTCAGGACTGAAGGAGGCAGTGCAGAAGAACACATTTAGAAGAAAACAGGAATTAACTCATTGTGTTCATGTAACTTCAAGCATGTTGAATGACAAAAATATGTGTATATGTACTGTACATACATGTAGGCACATGTATGCACATGTCAAAATAACATGTAATGTACATTTAAACAATCACATTTCGGTATTGCAAGTGATCTCAATGCGTAAACACAGTCCAATCAATAACCACAATAAATAGGTCTGCACTTTTCACCCCAGGATGTGGGACTTCAATACTGTGGGTTATTTGGTCCTATATATCAATAGGCTATTGTGACCTCAAGCTGACCCTTTTGTGTGGCTCTGTATACTGGGCACCAGTAAGTGGATTGACAATGACCTTTTGGAAGTGAAGAAACAGAGCTACTGGTACATGTAAAAGGTCTGGAGACAAAAAACATGAAAACATGTACTCTACAGTGTGCAATCCACTTTTATCCACAGTTTATGTGGTCTGACCTACACGTACATGTATGGGTCTACCACCGATTTAGAGTTTAATAAGTGTATCTTCATGTACATGCACAATGTAGGAACACGCATGAAGCCTTCACTCTACATGTACATGTACTATACAGTATTTTCACCTGATTTAGATTTACCCTGCAAATATTCAAACTACATGTACATGTACAGGTTGTAGTAGTAATTTCTCAAGACATGTAGATGTAGGCCTACACAACGTCTGAAGCCTCTTTTGCTCTCCATTATCCCCCTTTTCCATAATACACCTTATCAATCCATTCTTTTTCTATCTGAATCAATGCATTTCTCGTAAGGGAGGGCTCCACAAAAACTTCTCCTGTTAGGGGTCCGGATTGAAAGTTTATACCACAGTCACACGGCCAAACTGACCCCACACCGACCGATTCTTGGCCATTGGTGACAATGTAATTTTTTGTTCGATCTTTTGTCGGTCTGGTGTTGATCTTGTTGGTGTGACTGTGGTATTAGGGTCTGCATGCATTTAGCGCTTTAACATTTTCAAATGTGGGGGGTCTGGGGCAAGATTCTTGGGCGCCCATGTGTCCTGGGCGCCTGTTAATGTCGAGCCCTGAGTAGTCCAGGGCTAAATCCCATATCATGATGCTTGCATGCATTCAATTTTCCAGTGTACATCATGTACATTGCTCATTTGGATTGTTTTCAAGAAAATATGTGTGATCACAAGCATGAAAGAGATAAAGGAAAATTGAATAAACACAAAAGTCTGCACGACCCAACAACCACTCATGGTGCGATACATCTCCCACATGAAAGAAAGGTGGTGGAGGAGGGGGGGGGGCTAGCTGAGGTGAAGGACTTCAGACATGTTCTCCTTCACAAAAATCCACAATACAACAAGAGAATAGTTAATAGTGGCTTTCTGAGTTCTCTCCACACTCCCTTTCACCTCTGCCATTCACACGTCTGGTCTTTGTGTATGCTAGCCATTCATGTTGCTCCTTTCTTCTCCAATCTTTTTTCCCCTCACTTTTTTTTTCTGACCAGATTTTCTCCTTGTTCTTTCTATTCCTGGCCCTGGTGTAGACTGGGCAAACAATAAGGTGTGCCCAGTAAGCCAGGTGCAAGAAACAAATGAATGAAGGAATTGCGTTTGATTGTTGTAGAGGTTGTTGGTTGGTGAAGGGGTAAGGGGAATACTTGTCTGGTTAAACTCCAAAGCATTGGTGATTCTCTTGTGTAGCAATCACGCCACATGCCCACATTGAACAGTAACCATAGCAATTTTTTCGTAGATTAAGGCCACTATTCAATGTTTGAGAAGATTAGATAGATTAGATACACTGTATGCACTACATTCACAGGCATTCAAATGCATACATGTACATTTCCCCATAATTACAGCTCAGGAAATCAGTGTTTGCAACTTAATTTCATATATTCAATTCATGAAATTACTGACTATGAATAAAATATACAAGTACATGTACCGAGCTGATGTACTGTACATATACATATATGGTGCAAGTACTGAACAATCAGCTACATGTATATCTGCACAATGAGTAGTAAATCCAAAACATATCATTCCACATGAATTGATTTGGACAATACATGTAGATAGCTAAATGCAGCTGGCGATAATACTTTGATTTTATACAAAGAAGTGTTGTTTTTCAATAATGTACATGTACATTTTGTTATCTACCAATTCAAAGGCGACTTTTTATTTTTATTTTTTTTTTCAATTCAACCACATCAGGGTAGTACTAGTAATATACAGTAACATGGAAGGTCTCAGTAATGAAAAAAAACAAAACATTACACATGTTCGGCACTGAGTTGCCAACAGGAAATAGTTCAATGGGTTTGATAGATACTCATGGGAATTCAATATAAGAACGGAAAAACTATTTTTACTTCCATCACTCTGGGATATGATTGTGCATGGGATATATTCAGCATTGCAAATCACGGCAAGTGAGTCAGAAAAAAGAAAGAAAGTAGGAAATACTTTTTAATGCTGCATCCCCTGTGGATTTAGAGTCTATCACCCTGTTCAGACTACGAAATTCATTGTATCGCTATACGATAAGTAATTCAATTTTCATAGTCTGGGCACTGTATAAAGAAACATCATATAATGAAACGCAGGTTTAAGCATCATTTCAAACTAACAAAGAATCAGCATCCCCTTGTAGTCTAAATGTAGTTTCGTACCAGAATCGTATAATTGGGAGGGCCTTCAAGTTACAATAATTGTTATAAGCTACCAAAATCCTTGAATCTGATTGGCTGAAAGCAAATGTGTCATAGAAATAGGGCAGTGGTTATTGAGAAATAGTTTTATGAAACAGGGCCCAGCTGTTATGTTGTATGCTGACATAACCTTACACAAAACATATGGTGTCAGCTGACTTCCCCCAAACTTGTTTCTTTATACGATGTTGTAGTCCAGTCTGTACGTTCCTTTCACTATGTGATGATTCTTTAAACAACATTTCTTTATACGAGTCTCGTATAACTTTCCTATAGTATGAACAGGCTATATGTTTCAAGGGCTCATGTTGTTGCCCTTTTGAGGAACAGGGGTTGTTTGTAATCACACAGATTGACTCAGGGGCTGGTTTGTGTACAGAGGATGCCAATCAACTTGGCGCATGGCCTTCTAAGCAAAGAGGATTTAAACCATTTCGATAATGTTCTTCGCAAATATCTTATGGAACCTGACAAGAACCTTTGAATATCATAAATTGTAATCCTGCTGCACATTCACTTTCTACAAAATGTACATTTTACTTAATGTCTTTTAAAATTGAAATAAAAGCTTTCCTGACACTTGGTCAAAATTTTTCTACATCAGTGCATCCAATATGTACATACATGTACATACTCTATATATATGTAAGCAAAAACTAAGCATACAACTACAGGAACATGTACTGGTTGTGCTCTCAAACAATTTAATGCCATTTATTAAATCTCAAGATATTTTAGACTCTTCAAATAGTTTATGATAGCAACAGGGTTAGTGTACATACACAACCGATTTACTGTGACACGGTAGCGTGTTACTTTCTTCACAGAATACCGATAAGCGATGATGCATCACAGTAAAAAGCCTTGCTCTGTGGATGAAAATTATCACATTTGTAGGGGTTAGTGAGCACTTTCCGCTAACTTTTATGGAATATCTACCAATGATCTTTCCTACATGTACATTAAATACCTCTGGTCAAACATGTTCTTGGAAGTTCGCACAGGATTTCTGAGCCTATCATAGAGGCGGATGATATCAAAGTGGGTCACAACGTGGGGGGAAGACAACACTTACCGACTTCTTGTGCGTGGTACTCCTCCTGGGGCGTTTGTCCATCTTGCTGTGCAGGCATGCAGCACCTGAAATACCAGGAGCAATCCAAAACGGCTCCTAACCACACAATTCTGCAATCAAAGAACAAGATAAATCATCATTCTAACAGAAATACTTGCATTTATAGGAAGAATTAATAATTGCAGTTCTTCATGTCCACTAAAGGTTATAGAGCGCCAGTTATTATATACATTTGTAGGTTACTCCCCTCGCAAACGTTACTTGTATCTAACTAGAATAAAAACACAGCTTCTTAGTTCTATAAAATTCTGCAATCAGGGAACTAGATAACTCATCTTACCTGGATAAAAACCTGGGTAAAACCACAGCTCCTAAACACACAATCCTGCAATCAGCGAACAAGATCCTGCAATCCTGCAATCAGCGAACTCATCAATCTGAAGTTGTCTAAATACATGTGTAAGAATTATACAATTGCGATTCTTCTTGTCAATTTAAGGGTGGAGCTCCATCTATCATATTGGTAACTCCGGCTCCCCACGCAAACTATTTGTTAGTATGATTGTATCTTACCTGGATGAAAACAGAGCTCCTTAACACACAATCCTGCAATCAGTGAACAAGATAACTCATCACTCTGAATTTTATTGAAATACACGAGTAAAAATTATACAATTTTGATTTTTCCTGTCGATTCGAGGGTGGAGCTCCGGTCTATGTGCAACAGGTAAATCCCCTCGCAGGCTATTTGTTCGTATCTACGTACATTTCCGGCTCCCACTCGAACTCCCATTACCAAGCGCCAAATCCGCTTGAATCCTTAGCAAGAAAGATCCATACATAATGACGACAACTGAAGAGTTTTCTTGGCAATATCTACAATTCCCCTTTATCATGCTCTCTTTTGTTGATTTTGTCTCTTCCATACTGATTTCCTCTACTTGTATTTCCCCTTCATTCTCTAAAACATTCCAAATGACTTTAGAATAACAACTTCTAATAAACTGTGTTAACTTTAATTAATGACATCGATATCAAATTAATCTCACATGATTATTACCCCAACAATATTTCCCCTGATTTTCCCTTCCTTCTATTGTTTTAGATTAAAATACAGTTTGAGATGATTTTATTAATCTCTGCACTACTTAATAAAATACACAGGAAGGCATGAATTAATCAGCAAAGAAGTACATGTATACAACATGTATGGAGACTGATATGCTAGGAAGTGACTGGTTTTCCTCCATCCCCTTTTTCTACATTTAACAGAAGTACATTGTAGATGATGGCATCTAGTGAATTTGTTTCAATCTACTAATGTAAATACTCTATATCTGACTTCTCATTGGTCTCAGTGGTTAGGCCTACCTACCCCTGGTACATACTTAATCATAAGAATTATTAAGACATATACACTTAACATCAATTGATTTCAGTTGTGACTTTTACATAACTTATTTTGCCTTCCCCCACCCCCTCCTTTTCTTTACACTCGAGAACATAATGTAATAGAACATGTACGATCGTGGTGTGGTTAGAACACTGACTAGACATACAAATGTCTTGACCTGGGTTCAAAACCTGTCACAGCACTTACATGTATGTCCTTAAGCAAGGCATTTTTTATCTGTATCTACATTGTTTCTCTCTACCCAGGTGTAGGCCTGTGAGTGAGTATTGGTTAAGATGTGAATGTCATAACTGGATTAACATGAGCAATGCCTTTAATATGTGAATGCTGGAATGCGCCCCTTGGAATGGAGAGTGCATACTGTACATGCATGTAAGTGCAGAATTGACACTCAATCTAATGACTGGTGTAATAAAACTGGAACATTTCAACACGGAAACATTTATTGTTATCATAATATCAAATAATTTTTGTGCATCCTTATCAGCTTTTGATGCGATACTGGATTGGAGTATGTTATGGATAATCCATGGAAAATGAATTTTTAAACTACATCGATAATTTCCTATAAAATCATTGCAGGCCTATAGCCTGGGTTTTTTTATTGCTTTTGAATTTTTATAACTTATAACAAAGGACTTACAATGCGAGAACACAATATAGGACTCTAAAATGTCACTTTTATAGTTTTTCAGCTTTCATCAAAGACTTTCCTCTGACTGATATAAATGTACATTTGATCTTGATGACAATCAAAAAAGATTTACAGCATTTTCCATCCAGAAACTGATCTACAAGTACATTTATAACTATGGATAATTTTCAATCTGTGTCTGTACTCTGGAGGCCTACATGTACGTGGTTACACTACAGTCTTATTCAATGAAGCTTTTGTTTTGCCCACAATGTCACCAAGTTCCATGGTTTGTGGTTTTCTGATGACTAACTTTCTATTTTTTATTTTTTTCTTGTTTTACTGTGAGACAAATGTACACTGTTCATTTGAATTGTTCTTGCAGTCTAAAACTGGGTAAACTCTACATAGACTTAGGTAGAATCATTGACCCCATTCTCATTACGAGATTGGAAAGTAGATCGCACTATCCTGGGGCGACCCATGGCACGCCAGGGAGGTCCACTGGCACCCCCTAGAGGTGGTCCAGTGGTCAACCGTTTTGGATCGGCCATGGACCTCCATGGACCGCACCGAAACGACGTCGCCACATTTTCACCTTAGAGATGGCGCGATTTAGCCAGCGCTAGAGCGCGCTATTTCAGTGATAAGAACGGGGTCATTGTCTTTATGTGTAGCCATCCTGGAAGGCACCTACATAGTGGTCCAGGGGGTAAGGAGAACCTAAAACATTTTTCTAGGGGGGGGGGGGGGCTTGTCAAAGAATTTTAGGACTTGTGCTTTTGAAATTAACCAAATTTTATCCAAAGCTACCCACATGGCAAAAATTTAACTTCAAGGGAAAGTCCACCCTGATCACCATGATATCAAATCCGATAAGAAATAAGAATGTTATGATTTTTTTAAAGTTCTAATCAATCAAACACAAATTGACAACTCTGTGACGTATCTTGCGAGATCCTCTCCCATTTGCCCAGTACCCAAAATATCATAAATTTCCATTTCTCGAAAGAAAATATTTAATCATACATGCACCCTAGATATAATCCTTATATACAGTATATGTTTTTACACACAACCATATGAAACAAATCTGTTCCTTCATTTACAACTAGAAAAAAGGAAAATTTATGTACAGAGAAAATGGGAGAGGAGCTCATATGATGCGTCATGGAGATGCCATTTTTGTTTGATTGATTACAACTTCAAATATTAATAACTTTCTTTTTTCCTTAATATCGGATTTTGCTCAAACTTTCACTTTATCTGTTTTTTCTCTCATTTTTCTGCTATTACTGAAAACAACTAAATACCAGGGTGGACTTCCCGTTTAAAGGGTAACGATCACCTAAAAGTATTTTGCTCTGTATGTTACTGGTTTCATGTCAAACCTGCTTTAGCAACCACCTGTATAGAAAGACCAGCCGTCTATAAAGACCACAATTTTCGTTTCCCTTGAAAAGTGTTTCTCATTGAAATGTGTATTAAAGGAACCTGTGCATAAAGACCACCTGCTCATAAAGACCGCTTTTCTTGTCTCCCTTGAGCAGTCTTTATAGACAGGTTTCACTGTACATGTACATGTATTCTGGGCTTCAAGTATATTGCAAGTTTAAATAAAATTAATAAGGGATTAGCCTAGATAGGCCTTTGCTGATCCCCGCATCCATGTAGCTTTGTTGTACTTGTTCTTTGTAATTTTTCTTGTCATATTGCCTTTGTATTATTCTATATTAAGTACCGTACGTCTTTCTATGACTTTCTTTTACCCTGTCATATGTTTTTATCTTGGATGCAAATAAAAGGCCACATAGGCCAATCAATCAATCAATCAAAATACACTCTCAATAAACATAAAAGTGACTTGTAAGTAGACTAGTAAATGTATCCATATGCATTAGCAATATGCAATATGGTCCGCGCGGAACCAAATTCCGAGTTTCGTTCCGAGCGCACATTTTTATGTTATTTTTTATTTTCTTTGCACTCCTTAACTGTTATTAACCCATATAAAATGAATGCCAGTTAAAGTTTTTTGAGGTTCAGTTATACTACCAATAGATCTACAAAAATTATCTTTTCAGGTAATTGGCACACATTACATCTAGGTTCAAAGCAAAGGCCAAGAGGTCATTGAACTTACATTGTTCAGACATAGCAAATAATGGCAAATTTTGATTACTTGTGTAATTACCCTTCCAAATATGTCAACTGATATTTATAAACAAATCTTACCCAACGCTTACTGAGATATGGTTATATGAAAATTGAAGAAACAAAATGTCAATCTTAAACCATGCGCTGCTTGAGGAATGCATGCTACAGATGGGACTAAAACTGCAGGTTTCAGCTTTCAGCTCAATCGTAACTCTGTACAAATGCATAGATGCGATTGATATTAACTGCAAATTATTTGTAATCAATTGCAACTCTATTATAAGACTGGGCCCACTCACACTTATGCGAGGTTATTGGAGATACATGTAACCTCACACTCTGTACCTTCATACCGCGAGGATTGCCATCCCAAGTGTGTGATCTCTAGCACATACAACTAACTGTATGTGTGCTGGAAAGGAGCAAGATCGCCGGCCAAAAACAGCCTGAAAATTTCACTCAAGATGATAAAGCTTCTATTGAGTCTGGCATGAAATCAGAAATTCTATCATCCTAAAATGTAGAAGGAAGTATTTTCTCAAAATTTTGCTGATTATATTGGTGTTTTTACCTCTTCAACTTAGAGGTTGTGACCGTCGCTGAAATTGACACAGCCCCACATAGTGATGGTTCCGTGAGTGGACTGGGCCTAAATCTGTATTACAAAGTTGATCTAGATCTCCATGTAGATTTACATGTAACAAACATTCAGCTTTCAGTTCAGGCTTAATTTCTTTTTTTAATGGGGTGAATCAACAATAAATCAAACAATCCTGGCAATTGTAATTAATCACTTTCCATGTAGAGGAAAGAGTTCCTTTTGTACCCCCCCCCCATAAAAGTTATATTCCCACTCTACTCTCTCTTTCCATTCCCCTCTCCTTCATCTCTTCCACTCTCGATTCATCAAAGTCATCAAACTAACCATTTTTGTCTTTTTCGCTGCGGGAATTGAACCTGGTACCTCAAGGTCTGCAGACCAGCGTCACATCGATCGCGCCACAAAGGCGAGTTGGCAACTGACTGTATTTCTGGCATTAAATATGTGCCTGTCTCTTGACGGAATAAACCATATTAGATCTAATTATATTTTCCAAAAAAAATAATTTTCTATGATTTTCTCATCATGGTAGGATTATACATGGTAGGATATTTATTTCTGACCATATATATATGTTTTTTTTTATTTTATGGGGGGGGGGTAAAAAGGAACTCTTACCCTATTGGAATTCCTATTGGAATTCCTACCAGTACCAAGCCATCTAAATTAGACCTTGATCAAGTTGATAACTCTAAGTTACAATGTTAGGGTCACAATTGAATGTTAACTGTTAGGCTAAGTGTTAATTACTTAGATTTAGAAGTTAGATCAAATCATAAATTAGAATCTAAGTCTAACTTAGCCTTAGTCTTACTTAGAGTTAGAATCTTAAAAAAATAAAGTTAGCCTAACTGTCAATCATGACTGTTTAATAGACCTTTAAACAAAATTTTAAAAGAGAAAAAATGTAATTTGGATTAGATATTAGGCTAATATGCATTCATCCTGTTACTATTTGTCCCCTTTTTGTTACCACACATTACACATTAACCTATCACTATTTCTACAACACAAACAAGGCAATACTCAGCCGACTCCACGTCCCCATGTACATGTAAATGAACGTATGCCCAGCCCGACACACACCCGGTAAATTAAAACCAATAGACCGGCGGGGCCTAACTCCGCCGGTGCACTCACAGTCCTGTAGTGTGTGTGAATATCGCACCGCAGCTGAGCGAGCAGCTGTGAGTAGTCGCTGCAATGTACCACTGCCTTTCGCTCTCAAAATCTAACACGACTCCACTCCTAAAACTCACCTCAAAATATAAGTTACCTTGCTACAAAATATATTCCAAGTTATCATCCACAGAGCCGGGAAAACCGGCCAACTTTAGGCAGCTCTATCGCATCCTAACATGCGGTAAATTTATTAAAATCCTAGGGAGGGAAGCTGGACGCGACAACAAAGAAACTCAAGCAACGGGGCCATTTTGCTCCTGTGCAATATACATGTGCAGTAATTTGGCACAGTGCGCATGTGTAGACCAATCAAATTAGCCGGTCATTTAATTTGATAAGCACGTGTGTATTGTTTTTATTTCCGCAGTGTGATATTTCTCCAATAATGTTTGCTCGGCAATGTTGCTTGATTGTAGGCTATGAGGCCTACCAATCCTGATGAATGACGTGGCTCTTATTGGATGACTGAAAAAAAAAGAAAAGGAAAAAAGCTAAACCAAACAAGGGTGACGCCCCTGGATCAGTAATATAAACATGAAAGACCGGATATTTTGAAGGGGCTAGTGAGGGGAAAGACCCCCCCCCCTCCTCACTTTTTATGCCCAATAATTTTCCCATCCCTTCGCGTTTGTAAGTGAGGACACAATAGCTTGGCTAAACATTCATTAATAACATTTTATTTTTAAACCAAAATAATGCTTATTACTTGTACTGTATTCGACCCAGTTGCTTAGATGACACAGAAAAGTATAAGATGAATTGATCTAGAACAAAGTAGAAGAAGTTCTAATAAACTAAGTATTTTATCTCAGTAGCATATCAATAAACAGTGACGTAGCTACGGGGACACGGATGCACGTGTCGAACCCCCCCCCCCCCCCTCCCATATGAAAAGGGGAAAAAAGAGGAAAGAGACAATTTTATGACCCGGTCTCCCACACCCTCCCCCGCTAATCAAGGGCCTTGTTGATCAACATTCCACCCTCAATGGCGAGACCCCACCCCCCCCCCCCCCCCCCCCTGAAGCTGGTACCCCTGAATATCTGGACCCACTCTACACGCCACTATTAGTAGGCCTGTCTTGGAAACTGTCTGCACATGGCACAGTTCCACTGAGCGTCGGAGTCCCACCCACCCCCGGTAAAATGAGGAAAAAAGTAAAGGAAGATAAGAAGCCATATTATCTATACATGTATAGCAGTCCGGATGTATTATGATGCTTTATATGTCATCCATTCACAGTTGTCCTTTAACCACGTGGGCTTTTTTCTGTGAGTGGGTGTGTGAGAGTTTTTACAGACGTCAACGAAATGTGATTACGTCTGCGGATGTCTGAGGATTGAACATCATCATCCAATGCACGACTCTTGAAGGATCGAACCCAGGATCACCCTGTTTGGCCAAGGAGGTTTGTACCTCCTTGGTTTGGTAAACCACAGAGCCGCCCACTATAGGCAACTCACATCCGCTACACTCTAAAAACTAAAATATTAACTCACCATTTAAAAGGGCCGAGGAGTGACCACTTTTTCAAAATGCCAGAATAACCCTTTTAACATGCTGGATTCAGCCTTTATAATGTTGCATACAGCATCTTAAAGTGTTAATCTACCATTTTGAAAAAGTTGTCACTCCTCGGCCCTTTTAAATGGTGATTTAACACTTTAGTTATTATAGAGTGTATCGAGTTTCTCTCTCCCTCCCACCCCCACCCTCTCTCTCTCTCTCTCTCTCTCTCTCTCTCTCTCGTTTGTTTGTTTGTATTTTGTGTGGGTGATTTTTGTTTGTTCGTTCATCATCTCTATTTTATATTTAAACTTTAGCAGATCTGATGCACGTACTTGCATTTTTTTAAGGTATACCATGTAGTAATCACTATATCCCTCTTGTATCTTGCAATCGAGTGCAGTGGCGGGGCCAGGGCTTTGAAGAGGGGCACATCCACAACCTAAAATGTGCAATGCTACAGTGTAAAGAGAGAGAGAGAGGGGGGGGGGGCATTCAAGGGTGCACATACCTCTGTTCTCTCTATTGATATATTTCATGACATTAATTTGTTTGAGCAATTAAAGTAAGTCTGCCTGTATGCTCTTCTCCGAGCATGATGGTAAGTCTGCATGCATGCCGAACAATATATTGCTTACACTACTGCATCATTATTATTCATCCTAAAACTGCCCGGCTCCTTTTATGCTTTCACTTTATCTCACGTTTTCAATAATGTGATAAAATCATTAATTTTTTTCTGAATAGGTTAAATGTCAATGATATGACGTACAAACTGAAAGAATGTTACTCAACTTGAAAGGATACATATACATTCATCAACTTGAAAGTGAAAAAGGGAATCGGTGAATAATAAATAATTCTGAACAATATTTATTGGAGGGCGTACGTCACAAATACAGCGCAATGCATAATTATTATTTAGGCTTTGTGACGAACATAATAACGATGTGTGGGAGACGAGTCTTTTAATGATGAAAGGCAGAAAATATAAAGAAATGTCGACTATTTGTAAATGTATTAAATTTATTATATGAAATAGTTCTAATCGAAACCTTTTGATATTTATCAATAACCTCATAAAATTGAAAAGGATATTAGATGAATTAGCTGTAGGCCTACCTGTAAATTTACATTTTAAAGCGGCTCAACTTTTGGAGTTTCCGCCTCCTTTTTTACATTTCTGTTAGGAGGAAATAAATGAGAATTCAAATTAGAATTGATGGATGTGTAATCATATAAGTTAAATGAAGAGGCTTATGATACACTACATTACAGTTTAGTATGCAAGACTGGGTTTTGTCGAGCGCACGTGCCGCCCCCCCCCCCCCCCCCCGCCCCCTCCGTCCGCCGCTCACTGACCTACTTCCTGAACAATTATTCTTCATAACAAAATGTATAGACATGTTATGTGACTGAAAAAGAGGGAGTTAAATTTTGTTTTTATAAAACTAAGAATAAGAAAAAGAATCAAATTAAAAACAAAATCATATATTAAGAAATCGTATGTTTTACAATCAGAATACGGATACACTTGTATTCCACAAATGCTTTAGACGAGGTGTAGCCATTCAAACAAACTGTCATATTTGCTTAGTCTCTCTCTCTCTCTCCCTATATATATATATACCCCTCTCCCCCAAATGTTGTCTCGAGAAGATCGTTCACACTGGAATTAATTATTTAAGTTATTATTTAAGTTAAGTTGTGTCTTAAATTGGCGTGTCTCAGGTTTACTTTATTGCAGTCTTTCAATTCGTATTAGTAAAGGATTATATTAAATATCATAATTGATATAGGATTGATCTAAATTGAATTGAATATATCATAAAGAAAGTAAATGTGAGAAAATTACAATGCCCCGACCGGGATTCGAACCCGGGACCCTGGATTACATGACCAGTGCTCTACCAACTGAGCTATCCGGGCTCCGTCGAAATAAAGAATATACATGTATTATGTTCAGATTCAGGTGGAGCAAAGTACAAAATAGCGGCGAATTTTTCGGAGGCGCGGTTTTCGGGGATGGTGGGGGGGGGGGGGGTTCTCCTTCGTTCTAGATTTACAAATGTGTATAACATTACAATAAGTGGTATCAGGGATTTTTTAAGGGGAGGCATGTAACCAAAATCTGTGACAAGCAAAATTACAGACGAAAAAAAAAGAAGAGTAAATAAATATAAATAAATAGACGACGATGAACCATCGATCCGATGTGCATGATGAACCCAAAAGAACCATATCCATCGACGCGACGCGACGCAGAACATGCAACAAACATGACCACAAGATGGCGCTGCACACGGCAATGTTTGGTGCTTCAATTTTTCCAACAATTTTGCTGGTTTTGATAAATTTCCAGCAATGTTCAACAAGTGTTACTGATGATAATTTCAAGGAAGACCTTCTTATCACACCTCTCGAAAATGGCTTTGTGAATTCCTATTTCAAATTCACAACAGAATGGAACACAGACCTTCCTTTAGGTAAGCAGAACGGGATACAGTCCCGTTCGTATATTTTTTGTGTGTGGTCATAGTTTGATTTGATTTGATTTGATTTATTTATTTCTGCTTGATTTCTCAATTCATCAAATAATGCATACGTTATACAAATTATGCGATATACAATACAATGGAACATCATGACATTAATATATCTTAAACTACAAGGCTAACAGTAGGATTATAGAAAGAGAAATCAAACAAGAGGGTTTTCATAATAAGCTGAGGCTTGACAGCATGAAAGCCCTTTGAGATAAAATATAATTAAAAAAGTAATGAGAGAGAGAATGGGAAGAGGATACAGAGAGAAATAGGGATGAAGAGAGGAGGATAAAATGAGGCAATTGTACCTTTCCAAATATTTTAAATAACAACTGTATTAACAATAGAGAGTTAATCATCCGGTTTGAGAGGCAGACATGATATTAACATAATAGCAAGTGGTAAACTCGTTTTGTAAACTAATATCATATCTGCCTCCCAAAGAGGTGAAAATGTGCCAAGTCATGGGTCCTATTTACATAATTATACAAGATATATTATGGGTGTACTACACAATCATTATTGTGGGGAATATTGCTTAATTAGGTGATTTTTTGCTGCTCGCTTGAAAGAGTACATTAAAGTCATGTTTTTTATTTCGGGAGGAAGGGAATTCCATACATCAGGGCCAGAGTGCCTAATAGAATTATGTGCAAGAGCAGTCCTGGGGTTAAATAAATGCACATTTTTTGATTGTCTGGTGGGATATGCGTGAATTTGTGTGTTCGATTGAAATAATGTTGCAAATACTGGGGGTAAAAGGTTGGAGTTATACTTAAACATGAATAGAGCTTTTTGTAGGAAATTAATATCTTTGACCTTGAGGGACTTAAGACGAAAAAACAGAGGGTCAGTGTGAGAGCAAAAACTTGCCCCACTACACGCCCGGATGGCTTTTTTCTGGAGAATTAATATGGGATTTGTATAACAATTATGAGTTGCCCAGATAATATTACAATATGATATGTATGGCAAGACAAGCGTATTATACAGCGTAAATAGTACAGAAGTAGGTAAAAAATATTTTAGCTTAGTTAACAGACCAACATTACGAGAGATAGGTAAAATTATGTGTTTTACATGATCATTCCATTTTAAATTTTCATTAATATACACACCAAGAAATTTAGTCATTATTTTGTTTTCAAGAAGATTACCATCAATATATAAATCATGATTTTGCAAGTCAACTTTTCTTTTACCTCTGAAATAAATATAGTTGGTTTTCCTTAAATTGAGTGACAAGATATTACTTTTAAACCATGTAGATAACTTCGGTAATTCATTATTCAAAATAGTAATTAAACGGTGTAAGTCAGAGTGTGAACAAAAGACATTTGTATCATCAGCAAATAAAATATACTGTAACATAGGTGAAGCATTTGAAATATCATTATTATTATTAGATTATTAAGATAGTGGTAATCACTTGACGTGATCTTGTGTGTGTGTTAAATTTGAAATGTAAATGTTAACATTTAGTCCTAACTCTGTGTGTATGCATGAATATTAGATTATTAAGATTTTATTATAATAGTGCTTTACAAGCCTAATAAATAAGCCATCATTGTAGTTTACAGCCAGACAGCACCATGATTTAATGTCAGTGTTTGTACAAAAATATCTGAAAAATATGGGCAAATGAGAAATATATCTTCTACTTCTACTTCTACTTCGGTACTCGACAGGATCCATCAGTCAGGATATTAGTACGTCAAGGAGGGTTACCTCATGTCCGGCAAGGTGCCTGGGATTGGGATGTACAGGTATACCACTACACCGGGGTTTCCCCCTACTCTTATTCGAATAGTGCAGTGGGTTCTTAACGTGCAAAGGTGGTGACTTTCCTCTACACGGGACCTCCAGTTAACGTCCTATCCGAGGGACGGAGTGTTTTTCACTGTAACATTGCCTGTGTCTATGAAACAAGGGAGGGGCACGTTAACACACAACGCAGGCTTCAGTCATCCGCCCGGGGTGGATTCGAACCCACGATCTTTGGTTCGACAGGCAGACACGTTACCGACTGAGCCAACTCACCGCCTGTTTAACTGGTTTAAGCAAACTCAGAAACGCAGATACGCAGAAAATTCCACTCCAACAGAGTCCAAGTAATACTAATAGTGATCATATTAACCATTAAGAACAAACAATGCCAATAATACTGAATATTTTCTATTGCATGTACTAAATGTATAGGGGGAAATGAAATAAATATCTAAAATACCACTCATAGGTACACGCCATTGCCGACTGTGTAGTAACGCAGCCAACACACATCCCATACCTAAACTGCATCACTGTGCATTTTTGGCTATATTTAATTGAAACTCATATATTGCAGTTTACTTAAATCCAAATACTTATGTTGAATAATAGATGATTAAAACTTACCAGGTTGTTTTGTGACCTTTGAAGAGGGTTTCCTGAAATTTTGGGTCCTTTTTAATTACTACGTACGTACGTAATATTTTTTATTTTTTTACGTCGTCAGTTTGGCCCTTCCAGGTCTTCGTAGAATAGCTTGTGTGCGTAACATTCTGCGTACGTATCTACGGTGCGTAACCATGTAGAGCGGCCTCACTAGTGCGCAACATTATTGAGAGCAGTCGTCATCCGTATGGAGGTGTGGGTAACAAGTACCAAAAAGAGGGCTGTAAATGTAAGTTTTTATAACTTTCTACATTTTGTATCTTAACGAACTGATAACTTAAAATCTAAAGAATGATACTTAAGTATCAGTTTGCCCACAAAAACCTCCATTTCAAACAAAATTACATCTGTATCCCCAATACCCAGTATACACACATGTATATGATCCTAATGGTCAATATGACCATTGCTTGCTGATGTGTAAAATACAGCCTTTCAAATTCACCTCTTTAAAATCTCAATCTTACCTGAAATTACTCATAGCGACATGACTATACTTTGTGTGTAGAATCTAGGCAGTCATACACCTCAACATTTTCAAACACCACTGCACAAAAGTCACCAACATTCACTCAAAATCGGCATTTAATTTACAAAAACCGACCCCAACATATCCAAGAAATACAATAAATTCAACTCATCGATGTTGGAAAAGATCATTCCAAAAATGAAATCCGTAATTTACTGTCGATTATGGCCAAACGAGGTATCGGAGTCATTGTGTACATTTCCTGATCGATGCGAGTGCTGACATCTCCCCCAGTAGAATTTTGTTGTTAAAAATTCGGTCCCTATCGCATACATGGAAAAGTCCTGATTTCTGTGTGCGCGATCTTAGAGATCGATGTGTGCATGCAATCCCGAGTTTCTTTGGGGACAAAATTTTATTGGCCGATTTTAGTCTAAGACATCGGCAGTATGTAAACAACACACGGTCGCGAAACAAATCGGCGGGAATTCTTCGGTTTTGGACATGATTTGGACTTTGGATTTTGCTGGAAATATCAAAAGTTCTTCCTAATGACCATTTGAGGTAGGAGTGAGATTTTTAAGAGCTGAATTTGAAAGGAAGTATTTAAAATATTTATCTTATTTTCCCCCCATACCTTTAGTACATGCGACAGAAAATACCTACTATTTTTGCATTCATATCGCGTAGTGGTCAATATGACCACTGTTCGTGGTGTGCCTGAAATGGCTGTTAAGAAGAACTTCTGATATTTCCAGCAAACTCCAAAGTCAACATCATGTAAAAAAAAACCCAAAGAAATCCCCGCCGATGTGCAATTAAGAAAAGGGAATTTTCTTATAATCTACTTATTTAAGAAAAATTTCAATTACATACATAATTTTGTTTTATATATGTATTTAATTTTCATTAAAGAGCTTGTTACATACTTTTTATTACCAGAGAGACTCCACTACAACCTGTTCCCCAAATCTTTGGGCCAGGTTATTAGGAAGCATCAGGTCCGGGAACTTCACCTGTCTCTTACCCAGGGCCTATGGCGGCATGACAAGTGGGGTTATCCAACAACGGGGGCTCCTCCGGGCACTCAGCTCTGGGTTTGGTTCACAAAGGAGACTAGAGAGTACGTGGGTTAATAGGCTAGGCAAGACTCAGCTTTGAATTTTGTTGTTGGTTTTTTTCGCATGTAAACATCAATTATTGTTGTGATGTGATTCTCCATTACAGTTGACCACTCCCATAAACAACTGAATCTAACTTTATATACATATGGGGGAAAATGAAAAAAAAAAAAAAATATGCACTCCCACACATACAAGAAACATCATTCAATTTACCGGTATTCGCTTAAAACGTGCAACTAAATGCAACTTTGTAGACATCTTAACTTTCTAGCAGTAAGAATCACATATTTGTGTGTGACAAAAACGTGCAACTAAATGCAACTTTGTAGACATCTTAACTTTCTAGCAGTAAGAATCACATATTTGTGTGTGACATTTAGAGTTGTGTTTGATGGCAACATTTTATTGCAATGAACCTCTGAAGGTACTGTATATGTGACAGATATTGATTTTGAAAAGATTATGACAAATCAATATTATTTCTTGCCTTAAAATAACATTGCTTTTGAAGTTCATCTGACTTTTTTAAGAGTTGTATATTGTAGAATTAATTGGAACATATAGGCATATCTACCATATAAACTGTCCAAATGAATATTCTGTTTTTCTTTTACAGTGTTGACCAGGCATGGGGAGAGCTAGTGAATGCTCTCTCTGGGCTGTTTTGTGCATCATTAAACTTCATTGATGAAACGAATACAGTCATGCCCCAGCTCTCTTTCAGACCACATGGAATAGCTTCAGGTATGTCTTTGCCCTTTGACTTCTGAATTAACCATAGTCATTTCCCTTTTCCCATTCACCACCTGGTTCCTTCAGACTTATTGGCAATTTGTTAAGAAATACTACCTCCAGCAATGGGCCACAGCCCATTGCTGGAATACTCCCCAGGGAGTGGAGAATGTGCATACATTGTGTGCAAGCAAGCCAGAATCCGATGACCGGGGTAATAATATATCTGTAAAGTGCTTAGAGACATAGCCGATGTATTAGGCGCTATATAACAGCGGAATATTATTATTATTATAGGTATTATCTAAGGGAAATATTAGGGTAATTGTGTAAGAGTTAGTTTGTCCAGGGTGGATGGGGGATAGGTAGTTTATAATGGGACAGTTATCCTGGTTGATAGTAGTCTGAATATGTATGACCAATTGTAAATTTATTATGTACAGAAATATAAATTTTTTGTAGACACATCATTGAATGTTGCATTCATAGTGTCTTTCTCAATGTCCCAGTGATGTATAAATAATCGTTTGTGGTATAGATTTTCTGCAAAGTACCCTTTGCTTATTAACAGAATGATGTGCATTGTGTCGTATTGGATATAAAGACAGGGTATGAATAACTGCTATTTGTATATTAAAGGCATAATCATTTCTGTGAAAGCTATGCTTATGACTAGCTCAATTTGTCATTTTTTCCAATTGACGTACATAGAAGCCTATGCTAGAAACACAAGCCTTCTCCGCTATGCCAGCCTTCCTCGTGAGGTTGTATGCACTGAGAACTTGACTCCATGGAAGAAACTGCTGCCATGTGACTCAAAGGTCGGTATTGAAAAGTATTAATTGGTTCTAAAAATGGTTGACTAAAGCATAGAAAGTAAGGATCGTTGCATCATTTCCATGTGATGCCCTGCAATAGTATATTATGAAATTAGATGGAATGAATAAGATAACTGGATAGTATCCACTAACTTCTACCCCCTTTAGTTTTGTTTTTATTTTCAAAAGTGGAAAACTGAAGAGGAATAAAGATGTAAGTGTGATATATCAAAGATTTATAAAATTCAAAACATTGGTAAAAGATTTTAAATTTGTCATACAGAATTATGTTTGTTACTCCCCGTTTGTAGAAACAAGCAAAAGTACATTCAATGTGATAGAGATTTCCTCTCTGGAAATGTTGGCTTATTTTTGTGATGAGCTTTTTATATACTAAGCAGTAATGCTATCCCTGACTTTCTTCACAAATTTTATCTCTGATCTGTCTCAATTCTCAGGCTGGCTTAGCATCGCTTTTCAAAGCAGATAAGCTGTACAATGCTCACTATCATTCCTTGGCCGTCAATCTAAGACCTGTGTGTCGGTCAGGGAAGTCACCCTGTGTGGACACTGCAGTAGAACTCAGCCAGTCACTGACTGTTGTCTTCAGACCCCTGGCACAGAGCAGGCAAGGTGCTCGCCAGGATGTCTCATTGAGGGCGCTCTTTGGCAAGGTCTTGAGTGGGCCATGTCCAATGGCATCCAGTAGTCGGATTTTGGTGGATATGTCCAAGAATCATGTAAGTAAATAGAATGTTTCAGTATTAAAATCTTGTAATATTAAATTTATCTATTTCAAATATAAAACTAACAAATAAATTCCTTATTAAAGCTGCAGAATTTAAAAAAAAGTATGGTCATTGCATTCCATTGCCTTTGGGAATCACATGCAAAAAACCAACAACTTAGCAGCACATTTAATCATAGTATATATTTTTTTTAAGGAGAAAGCATTATAATCAATTTTTAGAAATGACATACAGAAATTAAAGGAGAATTACGCTCAAAAATAAAGACGATAGTGTTCAAAGGTGTTATTTATTCCTACTTGTTAGACTATATGGCTTCGCGTCAAAATATACGAGATCGATACGAATCAAGATTTTCTGAGCAAAATTTACCATCTGCTAGCAATATGTATCGTCTGCTAGCAGCACATGGGGGCTGCCATTTTGTTTATGTGTACAAGAAGATTTTCTTAATCCAAATGCTCAATTGCCTTTTTCAAAATTAAAAACCCATTTGAGATTAAAAATATAGAATAGATATGTCAATTTATTTTTAAACTGAAGATTTCCTTATATATTTCTGTTGAAAATCGATATTCGCTTAATAGAAATCTATTTTCTCGATACTGGACGTATGGGACGGAGCAAATTTATTCAAATGTTATGGATGCTTCTTCCCTGAGCATCTATAGCGGCAAACTATGCATTCACCTGCTTTCGGATAATGGACTTGAAAAGTCGGAATGCATGCTGCATATATTATGTTCTGCTCTGTTTGGCAAACCCAAGAAAATAGATTTTTGTTAAGCAAAACCAGACAATTTAAAAGTATCATTATAAAGATTTAATTTTTATAATACATGTAAACACCCACTTTATATTTTCCGTCACATATGGGATTTTAGGTAATGAAGAAAATCAATTTAGGATTTGGATTCAAAATATCTTCCTGACTGGAACATTTCTCAATGGTTCATGTACAACTCCAAATCAGCAAGAAAATGGCAGCCCCCATGTAAATGAGTAGGAGACGATACCGGGTGTTGGAATATCTTTATTTATACCCTTTTCTGATATCTTATTAGAAAATGAATTAGGCCAATATGTAGGAATATATTACACCTTCCAATATAAGTAAATTTGTAATCAGGGGTTAATTCTCCTTTAAGGTCTACCAGGTATAGTTGTGGGAATTGGGTTATTTCCTTGTTACATAATTTAATCCCTCAGTTTTTTTATTTTTCTAAGAGCATGTTATGAACATCATCAGGCTAAATCTTTTATTTGTATATTAAAACTATTATCATTATTACTAACTAGTATTTCCTAATTTATAGAGATATGAAATCATATATTATTCTTTAAAACTTGACAATAGTATGATGTGTGATAGATATGCTATAAAATTGCTATATGAGATGAAATAATAACATGAGATGAAACAATGTATAATTTTAGATATGTAAGTGGGATTACTCGTATTTTTTGAGATATTTTCTTGTTTTTCTTCTTTTAGTCCTCCAATCCCATGACCTTAAGCCCTCCCCCATCAGAAACCATAGTCGAATCTACGGGAGATCAGAACACTGTTTATGCTGTCTATGATATCAAGGAGTGGTCTGGAAGAAAAGATACTCTCAATGTTGCTGTGACATGGAAGCAAGCTCTGAAATATGGTAAAATTTGTGGCAACTATTTCTTATTACATACATTATATACATGATATTTTCCTTTGATTTTCTTTATGCTTCTTTAATTTACGCGAAAGTTGCACTGGAGGGATTATATGAAGTTGTTGTTCATTTACATTTCATGATCAAAAACTGGTTTAGGGATAAACGTCAAACTAATTACCCGAATTATTGAATGAATTCTCTTGGGCATTGTTTCATCAAACCGTCATAAGTACAAGTTTGCCGACATCCCATTGAAAAGCATATTCATTTTAATACTCGCGTTTCAATTGGATGTCAGCGAACTTATACTTATGACCGTTTGATGAAAAGCTGCCTGTTTATTAGGTCATATTTCAAAGGTCACCCATATAATATTTTGATACAAAATAAATGCTTGGCTACTTGGAAATTGCAGTTGTGTGACATTGGCTGATTCATTTGAAAGATAAGAGTGCATTATGAAAAGGTCTTCATTATCCTTTCATGTGTTATGATAATAACAATATTCTTGTGTTATTTGATTGCACTCATGATTGGTACTACATGTGTAATCTCCTGCTTCAGCACATCTCCAATTACATGGTATTTGCTGCCCTCCTGAGGCAGGATTATGTTTATTCTTTTGTTTGTATTACCTTTGCCCCTTTTCAGCCAGTATCTTGTTATTGTCAGTATGACCAAATAAACGTTATGTTAAGTCTTTAATACTGTGAATGGTAGTCAATACTCCAGTGTCACGAGCATTCAAAAATTCATTGGGGCCTGGTACCCATTCATCAAACTCTGCATTATTCATCCTCATTAGGGCCTGTCGATTCGCCCCCTCTACTGGCATACCGATACCTCTCAGGCTACGGACAGGAGAGGGGAGGGGTAAGCTGTCTCCTTCGGAATAACCTTGCCCAGCCTCTCAAGGTCATATACACAGAGACTATTCCTTGGTACATAAGGCTTTACCTGCATACTCTACAGATTAGGACTGGGGATAAGACCATTCAGCCAGGTAGGAAAGGGATGTTATCATCTAAATTTTTACTTTGGTGTACTTGCACAGTGTATCATAGACCTCAGCAGATGTTCTGTCCAGTCGTGGCACCTACCCCCTACAAAACTACTCCAAGACCAGACCCAGTCTGAAAGTTATCGTCTAGGATAGCTATTCCCAACTCTATTACCCCTTAGAACAATACCCCCAATAGATCCAGGACAACTACCTCTAGGAAAAATATTGCTTCCACTAATACAAGATTTTAGGGAATGAGAGGGGGTGGACGGAGTAGAAAGAGAGCAGAAGGGGAGAATAATTGCTCAGATGGTTTTGTCCTGTCCTAGGTGGTAATGAGCTTGTGGTTGGGGTGGAAGAAGAGATGTTTTGAAAGTGTCATTGCCTTGTCATCCTTGATTATATGATTCATGCATGAACAAGAAGAAAGAATGCTGTAACCTTACAACAGAGATTATTTTATAATTAACTAACTTTTTTATGCCTCCGCCCACCGAAGGTGGGTGCCGGAGGCATTATGTTTTCGGGTTGTCCGTCCGTGCGTCCGTCCGTGCGTCCGTCCGTCCCACTTCTCGTTACCGCGATATCTGAAGAATCATTTGAGATAGGAACCTCAAACTTGGTACTAGTATGTATCCCCATACGAAGATGAACTGATTAGATTTTGGGGTAAGTAGGTCAAAGGTCAGAGGTCACAGAGGTCAATTTACATGAAATTACATGAAATTCTTGGTTTTTAGCACCGTTACCGCGATATCTCAAGAACTGTTTGAGGTAAGAACTTCAAACTTGGTACAAGTATGTTTCCCTATACAAAGATGAACTGATTAGATTTTGGGGTAAGTAGGTCAAAGGTCAGAGGTCACAGAGGTCAATTTACATGAAATTACATGAAATTCTTGGTTTTAGCACCGTTACCGCGATATCTCAAGAACTGTTTGAGGTGAGAACTTCAAACTTGGTACCAGTATGTATCCCCATAGAAAGATGAACTGATTAGATTTTGGGGTAAGTAGGTCAAAGGTCAGAGGTCACAGAGGTCAATTTACATGAAATTACATGTAGTCCTTGGATTTCTTGGTTTTTAGCACCGATATCTCAAGAACTATCTGAGGTGAGAACTTTAAACTTGGTACCAGTATGTATCCCCATAGAAAGATGAACTGATTAGATTTTGGGGTAAGTAGGTCAAAGGTCAGAGGTCATAGAGGTCAATTTACATGAAATTACATGAAATTACTGGTTTTTAGCCTCGTTATCAAATATTTCTAGAACAGTTTGAGGCATTAACTAAATTTAGGCGGAGGCATATAGGAGACGCAGTCGCATTCATCTTGTTTATTTGATTATTTTAAATTCATATATATGAATGAAAGAGAGGTTGCCTCATAAAAACAAATATAAAAATATGAGCCATATATTCAAGTTTCATATCATGTATTTGTTACATTATCATTTTAATCTGTTATTGTTGTCATATTTTCTTAGTACGTATAGTAAAATCTGTTGATTCATTCACCTAACAGATAATTTGGTGTATGTACCTGGTAGAGATCGTTCTAACCCCTACTTGCTAGAGGTCGTATTGACCCTGCCTGCGACCTCTGACACGACCTTGAGGATAGACTTTGATAAGGCTTTCCTTCGATGGACCGAGTACCCACCAGATGCAAACATTGGATTCTTTATAAAGTATGATGACTCTTCTCTTGGATTTACCGATATGTATTTAGAATGATAAATATCACTTCAACACTGCATTACATAATAATGATGACGACAGTTATGTTGACTTATATTGCACGGATTGCCACTGCCTCTATGTGCAGAGAAAAGGAAAAGAGGGGTATTGCGCCCTGGTGCATGTACAGAAACGAGACTCTGTTCCAATGTACATTGTCTGTAAGAATTCTAAATAAGAACTTTCAAGGCAGATTTAAATATAAAGACAGAATCTGAAGACTAATATTAAGAAGGAGACCAAAAAATGAGGGAGAATCAGTGGAAGAGGAGAAGAAGATGCAAAAGATGAAATAGGAAAGTTGAAGTGGATGATATTCTTTTATACAGGTTTTCTTAGGTCATTTGTATTTTTCACTTGATATATCAGAATTCAGTACATTAGTAAAATATCAAATAAAGAATAGCAGTACCACAAGTAAAAAGACAATGGTTGTATTAGTGTCAGAATCATTTTCTTTTTTATAAAGACCAAACTTATTTGTTGCCTCTGTATATTTCATTTTCTTTTTGTTTCCAGTTCTGCTATTGTTAGTGTGATGCTTCCTAGTGCAAGTAATAAATCAGGAGCTGGAATCATGGGGGCAGCAGAAAGGTCAGTCATGATTTATTCATTTCCGTACGTCACTGTTTCTATTGTCTAGCTGAGTTTATACGAAGATAACAAGTGAATGTATAATGGTCTGGATGTGTAATCATCCTTCTTTTCATATGTTTTTTGTGGCCGATGAAGATGAGATTAGGTGTAAACAACCACCCATCACAGAGTCTTGTAGACTGTCTTTGGTTGACCAATGGAAGAGACAGGGACCTGCCTCAGTCAAATTTTGCCACATGTACAGTGTACATGTATAATATACTCCACACAATGAGGCACTCCAGGACCCCATTTCATAAAACTTGTCATCAATAACAAGTTGCAGTGATTGTTATAAGCTACTGAAATCCATGCATCTAATTGGCTGAGAGCAAATTTGTCATAGAAATGTGGCAGTTGTTACTGATAATGAAACGGAGCCCAGGGTTTCAATCCAGGGTGAATAAAGAGTTAAAGATGTGATGAGGTACAACGTGTACATTACCACTGACTTTAACACACCTTATGCTGGTACCCTTCAACGGTGATGAGATTGTATATGGAATATAGCATCTGCTGTGGTTACAGTTCAAGATTCCATAAAGCAGTGTCTTGGAAGTAGACTGAGATTAGAAGTTCAAAATAATTGGATTAAAATTTAAGAAATTTGAGATTTTATGGTACTATTGTGGAGTTAATCCAGTTCTCTATAAACATATCCTCTTGTGTGTTTCTTTTTTTATCCTGCCTGCAAAAGAGATAATCAAGAGAGACTAATATTTGTGATGTTATTATGGAAGCCCAGCTCATCGATATAGATGCTGTGTATTTGAAGAATTACATGAAATTGTTGGACTATTTCATAAGGAGATTATTTGGAAAATTGGGAAATTCCCTCACTTAGGTTTTTGTCTGCTACACAGAGCTTTACATCTGTATAATGTTGACATTCTTTTGTTTTTGAATCAACTTTGAATTTCATGTGTAGTGTGTATAGATCTATAAAGATCAATACATTATTACGCGAACAACACTAATGATGTCATTTTGTTTCTTTTGAATCTGCAGCAATGGCAACATGGCATCAAGCTTCTTCTTACGGCTGTACACAGAGCCCCTGCTGATCCAGCTTCCTACACCAGACTTCAGTATGCCATACAACGTCATCTGCCTGGCTTGTACTGTGGTTGCCATAGGCTTCGGCTCACTTCACAACCTAACCACCAGGAGGTTTGACTTTCTGGAAGAATCCAGCAGCGACGGTGGTAATGTGGTGATGAGGTTGCTGGCAAAGTTCAGGAAGAAGAAGGTTGAAGGGGGGAAGGAGGGAGATGGGGATGGGAAGGAGGAGAAGAAGAAGGAAGAGGAAACAGGAGAGGGAGATAGTATAAAAGATTCAGGAGATAATGATTTGGATAGGTGATGAAGGCTTTTGATTTGACGTTGTAATTCACATTTGTGGCTTTCTTAAATTTTTATTTGCTATGGATCTATGTTTAGAGTATATGGTACATATATACTATACATGTGACTAAAGTCGACTGTGGCAGTCCACTGTTTCTTCCTTTAGTCAAGCAAAGTCAGTAAAGAGTTAATTTACAATGGGTTATATCTCTCAATCCCTATAAATGAGCCCCTCTCCAATACATGATGTATGATTGAACCAGTCTTAAAGGGAAATCCAACCTTAATTTTTTTCTATTGATATTATATGAAGCATACCTTGCTAGTTAATTTGATACCAAATTTAGCAGAATTGGACAGCTACGCAGAAAGTTATAGAATGATGATCCCCCAAACACGTCTTTCGCCCGTCGTCTGCTGCACATGCATGGGGGCCGCCATTTTCCATGTTTGTAGTGGACTTAGTCAACAAATGACATATCTGTGGACAATTCCTAGTCTAGATTCTATCTGTTTTATTATTTGTTTTATTCCCCTATGCTGCTCTTTCTCTACACGCATATCCCACGCAGAGCGTGACTCTCCACTACTACTAGGTGTTTAAAAAAAACTTTAATAAGACTAATTACTTCTTATTCTGTTCACACAAAGGTTCTAGTTAAGTGTTTTCAGTAAAAACTGATTTTGATTAATTTTGAATAAATCTATCTTTAACTACATGAAAAGGAAAATGTAAAAAAAATAATTTGCCTCTATGTTTGCTTCTTTTGGGTTTTTTTCTCAGTGCATTTTGTAATTAAGCTGGGAGGCAGTATGCTACAATTACTTGCAAATTATATATCTGAGGGAGATATTTGATTTCTTGCTTTCATTGGTAATTTTCATTGTTATCTTGATGTCTCACACTCACATGAATAAAAAAATATATAAATGGTGAGCTAAAGAGAATGTTATATAATGACCTTTATACATGCTTTTATATCATGGCTGGATAATCACTCATTTGTATTTGATGTAAATGTGAGTTTGATAATTTAAGACTTTTAGTCCATTCCCATAGGGAACCTAGTCCCTCTCATGTCACAATGCTCTGGTGGAAATTAATAGGTGCATACATATCTGATAGCAAGTAAGTTTGAAGGAATAAACATTTGATTTGATGTAACTGATTGCAGTATTAAAGAAACAGATATAAAGAACAAGTTTGAGCCATATGCTCAGTTTTGTTTATATAAGTAGATGTTTTGTTTGTATATGATGCTGTAAATATGGCCCATAGTTAATCTGTCTGTTGTTCGCATCTGCTCTTTGTACTGTGTATGGGATAAGGAAACTAGTACAGGTTACGTGTATGTTATGATAAGATACGGGGGGGCAGCAAAAATAATCTGAAAAGCAAAAAAAAACAAGGAAAAAAAAGATCAGTTCTAATTGGGGGGAGGGGACAATTTCAAAAAAGAGTCACACACAATGTAGCCAGAAGTGCCCCCCCCCAAAAAAAAAAAAAAAAAAAAAAATCCGCCACTGATAAGATATAAAGATATTGCTTAAAACATTCCTATATAGGCCTGTGTACCCTCGGGGAAATATTGATGGAGGTTCATTGTGTGCACACTCAACAAGATTGTAATACATATATAGACACAAGAGAATAAGAGGAGTGCAAATCTATAAAGAGTTGAATACTTGGTTTAATGACATCTGAAATTACCATAATGAATTACAAGGTATGTATGTATATATATTAATTTGAACTGTTTATCATCCTCTTAGAGCATATTGTGGAATACAAATGTGAAATGATAATACGATACAATAAAGTACAATAGTTCATTATTATAGCACTCTTAGAAACTGAATTGTTTTTTTCACAGTCCTTTACCTCATTGAGACTGATACAACACCAACCTTTTGCTATTTGCAAATGTTTCTTGCTTTGGAAAATGCGACAACGTAAATGTATGGACTATGAAATTCAAGATTAATAATGCTTATTGTCTAATATATTTTCAAACTTTCATCATTCTCACTGTTTTCTCTCAAAATGTGTATGTCGTGTTGCCATGTGCCGTAACTTTTGTGTGAATGAATTTATAAAATTTGAGCCTTATTATCATGCAATTTGTATGAAATAAAACTTGCGGATGCTTGGTAAGCTTACAATATCAACCTTGGCTATATATGTGCTTGCTCTCATTGCAGTCCAGCAAATTGGTGGAAATTGGATCATAGGCAGAGTTTCATATACAGAATAATTCTGTTTATAGGTCCCATTTATTGATATTTTACTAAGACTCCCAAATTTAAAATTGTTTTCATATTGTTACAATTAACAATATGCATATTGTTGTCACTGTATGTACAAATTATTGTTCATATTTTTCTTTCTTTTGATGGATGATGAATAAATTGTAAATTAATAAATGCATTAAAAATTCTGACATTTTGCCTTGAAAGCAAAGTTGGTATAAAGATAGAGTTAAATATGCAGAAATATTCTGTTTTTGACACTGTTGAATTATTTTAAAAGTAGCTTCCTTGAAGTTAAAAAAAGCTTATAAAAGAAACCAAAGATGGTCGCTTTGTTATGTTTAAACAGGCTTTGGGAAAGGTTTAAAGTATAATTCATCAGTTTCAAGATTCCCCTTTTTGCAGTTACTTACTTTATTTTAGTCCAACATTGTTTATAGGACTAAGCCTGTTCATTGATCATTTGGAATACAACTGCTCCACACGATCAGTTAAGAGGGGTAACTTATATTTGATTAAAAGGGGCACACTTTTATAGAAAAAAGTGCTCCTTCTGTTAGAGAAAAGGGAACATACAGTACTATCATTGAAAACGGGTATTATTATGTGTTTGAAATGGTATTGTTCACACTTGTAAAAGTGGAGGCATTCACACTTGTAAAAGTGGAGGCATTAACTCCTGCTCCTGGGACACTTATTCAGAATTATAAGTAACACCATTTTTTCATAGGCATTTTCTCAAAGATTGTCTTGATAAATTCCTGAATTCATAGTTGACAAAGACAAAGAATGGTGTTATTATATCAGTCATATAGCCTTATATCCCTCAAAGAAAACTTCTTGTTCATTTATTGGTCAAGAGCACTTCACGTGATCATGTATATGTGTGTGTGTGTGTGTGCGTGTGTGTGGGCGTGTTTAGCCGTATGTCCGAGGACATTTTCGGACAGAGAACAAAAAAATAATCATGAGAACAATGGTCCTCGGAAGCCGGACAATAGTCCTCGAACGTCGAACAATGAATTTGTGCCTTATTCCGAGGACGGAGGAACAATAGAGGAACAATACTTGTCCTCGGAAGTAAAGCAATACAAGACTGTGCGTGTGTGTATGGTGGAAAGGCATTTAAGGGTATCGTTTTCAATACTGGTTAGGAAAATAAATGCAACGGAATAAGTCAATTGATAGGCCTGTTTTTATTTTATCACGCTGTTCATATCACTGTTAATATCAATATTAATTGATACGTTAGTATAAGCATTGGCTGTTGTGCAAATTGTTTTGTATTCAAGTAATGTTTTTATTGTTATTCATATATTTATATATCTCAAAGCTTGATTTGTCTTCAGGTAAAGAGATGGTCTTTTCTATGTTAATAACTGCCTCGGGAGTCTTGGGTTCCTACATTGCACTATGTGGATTTTACATTACGAGTATGAATTAGTCATGTTAATGATTGAGCTTAATTGAAATAAAAGGGTAATCGAGGAATGTTAATGAACATATTGTCTTTAAATGTTAAAGGTTTAAGGGATTCAAAGAAAAGAGGTTCGATTATTAATTGGAGTAGACAAAGAGGAGATGTAATATTTTTTCAAGAAACATTTAGTACTATTGATGTTGAAGACAAATGGAAAGCAGAATGGGATGGGGTTAGTTTTTTCAGTCATGGTACCAATCACAGTAAAGGGGTTTGTGTATTGATTAAAAGCAAGCTGCATTTTAAGGTATTAAAAACTAAAATAGATTTGGTAGGGCGATATATATTGATTGATGGTGAAGTTCAGGGGATCCGTCTTGTGTTGGGAAATGTTTACTTTCCAAACAGGGATAAAGAAAATCTCCAATTAGCATTTCTTCGCACTTTAGAGAGAGGTCTTGAAGAGTTTAATAATGAAGGGCACCCTATAATTCTTGGAGGGGACTTTAACATGATTCGAGACTTTAATTTAGATTGTTCAAATAAAGGGAGGAGAATAGGACAGGCTTTTAATTTAGAATTTGGTGATTTTCAGGGGAAATTTGATTTAATTGCTATTTGGAGAAAAAAGAATTTGGAAAAAAACAATTTACGTATAGACAGAAAAATCCTTTAATTCAAAGTAGGTTAGACTACTGGATAATAACTAGTGGATTAGAAGAGCGAGTGAACGGTTGTAAAATCGTTGCTTCAGTAGCCCCCGATCATTCGGCTATTGAGTTAGTACTAAAACTTGCACATGAAATTTTTAAACGAGGACCATCCTATTGGAAGTTTAATAATAGTCTTTGTTTAGATTCAGAATATACAAACGGCATGAGAAAAGAAATAACTTGCGTGACAGAAGCGTTAAGAAAAGAAATTGTAGATAATAGACTTTTATGGGATTTTGTTAAAATGAAAGTACGAGATTATACCATTAAATACTCTAAAATTAAGGCACGAGAAAGAAGGTTACTTATGAGTAAATTGCAGGATGAAGTGCAAAAATTGGAGGAAAATTTGGCTTTAGATGGCGATAGAAATATACTAGAAGAGTTAGAATTAAAAAGAGCGGACTTAAATGGGATATATGGACATGCTTTAAGTGGTTTGAAAGTACGATCTCGGGCTAATTGGTTTGAAGAAAGTGAAATTAACGATAAGTACTTTGAACAATTGTTAAAAGTAAATAGGAAAATTAAAATCTAATGGAGAAATGGTAATATGTCAACAACAGATTTTAAAAGAAATAAGAACATTTTATTCAGGTTTGTATTTAGAAACTAATCAGAAAGATGGATATGAATCTGGACAAGAATATTTTTTCAGTGATATTCCAATGATAAAGGAAAGTAGCAAGGAATTATGCGATGAAAAAATAAGCATGGGGGAATGTTTCTCCACTTTAAATGAGATGCAATTAAATAAAAACCCCGGTAATGACGGCTTGACTGTAGAATTCTATCGAACATTCTGGCCAGTGATAGGAAAATTAGTCATAGATTCTTTTAATACTTCCTTCCAAAAAGGGGAACAAAATATAAACGGAATACAAATAGGACATCTTGAAGTGAAGTTAACCTTATACGCAGATGATATGACTATGTTTTTGAAAGATTCAGAATCACAAACTCCAGAAAAGGTGTTAAATATGTTTTGGAGATTATCCGGATTAAAAGTGAACAAAAATAAAACAAAGGTATTAATGTTGGGTCCTCGTGAAAATATAAGAAATACGTTTTCACTGGGAAAGCAAGTAGAAGTTGTTAAAATACTTGGGATATATTTTTCTGTAGACGTAAATATAAAGGAGGAGATGAATTATAAAGAAATATTAAGTAAAAATAAAAGACTATTAGGCTGGTGTAAACAGCGTGATTTGACCCTTACTGGTAAAATACAATTGTTGAAAGTATTTGCCCTATCCAAACCTATACATGTATATACATGTATCTCTTCTGTATTATTGGTACCAATTTGGGTTTATAAAGAAGTTGAAAAAAATTGTTTTAATTTCATATGGAGAGGACATGATAAGATTAAAAGAAATATCCTTTATTTAAATTATAATCATGGAGGTTTGAAAATGATGAATTTTAGAGATATGATCAAGGCACAAAGAATAATGTGGATTAAGAGACTAATTTATGAAGACAGTGATATGAAATGGAAAAAATATTTTGACTATATATTCGAGTCGATTGGAGGAAGATTTATATTTTTATGTGATTATGATATGAAAAATATTCATTTTCAGGCGCCACCATTGTACTTAATAGAATATTTGAATACTTGGTATGAATTAAGAGAGAACAGAATTATTACTAGTAATTTAGGAAATCAAATGATTTTTAATAATACTTTTATCCGTTTTGGCCGGAAAACATTTTTTAATAGAAAACTATTTGAGGCGAATATATATCAAATTAAGCATGTTGTAGATAAAAATGGCCATTTAAGGCCAGTTAGCTATTTCCTACAAAAAAGGTCTTGATGCCAACGATTTATTCTACATTAGTAACATTTATTCAGCTTTGCCGGTGTATTTGAAAGAGAAAAGGAAAATAGACGAAGAGATAAATGATACGATCGATTACTCGGAATTGATGTATAAAGTAGGCGATAAAATAATATCATATGAAGGAGTGACTTCTAAATTATGTTATAAAATCTTTATAGATAATATAAAGGAAACCTTTACAACCACTTGTTTATGAAGTGTCAATTGGTTAAAAAATTGTGGCAAGAAATTGGGGAACAAATGAAATTGATGCACTTAAATACTTTAAAATGGGAGGAAATTTTAGTTGGTTTAGATGGAAAATCAGAAAAACACATGTACATTAACCACTTAATTATACTCATAAAATATATGATATACAATGCGAGATCAAAAGGAACGCCCCCAACAAAGAAAGAAATCTATAATGCACTTTTAGAAAGTAAAGATAATGAACGGGAAAAAGCAATAGTTCGAAATAAGTTAAGTCTACATCTAAAAAATGGACTTATTTTGAATGTTGGACGGAAGGAGGACATACAAGTTAATATTACAAACGGCTTTAAAAAAAAAATTATTATTCATTGTTACAATTGCCCTAAGTATATACTTTAATTCGTCACCTATGATTTTAATATATACCTTGTTCAGTTAATTGTACTATGGTTTATTTATGAATGGATGCTATGGAATTATATTATTTGTATTGTCTATTGCCATGTTGAATTATACTGTGTAATCAATGCTTAATTTGTAATATTCATTTTGAAAATCTGAATCAATGAATAAAAAAATTATGAAAAGAAAAAATATATATATATATATTATTGGCGGATCCAGGGGGCACTTCCGGCCCGTGCCCCCCCCCCCCTCCCTTTTGGAAGAAAAGTATCCATTTTGACCATAGACGATCCGAAATTTGCTCGATTGTGCCCCCCCCCCCCTTTTTTTAGAATGAAGATTTTTTTTTTTTTGCGTCCCAGAAAAAACGAAACCGACATTTATCGATGTTTAATTATATCTTAATCACAATTATGATTAATAAAAGACACATATTTGTAAAGCTTGGATCCTCTTCTTTCATTTTATGCCACTCATATGATACATACTTCACGCATGAGTGAATAAAGACAATATGAAGCAGGGCTAGCAAAAAAGTCGTTTGGCCAACGATATTTGAATTTCAAAGAGATAATCACATTTATAGAAAGTCCATTTTCTGCTTATATATTTATAAATAATAGAAGAACAACGCTTATTTTCACACCTGTGACGTCAAGAGTAGGATGGTTATTACATGTACCAGTTTTCCTATTTGCTTGCTTGCAGAGATCAGTTTTTGTGCGGACAGCCAAGTTATTCACTCGAACTACCCCACCGATCTGAAGCAGATAGGTTCAAATCAGTGGGCGACACCCGCAATAATACAAGTAATGACAATACCTTTAGACTTTGGTCAATGGTCATAGGATTCCAGGCCACAATCCAAATGAAAGATAGCCTATGCGGTCATGGGCGTACGGGCACATTTTTTTTTAATTTTAATTTTCTGCCCGGGGGAGGAGCTGCTTTCTCTAATTGGTTCTACATTTGGGCGAGCGAGCGAAACGAGTGAGCAATAGTTTGACGTTGCTCAATGTATCCCTTATAATGCTTGGGTGTAATGTTTTCCCATGATTATACATGTATTTTTTATACAATATGAAAAAAATCTAAAGAGACCACCTCCAGGCCCGTAACTGGGGGTGGGGGTGCGAGGGGTGTGTGTACACCCCCCTTTTCAAAATTGTACCTAAACTGCAACTAAAACTTGATCTTCAGATAGAAAGATGCATTTCCCCTACCCTGAGAGGGGGGCGGGGGCACCCCCTCCGAGACCCACCTCATGGTTCACCTCATATAATGTCTGCACTCCCCAGTAAAATTCTAGTTACGGGCCTGACTTCACTGCCCGAATATGGGGTGACAGTTTCCCGCACATTGGTAATTCCAAAAACCTGAGGGCCACCGCATCCCCAAGCCCTCCCAACCTCGTATACACGCTATGCGAATAGGTAAAGTAACAGCCAGTGATATCACATGCAGCGAGCTTGATCAAATAACAGTGTTTAAACTCTACTCAGAGTGGGTAAGTACCAAAAAGAATATCTGAATTTGAATTAATAATGATCTATGACGTATTTTATCAAATATTTGCATATGCTGTTCCTGGATGCTGTTCAGTAATAAAAAAATGAATGATAAATAATACAGAGTCAGACGTTTAATGTTTAAACGCCTTTGTACTTGTAGACGAAACTGAATGCTCTTCATCTGATTTTCTAAGGTGAGTGGTGTTATTTCAATTCGGTTTGACAAAAGTTGGCGATCGCACGATGAAAAAATCAAATTGAACGAGATTATTTTTTAATTGAATGATGATCTTTCTCGTCATTAAAATCTGTTCTAAATTGCGTGCTATTATCGACCATTTGGGTGCTATTTTTTACTAAATTGGACGGGAAACCTTTACTGTACTGTAAATATACCGTGTAGCATGTAGCGTTAAAAACGGACATAATATACTAACATACTAAAGCTTTTCGACATGCACTCATCAGAGTAAATTCGCATGAATGAGCAAGAACGCCAGAAAATGAAACAAAAGCTTTTCGACATGCACTCATCAGAGTAAATTCGCATGAATGAGCAAGAACGCCAGAAAATGAAACAATATAATAGAGCCGAAAGAACAGTGGACACTTAGATTTAATAGCATGATTTTATTAATATTTTTGCATTCCATGTTTGTCCTGAATTTGGTGAAGATAAATTAACCAAAACTAAAACATAACCGGCTACTGCAAGGCTGCACAATCTATATATATATTACGCTAAGGATTTGGGGCCTTTATTTTTATTTTTTTTGGGGGGGGGGTTGAATAGGCGCCTCCCCTGGCCCTTTCGTCCCCACCTTTAGAGTGGTGGGAGGCTGACGTGCCGTCCATATTTCATAAATTCATTTTTAAACATTGAATTTCCGGAGGGAGTAATAATTCTGCCAACCCATGATCGCGGGTTTGTAGCTTCATGCCCAACCCATACCCTTTACCTGTGAAGGGGAGAAACCTCAATTGGTGTGTATTGCCAAAGAACAGCGTGACGTGTATATACTCCAAGGCCATATCCGCATGTATGGCTTCAATGTATGACGCAACACACGTGTTATTCGTTCGCACCAGGGAATCTCTTACACTGCGTTACATCATTAATTTTGTAGCTTCATGGTTACATACACACAGTTTAGTGTGTATGTAAGTCTATGGTTTCACGGCGGTCGGGGGGGGGGGGGGGGTGGAGGAGATGTCTCATTGATGCCGGTACATCATCCACGTGAAAACGGAAAAAAGTGTACCTTTTCAGCAATAGGCGCATAACCCAGGTTACGCGTTTAGGGTATCAAAAAAAAAAAAAATCAAGAAAAAGGGTATCAAATTCAGAGACTGATAAGAAGAAGATCCGCGGAAGGAGGGGGGGGGGGGATAGTTCGGTAATGTGTTCCAAGTTAGGTTAAATTTCTTTTACGGTTCCTTTTTGGCTAAAAAGAAGTCTATGGTGATGATGTAGGCCTAAATAGGATGTAAAATACCAAGCAAGATATAAAAGCGCCGTTAATGGTATATATGAAAATCAGAGATATGCGGGTCTGCCCCTGCTTCAATCTGCTTTTCAATTCAGCAAGTGATTTACGCGGATGATGTACAGGTCTCAATGAAACATCCCGGGGGGGGGGGGGTGGTCGTCGCGATCGATTCGGATCGATTCAGGAGCCCGTAAACTTTTCTGCCTTTTTATTTGTGAAAATTCGGCTCCTTTGGAAGTTTGATTTATGTAAGCATTCCATTACTTTCTAAAATGAACTCTCAACTATTTATTTTTATCTATTTATTTTTATTTATTTATTTATTTATTTATATATATTTTAAGACTCTTCAAAATCGATTAAATTTATTTCTACTTTTTACTTATATCATAGAAGCATATACTAGGGTAAACTTCCTTTTGCGACAGCCACCCAACATGAAAACAATGTATAGGGTTAGGGTTGGGGTTTACATAACCGCACATTTGGACGGCTGTCGATATCAACAACTAACTTGACATGAAAGGGAAAATGGCCCTCATACGTTGGAAACATGTTATTGTATATCGCCTCAAATATATTATTCATTCCCTTATGACAGACTAAACCGATCTGTAGACATCATTCGGGGAGGGGAGGTGTAGCAGATCACGTCACTTACACTGTAAAAAATTACTGTAGGAAGTACAGTAAATTACTGGCAACCCGGCTGCACAGTAAAATACTATATCATTTACAGTTAAATAATTCTTTTTTACAGATATATACTGCTTTTTACAGTTTAACTGTAGAATAAACAGTACAATACCGTGAAAAATACAGTAATTTACTGTGCAGCGGGTTGCCAGTAATTTACTGTAAATTCCTAGGGCAATTTTTTACAGTGTAGGAATATCGGTTGCCACGGTGTAAAGAAGGAGACCCCCCCCCCCCCCCCACCAAAATTTCCTTCGAAAATATTTCCACAATGATATGAATACGTATAGGATAATTACTCCCGTCTCCCCTGGCGTTGGGGGTGACGGGAGGCCGATAGAAGGGGAGGGGGGGGGGGGGGGGGTGGGGGGGGGTAGTATGGAAAAGTCAATCCGTCGGTCCTCCCAAGACCCATATAAGGGGGCAATAATCCCCCTGAAAAAGAAAATTCATTTTTTTCTCATTTTTGTATCCTTCACACGGGACGTACTGCTAATTATGCCTGTTATGTTTTCATGGCCTTAATTTATCTTGAGTATTAAAGTAAAACCACAGAAACATGACAAGATCAAATCGCTCCCTCTAGCTCTATGCATGGATATACTCACTGGCGTAGACAGGGGACACAGGGGGGCCATGGCCCCTCCTATTCAGCAACTAAAAAAAGCATAACTAAAAAGCAGTCCGGACGTTGAAATAACTTTCCTCCTAAAAAAAAAGTGCTACGAGCCAAATTTTCTATAAAACGTGAGAGCTTTCGCGCTTCGCGCGGGAAAACTTCCCCATCCCTGCACCCACCCACTGGGGACCGTCTCCCCCCCCCCCCCTATTGAAAAATCCTGGCCACGCCTGTGGATATACTATGGATATACTACTATAAATCTATCCATGCTCTATGTGCGAGAATCCCGCCCCGGTGTAAATGAGATCGTGTGTCATCCACAGGCCACAGGGCCGACTTTCTTCAGAACTCATCTAAGATTTGAATAAATAACACATATTAATAATTATGTTGTAAATACTTCTTGGTAAAAAAAACCAACACTTTGCCCGACTTTTCTTTTTATTCAATCGATTATTGTGACAAATATACGGTACGATGATTAATCATAAACACAGCTAGCGCCCGTGGATGTCCACGGGCTGCTTCTACTATAGTTATGATATAATACGTGAAAATGCTGCTTGTATAAACTTTTTAAAACCAAGGTCAATTTGAGATTTGTATTTCTAATGCCAAATGGACACCTTGACCGACGCATCCGGATGGAAAAGAGTGTTTTGTACAAACACGAAAAACGTCAGATATAGGGGGAGAGCGGGGGGAACTGGGACACCACCCCTAACTAAAAAAAATAATGAACGTTTTATAACTTAGTTTGAATCCTACTAAAGGTTTTAACTATCAATGTTCACAAATACATCCACAGCTATACTGCGATTTTGCTTGTAGGTTTAATTTTCAATTCTTTTTTTTTTTGACCACTTTTTTTCTATTTTTCATCACTCATTGTCACATATTTTATAAGTATACCACTTGGCTATACTGAACACCCCGCATACAGCATATAAGTATCATAATTATGATCCTATAATTTGCAGTATGACTTTTAGCGATAAATACCAACACTAATATTTTGCAGGCATTTGTTGTTGTGTTTTTAATATCGGGGTGAAATGGGACATCTCTTGTGTAAGGAAAATGAGCTTTTATCAGTCATAACCTATAGACATATAACATGAAAATATCTTTGGGTCTACATAAAAATCGTAAACATTCATATCGGTCAATTTCTTTTGTGTAACAAAAAAATTGTAAAAGTATTATGAACAACTATTTATTTTTGAAAAAAACCCGTCGAAATATAGTTTAAAATTTTCAAAACGCTCATCATTTCATCCAATATTTTTAAAATGGGTATGAATCTTTAAGTCAACTTTACAAGTGACTTTCAAGCAAGTTTAAAGTGATGTATTACCTTTAACATTCTCAGCACTTATTTTAGACAACTGCTAGAAAAAAGGGTGATTGTAGCATTTTCAAGACTTTTGTCCCATTTCTCCCCGACTGTCCCACTTCACCCCTATTACATGGTGTCCCACTTTACCCCGTTCAAGTACCTCCTTTTTAATGATTATTTTGCATAAAAACTAAAAATATAGGGATTGTGTCAAATACCTCGTTTTGTAGCCTACTATTGATATTATTTACCATGTAAAATTGGAGAGGCTACAATTAATATTTTAGAAGTTACAAAGCAAAGAGTGCCAAATCACGATTCTTGTCCCACTTCACCCCGCCCTCCCCTATTTGAAATAATTGTAACTGTTTTATAATTTTCACGTTCTAACGAATAAGGTTGGATTGTGAATGGTAAATAAACCTTATCGGGCTTAAAATTTTCGATGGAACGTACAGTGATGAATTTGTGGTACTGACACTTGACACTACAAATCATTACCATGATTACAGAGCTATTACATTGTTACAAGGCAGATTAGGCCTAAATTGTTTCCTATTTCTGCATATTTCGAATACGCTGGGGACATCAGGAAATTGTGAGGAGTACCTGCCCCTCCCATGTACACCATTGGCTATATACGCCGCTGTTATAATCAATGACCTGCAGATTAACCCCGGTCTCTCTCTTTCTCATACTCTTTCACATTCTTCTAATTTATTCAATATTCTATTATTCTGTAGAGGAAACTGGTGGTGCGCGTGACAGCTGCTCCACTAATTTCCTTATTTCCTTGCACTGTGTTCATTTCTTGCTTATATTTTTATATCATGTTTCTTGGTTTATACTCCTGATAGAGTCTGTTATTTCTTCTCTCATTATTCATTGCACTCTGCATTGAAACTTCAATCCATTCGCCTTCTGAGATCACATTGCGCTATGGCAGACAAGAAGACAACCGGACCACGGGTCGATTCCCACTTCAAGGTGGCCCTCGACGATGTCGAACATCATATCAAAAGACTTGAAGACGTGACGGACTACGATCCCGATGTCAGCCAGGACACCCTAGCTGTCACTGCTAAGACCAAACTTAGAATGCCCACAGTCACCGTACCCATTGTTCCGTCTATTAGTTTGTCAAGCTCATATAAACTCCATGGGAAGGTTGAAGACGTTCAGAAATTAATCAAGGTATGAGGAGTCTTTCATTTTTCATCTCTTTTGGGGGCTTTTATTCTTATAATGTGAGGAATGGCGGGTTACAAGGGCTGAACACACCGATGCCTTCCGTTCGCGTTGCGTTAGATGCATGGTCAGATTGAATGGGTTAGCCATATCAGAACGGCTACTCTTAATATTACTTCCAAGGACAATCGCCCCTTCCAAAATATACTTACCCCAAATTACCTTTAGTACCTTAAGTACATGGGTGTCGATCTGTGTTCACGATTGGGGGATGACCGGCAAGGGAGCGAAGCCAGTGGCGTATCTAGGGATTATGGCGGCCCGGAGCAAACATGAAGTTACGTCCCCCCCCCCCCCCCTTCGAGTGCCCAAACTTATCTACGTAGCGAGGGAGAAAAGCGACCGAGCGGCAAATTTTTCAAATTTTAACCCTAAAAAAAGCAATTTCTTGTACATTTTACCCAGGAAATTTTGCAATTGACCACCGCAATTCAGCGGTAGAGAAGCTCGAATTTTATACGTTGCTAAACGGTTTTCTATTCACTCACTTCTACAATTTTTTTTGGGGATATATACCCCCCCCCCCCCCCCCCCGGAATCGACACCCATGCTTAAGTAGATGTCCGGGGTCTTATGTTGTTCTACGTTTCATTATTTTGTCCGGGTAGATATCTGGGGAATATTCGTCCTCGGGGTTGTTATCCCAGAGGGTAGTTTTACAATGGTATAGATGTCAGGGGTGACATTTTAATGACCTATAGATCTAAAGAATCGAAATAACCCAAGGTACGTGATCCATTCATAGATACACCAAGCACATCGGGAGTGTCTAATCTTATCAAACCAAACATACCTTCTTGGTATTTTTTTTCGATAGGCAAGAATTAAATAGAGGGCAGACCTATTCAGTTTCCCATTAGCCTTAAGAAAAGATTTAAACAAATCAAACATTTGGCATGTCCAAGAGGATGCCCCCAGTATTGATTCCTTTGGTCCATCATTGTTTTGAAACAAAGAGAAACAGTAAGCCTGTGAGTTATAGTAATAAAGAATGAAACCCATAGCCTAGCCAAAATTAGCATAATTCAAAATAATAATTAGAGCAATATATAGCTTTCGAAATTAGCATTGGCGACAATTTTTTTCATGAAACTGTCTGCTCTCTTGCTCCCTCTTTCCCCATTCCTCTTCCCGTCATTCTTTCTCACTTTCTCCTTTATTCCTTTTATTTTCCTTTGCTGGCTGCGAATTATCGTTAAGGAAAGTTTAATAATTTTTAATTTCATCAATTAATTATCAGAATGGCTATGTCTACGGTCGCTATGGCAACCATTCCTGTGACAACGCAGCACATGCCGTCAACAAGCTTGAAGGAGGGATAGGAGCTCTGGTCTTCTCTACCGGTATGTCTGCTATCACCACCACAGTCCTGGCTCTCGTCAAGACTGGAGATCACGTGGTATGAAAGGATAAAATTCTGATTGTCGAAAAGTGGAGGGCGGGGTAAAAACATTCCCCGACATTGGTTTTGATTACATTGACTTGGTTTCGGGAATGCTGTCTGCACTCTCGAGGCCCTCTCAGGGGAAGAGAGGATGTGAGTGTAGGAGCAAAACAAAATCTTCACTTCTGGATTCTTTTCCGTAAGAGGGGGGGGGGGGGCAGGTATCCCCCCCCCCCCCGAAAAAGAAGGGTCATCATCTTCAGTTCAGTACGGGGCAGCAATTATTTCAACCTTCTGGATCTATCTACATTTTCTTGGGAAAATAAGGAAAGAGCTTGCATGTATCAATATGAGAATACACATTAAAATATTAATAGCAACATACAGAGGAAGATATCAGATAGACAAAAAATCAATGGAGCTACCAAATAGAATGGCATAGCTAGGGCACGCCACTGAGGGGGTACTTGGGAACTGGGGAGCAGCACCGTATATACGGCACTGCTGGGGAGCGTTTCATCAAGCAAAGGTAGAATAAGTTTGTCCGTAAGGCGACATTGTTAAAAAAATAAGCTGTATTTCCAAGACAGGGAAATGAAAATTAATATTGTCATGGCAACTCTGTATTTTTTGATTTTTTGATTTTTAAATTTAATTTTTTTGATTTTTTTTAATTTAAAAAAGAAAAATTAATTAGTTAATTAATTCATTAATTATTATTTTTTTTATTGGGGGGGGGGGGGTTCTTTGCTTAAAACAGTAAAAATGTGGACATGCATGATTTGAGAAAACAGTGAAAGTAATTCTGTAATAGAGAGTTATGAAATAGGATTTTGTCTTAAGTGGCCGAAGACCAGCATAAAAATGGCCGTCATCTTAGATATTTGCCTGTTACCATAGTTACTCTAAGGACGCTTCACACCAAAAGTGATGCTTTTGTACGCCTTGTCACGATAATCGATTTTTTTTTTCTTTACCCTTACCCACCCAGCTACAGTGTATATAGGGAATCTAACCGATCTTGATACTGGAATTAAATGCATGAGATCAATGACATCTAGTAGGGAAGGGTGTGAGAGGTACTCTCAATATCTTACGTTTTAAAGTTGACTTCCCTTTTCCTTAATTTCCCCTCTCTTCATGCATTTCATTATCCGTTATGTTCCCGACGGAATTACATCCCAGTAGACCGACAGCCCAGTAGACCGACATCAAACGAGACCGACAAACAAAGAGTCAGAATACATAATGGAAAATATAGAAAAGAAAAAGTCCCCAAAGGTCCACCAGACCAACGGCCCACGAGACCGATAAAATAAAGAAATTCATAAGGCATGATAGAAAAATGTCGGTCTCGTGGACCGTCGGTGTACTGAGCTGACGGTCTGGTGGGGTGTCAGTCTGTAGCCGTTCCCGACTGCCATAAATGAGTTGCTGCAACTTCCGAATGGTGATCTTTATATAATTTGTTTTTTACTGTCGGACAACTAGACCTCATTAAAAATTTATGATATTCCATAAAATAATTGTATCACGATTTTATGTTTTACAGATAGCACCCGACCCTGTCTTTGGAGGAACGTACAAATTCTTTAGTTCTATGCTCTTAGATTTCGGTGTGGAGACAACATTCGTACCTGCTGGGGACATCGGAGCTTACAGAAGAGCTATTAAACCAAACACGAAGGTCATTAAATATGAACCTTCTCTTCAGTTCATTGTCAAATCAATGCAATAGTACTTAACGTTTTCGCTTTGTAATTCGTGACACTTCGCTTTCAACAAAATTTAAGTGGCTATTTTGGGTATTAGTTCTAAGGAGACGTAGAATAAACGACTCATTTTCAATATACATGTAGTTCTTCTTCTTGAATTGCACGCCTTAGGTATGTTAGGTAAAGCGGGATTGAAAATTTGCTTTGTAATCACTGTCTCACCCTATGACAAAAAGAAGAGTTATTATGTGTAATACAGGTCTTACAGGATGAATGGGACTGACATTAATATCATAGATGTGTAATATTTCCATGCACTTCCATGATTTAGTCCAACTAATCGTCTTTAATTGTTGTATATACCTCATGAGTGCACATCATATTTCATATTAAGATCAAAATGAGTGTTGATACGGTTTCAAAATAAAAAAAAATTCCTTTTCTATTAATTTCTATGTGGAAGATCTTCTACGGTGAGACACCGACCAATCCTACCCTGACGCTCCTGGACCTTAAAGCCTTTGCGGACGTTGCCAAGGCCGTACCAGGTGCCATCAGTATGTGTGACTCAACTTTCGCTACACCCTACCTTCAAGATACACTTGGCATTGGTGTGGACATCTCATTCCAGAGTTGGTAATTTATAACCATTAAAATAAAATCCGATAGGATTTAAAGGTTCTCCTTCCCCGATAAGGCTAAAAAGAGGTCATGCACATTTTCGCCGGGGGGGGGGGGTGGGGGCTAACGCCTCTATCCCGAACATCACGAATATCAGCTTTTCAGTGCCTAAAATAGACAATTTATTGGTAAAATTGCTGCTTCGTCATCAAAATACACTAAATCTGGTATAAAATTTACATATTCGGGCACCTCCCTGTCCAAATATGAGGAGACATTTACCCGAATATTTGTATTTTTAGAAGAGCTGATGTATAAGTATAATTCTGGAGAATGAGTGTATTATATGTTACAAATATGTAGAACGACATTCAGTATATTTTCTACCGTTGTAAAAGTAATTTTGTTCTCTAATAATAGTTCTAAGTATCTCGGAGGGCACAGTGACCTACTAGGCGGCTCGATGTGCACCAAGGATCCAGAGCTGTATCTGTTTTTGACCGAATACCAGAAACAAATTGGCAACACGATGGTGAGTTGAAATGGCATGATGATCGTTATCTTTATGTATTGCTTTCTAATGAAGATGTTGAACAACTTTTCACCTGTTTTGATGGGTGGGGGTACACAGTAATATAATTTCAAATGTATACTCTGTATAGCTTTTAGTCGATTTCGTTAAGTCTATATTAGTGAATTATATAGAATGCTCCTTCCATGTATAAACATATTAACTGTAATTTGCAAACAGGGTTGTCAGTATATTACTACGAATTCTACATGGCTTCTTTTTTTGATGTGTTCTTTGCTATATAAAAAGATACTGTTTTATTGGTTTGATCACAGGGTCCCTTTACGGCATCTATGCTACTTCGAGGAATCCGTACTCTACCACTGAGGATGGAGAAACATTGCAGCAACGCTTTCAAGATAGCCAAATACCTAGAAACGCATCCTAAGGTTTGCAAACCCATTAATGACAACGAAAGTTCTAATAACAGCTAGCTAAGATAATAATGTGTAAATATATGATAAGAGATGGCGGTCTTATAATTAGTGTTTAAAAAAATGAACTAGGAATGCTAATGGAATGAAAATTTATGGTGTTCATTGTACATAATTGTTACATACGACATTTTAATCAAACAGGATGAAATCAAATGGAAATTAGTGGACCTCATGAACTGTAGATTCTTCTGACAACCTTCAACCCTGCATTATGTATTGTATTGTATGTTTTGAGGGGGAAATGATTTGTAATTGGCAAATCAATCCTCTCTAATTTTTTCTTATATGGGGTTAACAAGCAACAATGCGTCGCTTTATATATTCTCGTCGTTTTCCCTTTTGTATTTTCTTTTTGTCTTGATTTTAGTATTGATGAGAAAATTCATTAGGCCACCGTGTTTGTGTTTTATCCATAAGGGTGCGAGCACATCTATTTTGAAATAATTTGGACACTTTGAAAAATGACATTTTGTTATCGACATAAATCAGGTAAAATATATTGGTAATTTAACAATTCTCTGCGAGGGCTGAGGTTGTAGCCCAAAGCCCTCGCCTCGTACGCCTATGTTTTTGTCTGTCTTAATTGGTAGAAAAGGATATAATTTATTTATGAGTTTTTGTTCCGCTTCTTAAGGTGGCTAGTGTGAGATATCCTGGCCTGAAATCGCATCCCCAGCACGACATAGCAACATCACAGATGAAGAAAGGATTCGGTGGTATGGTGGTCTTTGAGATGGAAGGAGGGCTACAGGCAGGCAAGGCAGTCATGGAGGTATTCTGAAAATAAAATACTATAGTACTATTTCCTTTTAATGATGTGGGACTATACCGGAATACTTTCTATTAAGTATTATACGCAGGAACGTTAATCAGGTCCCTATAATTTAAACGCAACTCAAACAATTCCACGCAACTTAATTTTCAACGAATCATAATTGCGTATTTTGGGCTTGCGTTTAATTGTTTGAGTTGCGATTAAACACAACTTTTTTATGCATGCAAGAGCACCCTGACTGAAGATCTGACTGTATTTCACCTGAGACTGCTAAAGCAATTGGGCATATAACTTGGTGAGTCAAAGTAAGCTACTGGGGACCTCACGGCGGCTCATTAAGCCCGAACAGATAATTTTATAGACAGCCTAAATAGTATACTGTCATACGTAAATATTCCATAGTTTCACAATGTGATTTTAAACAAAAACGTATGTCTATTGTGTGGTCCCAATTGGCTCCATATTTGCCTGTGTAACTACAAAGATATTAATTCATGATCGAATCAATGTTTTTCTTTGTTCTAATCAGTGTTTGAACTGTGAGAGATCATACCGCCCTATTTCAATTACATACCATCCGCCAATTTCACTGTATTCATTTTCCAAATGTTATATATGATTATGTGGGATAGCTGAATTAGTTACAATACTAAAATGGTAAGAATGGTTACTGATTTTTAGAACATCAAGTTGATCTTAATGGCTACATCCCTTGGAGGTACAGAGAGCTTGATGGAGCATCCTGCTTCTATGACCCACGGGCCAGAGGTCATGACCGAGGAGGAGAGATTGGCTGGTGGTATCACAGATGGCTTGATTAGACTCAGGTGAGATGATAACAGAAAAATAGAGCGTTCTTAAAGTATTCATAGAGCAATTTCTCTGTTTCTGAATGTTTTGAAAAAATAATTACTAGCAGAATGTCGATAGTTTAGTTGTTGGGTAACTGATTTTTCAGGAAGGGAGAAGGGGCTTCATCGTATGATTCAGTTGCATAATGCGTATAGTCTAATCTTGGTTGTTGACGTGAGTTTTATGGTAAATTCGAAATGGCTGCATTTTCGAGAAATTTGTTGTGAGATCTCTTTTAATAATAATAATCATGATTAATTATATGGATTTATATCATAACGTCTGTAGATGCTATACAATATCATTCATCATCCCTGCCCGGGATGTGGGTGGTGGTAAGGTTTACCATACAGGCATCTTGGTATTTGGGTTAAATCAGGGAGATGGTTGAATTAAACACCAGTCAATTTTTCAACAAAAAAAAGAAAGAGAATTAAAAAAAACTGTTAAGGAAAACACACCTAACCTGGTTTCATTAGTAGATTTTAGTAGAGATCAGTGGTAGAGATCGATGTTTCATTATAATGTTTTAAACAAGAGATGGCGCTAGACCACTAATTTGATACGAGAACTAACACGATGCATTAACAAAAAATGGTAGGCCTTATATAATGTTTTAAACAAGAGATGGCGCTAGACCATTTATTTCATGCCAGAACTGACGCAATAGATTCAAGCACCGGGTAGGCCTCACTATAATGTTTTAAACAGGAGATGGCGCTAACAAGAATTAAAGCAATGCATTCAAGTATCGGGTCAGCCTCTTTTTAAAGTTTTATACAGATATAGTATTCCCCATAGCTATATTCATGAAATTTCAAATACAATAAAGCCCACTTCAAGCTGAGCACTTCAGTGACAAACATGCGCATAGTTTTCACTGTAATATCTAGATATTGCATTATATATGCTATGCCTTGTTATTTTAGAATTGTATTATCAAGTTACTAAGATTCTCCCGTCCTGTTAATCTCCCGTCCCGTTTCGTAAGCTCCCTACTGACAGCCGGAGAACGGATACAAGTACCAATTTTTACATGCACTTAATGTACCCCCCCCCCCAAAAAAAAAAAATAAATAAATAAAATGAAATAAATAAATAAATTAATTAATTAAAAAAAAAAAAAAAATAAAAAAAAATAATAAAACAAAAAATAAAAAATAAAAAATAAAATAAAGTAAATATTAAAAAAAAAAAAAAATCATAGCCGGAGAAGGGATACAAGTACCAATTTTTACATCCACTTAATGTACCCCAAAAGAAAGATAATAAAAAAATAAAATTAAAAAATTAAAAAACAAAACAAAACAAAAATAATAAATAAATGAATAAAAAATAAAATAAAAATAAAAAATAAAATGAAATAAAAATTTTAAAAAGTAAAAAATTAAACAAAAAAAAATCATAGTTCAATTACTTTGCTGTGGATACAAATGTTGTGTATTCGAACCCCCGGCACGGCCCTTATGTCACTGAGCAAATAGAAAATGACAATATTTATATCCTGTCCTGAGAGACAGAGATTTTTTGGGGGGCGGGAGGTGAAAAAAAGCTTATGATCATACATACTACACTAGCATGTGATCACATCATAGAGTGTCCAATGTCATTCAATAACTGTTCCATAATATGTGCTAGGCCCAGACCCTTGGTAAAATATCGTATGTTGAGAATAGGAGGTTATAGCTCTATGTTCGAGCACAAAGTGCATTATCGACAATTGCATTTTCATTTCTTAATCATTGTTGTTTCTTTTGGAGGGCACTGCATTAAAAACTGATAATAATATACCTTCTACATCTGTCAGTCGAACATGACAATTCGTTTCCAAAATAAGACGTGATTTATAACAATATATTTAGATGACAGTGAATAACGGCCGCATGTTCATTTTTAAAAGTTCATAGCTCTAAGAAATGAAAAAAAAAAAAAAGAAATTCTTGGATAACGATGTACAAAGAAATCTCTTGTTCTAAAAACTATGAGGCCGATCTGTTTCTTAACCCGATGACTACTGAATTCCATAATTCCCATAGGCTTAATACAGGAGTGACCCGGTTCCCGTAGGCAATGGGTTAAAGGGCCCCTGTCATCAAAATACAATGTTGGTGTGCAGTCCTACATACATCTCATAAGTTGATATTTAAACTTTTCAATATGTTTCATAGACTTTTAAATATTTTTGAAATAATTTTACTACAACCTGCTAAGCCCCACCCACTTTAACCCCCCCCCCCCCGACCATTTGCCCCTGTGCAAGTGAAATTGGTATTTAACTTTGTCAAAGCTGACACCTGTTACAATACAACATACAATAGCGACATAGGAGTTGCTATTTCAGGCATGCTGTAGCATCAGCAGAAAAAAAAACCCAAAGGCATTGAGGAGGTATTGTATGAAAGCATGCAATTCTGTTATGAGTGTGTGCTGAGCTGGGGACCAATGTCTATTGTATTGTAGAATAGTGGAATGTAACTTTAAATGCGCTGCATAATTCTTGTATCAACAAGTCATAATCATCTTGAAAGATCAATCTCTGAAACAACTGGTTTAGCGCCATCTCTTGTTTAAAACAGTACAATGAGACCGACGTCGATCTTTTCGTATCAAATTAGTGGCATATAGCGCCATCTCTTGTTTAAAGCATTACAATGATACGTGAATGCATTGCAGATGTATTGCATTTATCATCATATCAAACAAGGGATGTAGCGCCATCTCCTGTTTAAAACGTTATAATGAAGCCAACCGGTTACGTGTGTTTTCCACCAGCACAGGTTTAAAATATTTTAATATCTTTTTTTCAGGCCTTCAGACCTGAAGTTTGTTGGCCTTCAATCAAACCAGAGACCTTTGAAGGGAACCCACAAAAACTCCCAATGGCCAGTCCTCTTCTTGGGAGAAATTTATACAGTCATATTAACTGCAAATTTAGGCGTTTTCGTATCCACCGTGAGTCGAAGCCGCCAAATGGGCTTGCAAGAAATCCACTCAAAAGTCTAAAACATTTATCCACAAAGTGCAATAAAATCAAAATGTTTCATTCGAATGATTTTCCATTCCCTTCTTCTCTTTTTACAGCGTTGGTGTAGAAGACCCAAATGATCTCATAAGAGATTTGGAACAGGCGTTCGCGAAGGCTTAGAGATCTGCATCTTCAATATATCGGAAGAAAAAAAAATCATATAAAGGAGATGTTGATGCTTTTTTTTATTTTGAAATGTTCCGAGCATTGTCGGCAAATTTCAAAAATTGGTGGGCCTTTTCCCCCCATTCGTCTCTTTTTTAAAGAAACTGTCGAAAGCTTTGAAGATCTGACAGTCATCTCTTATAATTGTCTAAAATTTGGAAATTTGAAATTTGGTGTCAGTCCATTCAAATTAAAATAATTAATGGTCTAGAGACGACCTTATTCATTCCCAAAGATCTCGGCCTTTGAGTGACAACAAATTATGAAATTTAGTCAATAGATAAAAAAATTTAATATGAATGATAAAAAGCAATATATTTAATCTTAAAGGATTATTACCCCTGATTGATTATTCTTATATTTGTATTTTTCATTTAATTTATTTTATTTCTTGCTCCAACCAATGGCTGTTCTTTTGCACGTCCGTGCATATATGATAAGACATACAAAGTATATACATAATTTAATGCTGTATTTATGTTATACTTATACATATAAACAAACAGTAAGAGTAAAAACAAAACAACACAAAGTAATATAAAATAGCATGATTAAAACAATTTGAGAATAACAAAATAGAAAAAAAAGTAAAAATAGTAATATTGATGTAATGCATGTCCGTATTTCATGGACATAGTAGGAAGAAATGATAATGAAGATATTGCTCTCGATTAAAGAATTGATGTAGACATGTCTATGTGTATGACTTACAGAAAGATATATCAAACTCTTCTGAATAGCAGTGACACTCAAACAGGGGCGGATCCAGGATTGAGTAAAAGAGGGGCACACAAATGAAGGTTTGTCAACTTTTGGAAAAGGTAGACCCGTATTTTTTTGGTCTCGCCAGCTTCTCGAAAAGTCGCTCAGTGAGTCCAGTTTCCCTCCATAATTCCCTGACAAGCAAAAAAAAAGAAAGAAAGAAAGAAAAAAAAAGGTCTTCATTCTAAAAGGAGGGGGGCACAATCGAGAAAATGGCGGATCGTCTATTGTCAAAATGCATACTTTTCTTCCAAAGGGGGGGGGGGGGCACGGGCCGGAAGTGCCCCCCCCCCCCCCTGGATCCGCCAATGCACTCAAAGATATACCTCATGTATAAAAAGAATTGAACAATATAATGTAGTTAGATTGGTGACCGTACTTTTAGGTTGTTCATTTTGTCAACGAAATTCCATATTCATATAACTCACCGTATCTATATTGTGTTTTTCTTTTTGAAATATCATTTAGGTTATGCTTTTTCCTGTCGTCATGTAATGTGGAAAATTGCAAAATTTTTGTGACAAGCTGTTGCTTGTGTCGTAAATTTGGGGGATGTATTGTATTATCCTGTGTTTTTGTATTATTATCTCAATATATTTTGTTTTAAAGAAATATACTCACACACATATTGATATGCCAAACACCATTTATTAAGTATATAAGTACGATAAAAGACCAATGTAGATAAAATGCCTTGCTCCAAGAGCTCCAAGAGCTCCAAGGGTATAATCGATCAACCAAGATGCACATGCACACATCTCTACAATTATGCACTCACGTGCACACACTTTTACTTTTACTTCCATACGCCCGAAAATGCAGATGTATCCCCCCCCCCTTTTTTTCTGCGTTTTTTTTTAAAATTATTAAACCGTTACAATGTCCAAAAATCGTATAAAATCTTCTCGAGGCTCCCATCCCAGTCAAGCTATATGCTTATGATGGAAACCTCCTGCATTTTTTTCCTCATCAAACCTTTGTTTTCCTTTAGTTTGCGTTCTATAATTTGTTATGTCAAAGTATATATTCTTTGTATTGATGATTATATTATCATGTATTGTGTTACTATGTTCTGTTCACTTATTGTATATCAATTATGCTTTGTATATTTGGAAAATTGCAGAAATAAATCAATAAATCAAATAAAAACAAATCAAATCAAGTGCCGTACCGGGGATCGAACCCACGATCCTCGATCGCATTTCCAGTCGAGTGATTTTAAAGGAATACTCAACCGCAGATCGTGGAGGATCTTATGCCGCGAGAGGGCACGCGTGATCGTTACCTGATCATGCCGATGCCCCGCAGGAGCAAACTGCGAACAGGCTGTTCGCCGCGCAACATGCACGCTCCGCTTGACCTCGAGCTCTCGTGCGAGATTCGGTCGGCTTCGTGCAGTCCGAAAAGTATTCCGAGTAGTCCAACGGACGCGTTCCACGCACAAAAATTGTGTACGAGTGAATGGGGCTTACGCAATCCTGACTTTCCCCACGGTCGCCTGGTGGCGTATCCCTTTAACCACTCGGCTGCGACACCTCTCATGGTAGCAAATCGAATCTAATCACGATTTGTTTTTCTTTCTAACTTTTCTTATTTATTTTTCAAACAAACTTGGTTATAAATGTAAATGGAATTTGTATTTTATATACGATAATTCTACACTGTTTTAAAGATGTTTCAAAGATTATTAAATTTGATATAGCATTATGAAGGTTGACATCATTCTTCGTCCAAAATATTAAAGGGAGTGGCAAGTCGTAATCCATGGGCCTGACCAGTTGGCCTGACTCGGGGAAATTCGGATACAATCAGGTCCAATCGTGCGCTACCGAATGAATGTTATTGCCGGATTCCTCGCGCGATCGTTAAAGGTTGACTAAATTAGAGAGAAAATGGGTGCTCTTTCCATGTAGTTTTGCCTTCTAATCACGAATCTGCCAATCGATTGTCCAAATTATGTCTCGTTTTGGCGAAAAAGGGGGAAAAGTAGAGGTTTTGGGACCGTTCCTTAAAACTCGTGAGCTGATTGGCTAACCCCCAAGTGACGTATGAAAAGTAAGAGGCACAAGATCTGCAGGCTGCAGCATATAATATTGTACACAGAATGCGGTATTTGACCCCTCTGTTCAACGGACAATTTATGAAAAAAGGAAATGAATCAATATAATCTTAAGAGTGAATAATCATTAGCAATATATTTTCGACAAGATCAGAAAACGCTTTTGCCCAAATATACAGCTCTTGTTTTGTTTTTTACCTTTTCTTTTGAACAATGTTCTCATCCATCTGAGCTTGCCGAACGAAAATTTTGCATTGGTCATAAACGCGTGCACAGCCGTTTTATGCGTCTGTATGTACTATGTCCTACACAGTACGGCAGTGACTATGTTCCCCTCGTATACATAGCGACTGGTGAACGCTTTTGTTTTGTTTATTTCACTTACGACTTTTTTTAAAATTCGCTTTACATAGTACGTTAGTACTGACTTAGATCTTGGCTGCATTCGAGTAACTTTTATAGAGAGAGGAAAAGTGCCCGCGATTCCGAGTTGGAGGACTTTTCTGAGCCATGCAGATACGAACTCTGATTTATCAGATTATTTATCAGACCCCGACGGCAAAGAAGCTCGAGTGGCAAGGGGAAATTCGACCATATTATATGTTTGAACCCCTCGCAGAATACGGTGAAGGGCCGTGGGTGAGGTAACTCCAGGGAGCTTCCTGGAGTTACGGGTGAAGTAGACCGAAAATGCTGTCTCTCGTTCGTTAGGTCGTCTTAGCTAACGAACGAGAGACAGAATTTTCGGTCTACGGGTGAATCGAAGCTGCTGCAGCTGCTGTCGTTGAAAAACAAATTGGAAGACTTGACTCCAAGTCTGACCTTTGGAATAGCTGAATCTTTTAGCTATATAGCTTATCCTTCTCTTCATGCCAAATTCGGAATACAGGCCAGGATTCTCAAAATCATCTTCGGCAAAGTGATCGCTGCAGATTGTACTCCACTCACTTGGCAGGCCCTTGCCACTCTGCCCGCGTGAGCTTTACATTTGCGACCCACAATTTCCGTAGATTTTCATCTTTAGGAAAATGATATAGGCTTACACCATCTTTAGGGGTCTTGCTACAGCCCGCAACTATACACCGATTAGGCATTATTGATGAAACTGTGTCCCAAAATCAAAGTTATTGTGAGGAATTAAACACACGAAAATACGCAATGCAAATGGTCGATGCGGTGAATATCATGCTCGGCACCGGGCTGGGCCTGCCGGGGGCCTCCGGGCGCGCACGGTATAGGTTAGTGGAATATTTTCCCTTACTTTTCATGCGTCACAGATCATGTGATCACGATGTCGCTTCGATGGGTTTTTTAGGGGCGGGGCTTATGACTGTGTAAATGAGCAAAAATGTACTTTTCAAATGATTATAAAATATGACTGAATGCATAAAAAATTGTGTGATGGATATTTTTTGGCTCCTGATGACACCTTCCTACGAAAAATGGGCAATTATTTTTTTATTTTAGTGACCCTTTAACTCGAATCCCTCCATACGCAACCGACCAATGAGATTCAAATACTGGAATAAAGAACGCGCGATCTTGTTTACTCAAATTTGGGTCAATGTGCGAACTTTTATTAGCTGCGCACGATAAATTGAAGTCGCTTTGAACTTTGATCCAGAGAAAGGAGCAGCCAACTGTAAAAGCGCCCATTGATTGCGACTTGTCGCTCCCTTTAATATTGATATCGTATACACAATTATTTAATTGACATAAACTGTCAAAACGATTTAAAAAGAAAAAACCATGATGAAGTCCCACACCATAGAGTGAATTAACATGAAATTAAAAAAGAGAAATGAGAGATAGAGAGAAAAATAGTAGGAGATAGAATGAGAGACAAAGACACATGGGGAGAGAAAAGGAGATAGAGAGACAAAGGAAAAGGAAAGAGAGAGAGAGGGGGCGGATGGGGAGAGATAGAAAAGATGTGAGCGCGGGTGCGGGCGAAGTATAGAATTTCAGAAATGGATTCGAGTGAAGGAAGGAGGGACAGCTTTAATTCTTGGAAATTCATGAACTTGTAAGTGGGCTGGGAGATCCGGGACATGGAGTTTCATCTTATTTAATCCTGATATTCCTATTGGAGGTTGTAAAATAATATTGAAATGTCGTATTTAAGGGTATTGGAAAAAAAATCTGGAAAAACAGTAAAAAAAAAATGTGGGGGTGATGGTACTCTGTCGGCTATAGTAACTCCTTGGTATTCCTATCCCCAATATCACCACACCACGTCAGAGTTTTTTTTACGTATAGAGATCAATGACGGCCCACACAAACTCACAATATTGCCCACCAGGCTGCACCCCTATGACCATGGAGGAGGGGAATTCATGCATCCCTCCCACTGAAATCATTGTTATTTCTGTATCAGTAATCCCTCCCCATGCCACTCGCTTCTTTCTGTTCATTTTAAATATAGTAATCATTCTAAACAACGATTATTATTCTCTTCCGTTATCACAACACAAAGTTTACCAAAGTTTATTTCTTTATTGTCGCCCTCTCGTAAACCCGAGTGCCGTAGTTCCCTGAGATAATTACGTCATTGGGCGACAGATCACGTGACCAATTCTATCTACGAATCCATCTTGTGACTGGCACTGTGTTATTCCTGTAGTAATCCTATGCAGTTTGCGATTGTTATGTGTTGTCCGTTGAGAAGGACGAGGAGCTGAGATACAGGATTACTTGTTTAAATTATTTCCAGCAAAATGCCGACGACTTTTTGACGATTTTTGTAAGTTAATTTATTGAAATGATTATATTAACCCTTTAATTTGTTATATATAGCAATATAAAGGTCCTATCTGAAAAAAATTGCCTTACTTCCGTACTACCACAGTAACTGAAATTGAAAAGACGTGAACTTAACTTGTTTTTTATTTTGAGTCTGAGAGTTTGCAGACTCTGTCTCTCTGTGTGTGTGTACATATACGACGATGGTAGTTTCTTGTGCAATGAATGGTGTCATTCAACACGACTTCCAACTAATCCAAATTCCATCCTTGTTCAGTTCTGGAAATGGAAGTGGATTTTATTATCACTATCGTGGTTGAGGAAACCACTGGCTTGTTCAAATTGTTAATCTGTTAATAGCACGCAAAAATAAACTGCAGTGCAGGGTCTAGGAGTAGGAAAAATATGGACATGATGGACGGGGAATGAGGAAACCAATGCGTATAACGTAATGAAGCACTTCTGTGCGGAGTGACTGGTGGCTTCCTTAAACTAAGACGAATGCCTTTTTATCTAGGGTCTAGGCCTAGACTCAAATGTGGAAATTTTCCCGCGATTAATTTTTCGTGCTCGGCTGAGTAAAGTGAATTTCATGTGTTTTTAATTTCGCCGACGCGCTAGGCTCATGGGCAAAAGAATACATAAACAAAAATATTCTTGTGTTTTTATTTTCGCACACATTTCATGCTGCGTGATTGTGAATTATCCTCCCTCATCTCACAGTATTTCAATTTTTGCAAACTTGATTGTTGGATGCCATATTCAAAACAGTTGGAAAGCAGCTTGCATGGATTTATGATTGTGAATTTTGCTCATATCACATTTTTAAAACTGGGAATTTGTTGCATTTGCCTTCCTGCAGCCATGCAGCTGAGTTGTACTACAGTACGTACTTCTAATATTTACCCACTTATTCATGTTCAAGGTTACCCATAGTTGCTTCATACAATAGGTCTATTGTTTGCAATTAGAGTTGTGTGGAATGTGGATTAGCGAAGAGAAATTTAGGATCAGTCTGTACTGTTGTCCCACATACATGTATAGAAATGGATGGTAGAAAATGAATCAGAACTCGCATCGTCATGATCAGGGTCTGGTATTTGAGGCATTATCGTGGTTGAAGACGGCACAGAAGCGCTCCATTGCGTCACACGCATTAGTGTCCTTATTTCCCGTCCATAGACTCTGCATGCAAGTGTGTGCGTGCTAAAGAACAAGTTGCTTCCTCAACCACGATATAGCCGTATTCAGAATGAAATGACGAAGGCTTAACGTTGTTTTAAAAAAAAAATTGACTAAATATGTTCATGCCTGTGATCAATGAAATGTGTCAAGTGTAGGATCTCGTGATCTCATCTGGCCAGCCTAAATAATTGGGGGATAACACTACAGCCTTTTTTTTTTTTTTAAACAAGATTGCGATGTGTAGGGCCTACATCTATCTGCTAAGGACATTGATAAGGAAATAAAGCCTGCACAAGAACATATGTATATTGATTGGCTGATTGATGATCTTATTAGAGTGCTATCTGTAAGATAGCAAGTTTATGATTGTGTGTAGTCAACCAGGGGGTCCTATGGTATAGAGTCCTATCCAAAGGACTTGATATTAGGGCGATTCTGTGCAATGTATCCTGAATGACCTACAATGTATGGCTTTTATTAATTTATTTCTTTCAAAAATGAAAACTTGGGATATGAATATTGAATAATGGCAAAGATGCTTTACTCAATGGTCACATCAACAGATTTTTAATTTTAGACAAAATAAGTGGATAGAAGTGATATGTTGTGCAGGAACACATTGCGCTGAATCACTCAATAAAGAATTGATGCCTGACCAAATGTAACTAGAACATCGACTTGGTTTTGAGCACAGCACCTCCTGGTTATGAGACCACTGCTCAACCACTGAACCATCGTACTTCCTCAATTATGTTTTAAAAGATGATAGTATATACATGTATGGAGATAACGTATAAATTTGTACTTTGTACTAGCAAAATAAAGTAGATCTACTGTAGAATTGAGAAGGGGTGCACGTAGCTACCGGTAATAAATAAAGTATGTCAACATTAAAAACAAGTATGACAGTTGATTACAGTGCATTGATGACATTATGGCGTCACACAATGTACAAGTGATTTTTCATGGATACAAACAATGATTGGCTTTGAAGAGATATTGCCCAAGATCTAGACAAGGAGTTACTAGACAACAGCAAATCGGCAATATATCACCTGAAATAGTGAGCCAGTCAGTATTATCATTGTTACTTCTTCACTAGATTTTTATCCCTTCAGACACACGTTCTTGGATGAGAAAATGATGAATGGTGGGGAATATGCGCTTTTAGGGATCGCTAGTCTATTTGTAATAAGAATAATGTAGGTTATGTGGTTATATACATGTAGGTCTTGAATTAATTGTTGATTTATGGGAACTAAAAATCTGCAAATTGTATCAAACCAAAATTTGCGCATTGTAAAGTTGAAGAGTTACATTTTCTGGAGCAAGTTTTATGGCATATTTCCAAGCAACATTTCTGTAATGGATCATTGATTAAAAATTTTTTTTTGTTGTTGATTAATGAAGACCATAATTCTTTTGTGTATGAGTGGATTTATTGAGAACACAATAATACTGATTGTTCATCACCCCTGCTATTAAATCTTATTTGGTTAACAACTAGGCCTGGGAATAATATTCGAATAGCTTACCGCCGATCGGTAATCGAATACCACTTTTCTCACTATTCGAATCTTCGTCCAATGACGAATAGTGATTTTGGACATTCGATTACCTAAAGCATCATGACAAAAATGATCTTTATAACATCAGAAAATACTGCATAACAGATGATAAGCACTTAAAAGGGGTAAAAGAGATATTTTACTTGCTAAAATAATACAATAGAGGTCCAAAATGTGCCATGAAAAGTTAAAAAAAAACACGAAAGTAAAGGAGTTATGGCGTCACTTCGACAATGAAACACACAAGCCGGTCGGCCACAATCAGTTTATACATGTAGCCACCCGATATGATCACAGCCTGCATGTAGCTCGCTACTGTCTGTGCAGAGCTTTGCACCTGTGTATTGTTGCTAGCTAGTTCAGCTCCGATATGGAGTAAGATGAATGTAATTCTTCCAATATCGTTCTTCCAAAGATCGTTGCAAAATAAATATTGTCACTTTACAATAATCCTGTGTTACAGCTGTCTCTGTGATATTATTTGTTTTTTGTTTTGATAGTCTTTGTGATCCTACTTCGTCTCGGAAACATATGTACATGTATGTGGCCAGCTGCTTTGCTTGTGTTGGCGCATGCGCAACGTGGCTTGAATGTTTCCTTAGAGGTGTATACGATGAACTTAAAAATGATTAACTTACGAATATCATTTCACTGCAATTCTCTTAACGCTTACGTACAGAATCCTTTAAAATATGAAATATCACTTTACGGTAAATTGTGTCGTAACTGTGTATGTGATATTTTGTTGTAGTTTTGATAGTCCTTGTAGTCCTATTTCATCTGGTATTCTGCAGCATCTAAATTCGAACATGGGGTGCCATATTGATCACAGGGTACCGTCACAACGGTTCGACGCGTCGGCCTCTGCGGACAGGTAAATGTCACGCTCACATACGATAGCTTTTGAAACTAGGTATTCAAAATATTCAAATTATTCGAATACCCGTTTGCTGGAATATTCGAATACGGTAGTAAAAATGGTATTCGTCCCAGGCCTATTAACATGTATTATTGAAAAAGGTACCAAACAAACAGTTACCATATGAAAGAGTAGCTTCGATACTCCATATGTATGGGTGTTTTCTAAATCAGTTGGTGATGCAGAGGAAAAACTCGACATAACGAGATGTGATAATGTGATGGACTCAACTCTTAGTCGGTAACTTAGCGTCTGAAAATAATGCTTTTAACGCATTTTCCGACATATCCGATATTTTATTAGCTAATTCATATTGAGAATTATTATTAATGCCTTCATAGCTTTCAAAAAAGTGGTTGCAGAAAAACAAGGTACATTCTTTATTAGTGTACACATAGAATCTATTCTCATATGTGCATTTTCAGATATGTTCTGATATAACAAGTTTTATGTTCTCTGGTTGCTGACAAAGAACTTGTGACTGCCTTGATGTAGTATCAAACTGCAAGTTTTTTATTCATAGAACAACTCCAATATAATTATACAGTGTATGCACAGGGTAGTTACATAATATCCAGCTGGTGTTTGCCCTGAATGGATTAGTAGGTGTGGTTGGATGGAGCAGGGATTAGTGCTCAAGATAGGAAACGGGCAAAGAGATTAGGGTAGCAGATTGTAAACAAACAAGGCAGAGTGTGGCAAGAGGGTGATAAAGATGTAGACTGAAATAAGATATGATGAGAACACATTAAGGAGATAACAAGGAAAATCCTTTGGTCTTGACGGCCTTGTTATATCCAGTTTCCCCATACACACAACTCTTATGGTCTTCGATTTTTTAGGAAAAAAAAAAAAATCACAATTACAAAAAGCAAGCATTTGAAATGTTGTTGGAATGATCAGCATCATAAAACTTCCTTTAAAAATTGACACTCCTCAACCTAACTGTGTAAAGTCTCCATATGCATGGCACAGTCATTTTTAATCAAATGTTTGATCAAATGCTTATCAGTGTTTGATCAAAACCAAAAGAACATAAACCTACAAAATGTACATTGTACTTACTGTAAATACAGTACATGATACATGTACATACTATATATTTACACTTGTACCTGTATGGAAGCAAGAACCTACATTTATACATGTACAATTGATGTGTAACAGTATACATGTAGACCTACGTGAAAAAAAAAGAAACTTTTTTCTTCATTGTCCTGACCAATGAAAAGAAGTTTAGAGTTACATATATGAGCACTTGATGGGGATATGAGTACTTGATAGCAAGTGAGATGTGGTCGGACTACATGCACTAGTCAGTGGACATAAAACAATGCCCAGTGAGGTCGGTCTTGAATAGGATTCTGGGACAGACCTACTAAGGAATCAATATGACTGTAAACAAAACAAACACTAGCGTGATCAATATTCTTGGTGTGTATTTATACCTCTGCTTGCATGGGCACTCTGCATTTGCCTAGCTACATGTATGTATACATTTGTGTTCAGTCTGTATTGATGAAAAAAAGTAACATATGATTGGAAAGTGTAGTTTATCTCAAAATCTTTGTAAAGAAATACACAATTATTATGTACTGGTACATGTATTACCAGTATTGATTTTTGTTTTTCATTAGAGCTCTTTTGTAATTTTGAAAGAAAGGTTTAGATATCTTGTGTATGCTCTGGGATTTTTTTTTTTAATTTTAATTTATCACAGCCAATTTTCATATTTAATTTAAACAATTTTTTTTTTAGCTTGGAAGTGGACTAATGTATAATTCTACTTTCTCCCCTTACCCTTCTATGTGCTTACTGTTAGTTTTAGGGCTCATTTACATGTATGTCATATTTCTCTCCCCTCCACTTTATTTGTAACTGTAAACCTTGTGTATAAAAATTAAAGACCAGGTCTAAAGGTACCATTATGCATTTTTTTTTTTTTTGTTAAAACAAAGTTTGTGAATATAATTCTGCCTAAGACTAGTTACAAAAAAAAGAAAATTAAGTTTCAGGCAAAAGTCTTATGGGGTGTTGCAAGAAAGTTGCAATCAATTGCAAATCCCCCATTTGCAATCGATTGCAAATATGATACATGTATTTTAAATGGAACTTGCAATCAATTGCAAGACTTGCGACTGATTTGGGGGCTTTGCAATTGATTGCAACTTTCTTGCAACACCCCATTAGATCATTAAAAATGCATGTTAAGAAAGAAATTGCCTCTTTTGTATTCATTTCTTTTTTTAATGCATTTCATGAACTCACTTGGATGAAGAGTGAAACAAATTACTAAAAATTGTACAAACTTCATTTGTTTAGACTTGTGTTTCATCCCATGTTTGTGTTTTTATGTCCCAATATTTCAAATGAATATTTCTTCATTGTTACAAAAATGTACAAATGTACAGTGTGTAGGTACTTTTAAATTGTTCATGACTAGCACTTCTCTAGTGCAGTATTGCAGAGGTACATACTATGTATGTAGAACTTTTTTCATTTCATTTTGGGTACAAGCATTTAATAGGCCATTTAGAGTTGAGTCACTGTGCTGTTCTTAATTGATGCTGAAAAGCACAAGCCTTTCCTTTCCAATCAAGGCAAGTTTTTGAACACCTTTAGCTTCAAGTGTTGATCAGTGTTGATTAAAGCACAGCAGGATGCACAATTCAAGATCTTTAGACATGATAATCTAGTTAGTAATTGCAAGTGCAGGGCAGAAACTGTTTAGAAAATGTTCAAAATCATTCTTCCTGAGCAAAACTAGACTCGGAGCATTTTAAGAGGAAGAGCAGCTTTCCCCTTTCTTTGATTACTAATTGGGGAAGTGCTTTGTTTAGTGCTTTGTTAATTTTTGACAAGCTTTTGGTCAAGTTGAGCATTACTGCATTTAATCAATGTTGATTAATAGTGGCAGAATAAGTTTCTGTTTCACACCACATTGGAGTACAAGTATGTGATCTCATCATCTTGTGCAGTGTATTTTTATGTACGTATATAATATATTTTTTGTCCTGTTTCAGGTACAGTTTAAAGCGTATCACTGGATAGTTCAAACTGAGTTTACTGAACAGTGCAGTAATGGCAGAGCAAGATGGAGGGACACTGTCCCAACTTCATGTAACAAGTAAGTCTGTCTGTTCTTTTATAGATCAAGCACGCAAGTGTTATTTTTTTATTGAGTGCACATTTAATCTGCTTCATGCAAAGTTGAATTTATATTACATGTACATGTGTATGTCACAATATTGATATTCAATCAAATTTTCTTCTTACGGATATATGCTTGTCAGAGACCACCAACATTTAACAGGGATTTCACTGTGAATGCAAGCTATAGTTGGATCAAACTCACATGGAGGTCTTTCCCATCCCAGTAGAAAAATGTGTTTGGGTGTGAAATGAATATAAAAATGAAAATCATGACTTTGATTTAACTTTTGTAGTAAGTCTTTTCTCTGTTTATTTGTATCTTTACTTTTGTTTTGTTTGCAAACAATTCATTACATATTTTTGTAGGTAGCCAAACTGTATGAAATACATGTCCTGGTACATGTACGTGTATGCTATCTATATCTTTAAAGTCCTTTTAATTATGGTCTGAGTAAGGATTAATCCACTGTGAAAGGAGTGCTTTAGTATTTTTGGCAGTCCCTAATTATTCCCAAGTAGTTTCCCAGCTGTAGCTTGCAGATGGATGCGATTTTTCGGATGATTGCCAAATACTTCTCTACTGGGATTTTAGAATAGAAGGACGATGATGTGCATGCTCGTCACAACTTCTTGAAATAGATATCCTCCAGAAAACAGCAATGAAAAGAGGTCGTAGAACTCTTCTTTGAGGTTCAGCCGTAGGTCATAGACATCATTGACATTGCTATTAAAGCTCTCTTGGCATTTAAACCTGGCTGTTTAAAATTCAGTTATGACTATAAAGGTAAACACTAAACATACATGTATTTCATGCCATATTCCAATTTTTTGTGAGCTTCATTTATTTTTGGATACTGTACTGGAATCATGGCCTGAAAGTTGGCAAACTGTAATGAAATCTAAGGGGTTATTTGAAGGAATGTGGTCATGTTATACGCTTAGAATGAGGTTTATTGTATTTGTATTGTACAGAATGTTTAGTAATGAACTAAAGATCTTCAAAGGAAATTTTGTACTGAGCCTCCATGTAGGAAGCCCAAAGCATGCTTGTTAATCTGGGCAGGTTCTTTCAAGGGTCTTCCTCTCTTGTGGGGAAACAATCAAAGAGCAATGTCTCTCTTGGGTGAGGTAGCCGCGAGATCACAGGATACTGCCAATGTTACGGAAACTCTGAGCACTGTGAATGCAGAAGGTTTGGATGCTAAATTGAGATGCACCATAAATCAAAAAGTGTCTGTCTCTCCAGTGATAAAAAGTGCAAGATGAAAGACGTTTGCTCTGTCTTCTGTTCCCTGTAGCATATTGTTATAATCAGAATTGCTTTTAGAAACCATCTTTGGAAAAAGAGGTGGCTTAAACTACAAAGTAATTTGAAACAAAAATAAGCTTCGTTTGGAAAAATGTAATTCAAGCCTCTGCATACATGTACATGTATAGGACATGGGCATTGGTAAAGTTTGTATTACGAACTCGGTAATAATAATAATAATAACTAGAATTTAATGGCCACTTTATATGTAGATTAGAGTCTTGCCAAAGGACGGTAGTGCCGTGATGGGATTTGAACCCCATACCTTGTGATCTACAGTCCGGTGACTTATCCACTAGACCACAACAACTGAACATATTGCAGCTTTCAAAAGCTGAACAGATACATGGACATGTATTGTACTTGTATGCTATTGAGCTGGTTAAAGAAGTGATAGATCTGTTTTCTCCAACTGATGTATGCACATCAATCATTATGTACATGTATACAGGCTCATTCAGGCTGAACCAGATACAGGCTGGTGTCAATACAGAAGTGAACTTCTCAAAATTTCTAGAATCCTCTATTATGAAGTATGCTTTAATTGTGCAATGGTCCATATTGTAATACTAGCATGTGCTCCATCTAATGTTCCTGTATAGACCTAGATACATGTGGGTTTACAACTTTACATCTAGATACCTATATAACTATTACTGCTTTAACATGTACAGTGTACATGGAGCTCTTTTTGATCAGTGGATGACTGACAAAAAAAAAAGAAAGAAAGAAAAAGTCTTCAAGTCTTCTTGATCACTGTAACAGAAAGTTGGGAGTTGGAGTTTTAGTGAGCTTAAATAGAGCTGCTCTGAGAATGACTTCTAGAGATATAGTGTACATATAAATTGCAGGGGCATAAAGTTGCATTGATTGGTAAAGATTTAGTTTTGTGTACAATTCTACAAAGTACACGTACATGTGCATGTATGTGTTTATCATTGAAAAGCACTCACTTCCTTCCTACGTATTGCTCACAATTGGACCATCACAAAATGTCCTACCTGAACCATTCCCAAAAGATAATAGTGCTAGATAATATGAGTTTTTCGACCTGATTGCCAGTTAAGAATTGTATCTAAGCAGGTATTGAGCTGTTTGTTACGTCTATAGATGGACTTTGAACTGTGTGCACAACTACATAACAATGACACCCAGTGCGTACCACCATTGAGTACCACCTACAATTGACCTAAGAATCTGTTTCATCATACGTTGCTGACAGGGTCATGAAATCAGAATTGTGTGTCCTTGGAGTGCATGCTCATACACAACAATTTCATAATCAATACCTGATCATTTCAGGCAGACAGGGAAGGTACTGAACATCCATGCGGGGTGTACCTGTCAAGCTGTGCTTGTTCTCACTTCAAATGACAGCTGGTGTTAAAGAGATTTAGGATACATGATTAATCTGTAAGAGGATGTGGCAAATCTTACTGGTACGTCGGTTGGTGTAAATCGTCATAGTTCCCTCACTACTTTTTTTACTTACCCGATACATAATGGATTTTCCCCAGTTTCAAAGAAAGAAAATGTAAAATGCATGTTTTCAGACCCATAAGCCCGAATTCACAAATGAGGTTTGGTTTAAACCATGGTTTAAACCCCCTCTTGGGTTTTTTAAGCGTACGTATGCACAGAATCCAATCCAGTCATATATTTGCTTTGAGCGTGCGCATGGGCAATGTGCGCTTATTTTAGTACGCTTACAGAGGTTTAAACCTTACCCATGATTCAAATCTCCTTTGTGAATTCGGGCCATAGAGGAAGTGCCTTGCATTTGTTTGCCCGATATTATAAGGAGGGTTGATTGTTGCAAGCCTGAGGCTGATTCTTAAGGAACTTTACGTGTAGGTTGAAAAAAATATTTTTCTGCTATTCCCACTGTGACACACATGTATGCTTTTTTGAAGGCATCAGAATTTCCATTATTGGCCAAAATATGTATTTTTAAGTATCAGTTCTTAGGAGTGTACCGGTACTAATTACTTGATACATGTACTTGATACTTGAAGAGATAATCCCTAGCAGCACCTTGAAGCTATCCTGGGATGATTTAAGTGCTGTTTTATTAATTTTAGAGGGAAAATTGGACTATTAACAAAGAGCCCACATGTACATTTACACTGCAAATATAAAACAGTATGGAAGTTCATTTGGAAAAAGTGCTGTACATACAAGTATGTAAAAGGTACCATCCATAGTGCAAAATTTGTATAAAAGTAAAAATTTGCACTTTGAAATGAATATTCATAGTATGCATAGTTCTTGCACATATCAGTACTGTATGTCCGGTATTAAAGGATACTAACTTTGAACAATGTTTTTTTCTTGGGACTTGTATGAGGTCTCAATCAAATGATGGTTGACAAGACATTTTATCCCAACAGTTATTGTACTGTATGCAAGGTTGTTTTTTTTTTTTTTTTTTAAATCTTTCTCACTTATCTGGTTATGATTACTCGTTGTATGAAATGTTTTTTATTGATAGTTTATCTATTTTGTTCAGATGTTTGTGTATATGGTTTGTTTTTGTTTATGTAATTGTTCCGGACCCCACGAAAGACCAGGGGAACGTTTTGTCAGTGATTTTTACCGACAAATTTGCTCTCAGCCAGTCAGAAACAAGGGTTTCAGTAGCTAATAACAGTTGTCGGTAAAAATCACTGACAAAACACTTGATGAAATGCTCTGCAGCTTTCCTATGTCGGTTATACTACTATAAGCCACTTAAATATATTCCTTTGAAAAAAATAATACTGAAATCATAATCTTTTCGGAAGATATTTCATAATATAGACACACATGCTTCTTTGCATTACAAAAACAAAGGGGGGGGGGGGGGGTCATGCTCTGTCTTGAAATGAAATAATTGTAAACTACTCTTTACCTTGAAATTCAGGCCAAGGGGTGATGAGAAGCATTTCAAATGGATGGCAGTGGTACAAAATTCATTTGAAATTACTCCTAGTAAATCGCAAATGATGATTTCTTTGATTTAAGGTTATTCATGTATGGTAAGAATCAAATTCTTATTATTCTTATTGAGTAGGAACACTATTATTTTCCCCTTATGAAAATGTAAAAGATTTTCCTGACATTTCAGGGATGTGTTTCCCTTCATTTGAAGATGCATCGATTAAAAATTCAGTTACTCTCACAATCCTGTCATAATCTTTATATAATATTGAATGGCCTTGAGTGGGATACAACGGTATATTGCACGAGCTATGGGCATATTTAAGCGATTTTGATATAATGTTGTGTCCCACGAAAGAAAAGCCATTCAATATTATTATTAATTGTATGATACCTAGTTCCTCAAATTTAACCATTACATGGATATGTTTTCTGTATTGATTTCAACATAAAACACAGTTAGAAAAACATTATTTTGTCTTTACCCAAGCATCTTGGAAGAGCTGCGCGCATACATCCATTGTCTTAACCCTTGCATATTTAAACGTGTATTCACTTATTTACGGGTCACGCGAACCCCAAAGATGAGATATGGAGATATTTTGCACGGTCATCCGGGTACTTTTACATAAACCATAAGATATTGTTTTAAAGTTGAATGGTCATCCGGGTACTTTTGAGATGTACGCCAATTTTTCTTTGCCTAAAAACCCTTCATACAAATAATAATAAATCATACCTTTAAATATGTACATGTAGGAGTCTTTCTGGATATTAGAGGGTAATTTGCCCCGAGACCTATAGTAGTGTTGAGCCCTGAGTATTCAATTATCAATTGCCTTCGTCGCGAGGGAAGAAAGTAAATCTATTGATCAAGTTCCCATAATGATTAAAGACTCCCTGGAGAGACTTTGTTTCAATCATTTTATTTTTGATCACCCTGCCATTAATGGACTGTACATGTAAGATGAATCAGTTAAAAGCAAAAGGTCGACTTTGTGTACGTATTATTGATTGTGTAAATTATCTTAAAGGGCAATCCAACCTTGGTAATAAGTTGATTTGTGTGAAAGCAGAAAAATAAGAAAAACGGGATGGTGAAATTTTGAAAGAAATCGGACCAGGAATAAGAAAGTTATGGATGTTTGAAAAATGAGATCACTACATCTATGCGAATCTCAAATTGGCAATTTGGTGAGTCGATTTTGACATACTTGTGAACAACTCTCCCATTTGTCGTACACAAATTTATCATTAATTTGCGGTTTTCTCCAAAGCATCTCTACCCTCTGGGCAGTACTCAAAATATATTGGAGATAGCATATTGTTATAGGTCCTCATGATAGAAAAAGATCCTACTACTTAAAGGGAAATTAACCTCAGCGTATGAATTAGCTTATTTTGAATGGTGTAGTATATGCCTCTTATTTGATACATGCAATTTCATGTAAAAACACAGGATATAGATATAAATCACTATTTTCCAGCCAAGTTATTGTCTGCTAGCAATAATAAGGGGGCTGCCATTACTTTATGTGTACACAAAAATATTTTTCATCCCAAGTAATATTTCCTTCATCGTTAACTTGTAATTGATTTTTAGAGGACAAATATATATTAGATATAGTCACATATTCTGAAATGTAAGTTTAGTTTTATATATTTTTTAAAAGGTCTTAATTTGTTCATAAAAATATACTTTCTGTACGTGGAGACGGAGAATTGACGTCAAGGACGGAGACAATCGTAACAATACCAAAACAAAGCGAGGAATCTGCATTACAGGATGGCTATTAGAACTCATGGGTCGTAAATAATCTACGGCCCATGGCCAATAACAATCGTAATAAAATCAGAACAAAGCGACGTATCTGTTGTAAAGGTAGGCTATTATCAATGCATATGGTACCTAATGATCCGTGTCATGCACAAAATGGCAGCCTCCATGGAAAGACGTAGCAGACAATACCGCATCTAGAATATCATGTGGGGTTAATTGTCCTTTAAAACATTTTGAAAAAAGTGACATTTTAGTCATTTTATGTGTTGGAGCGAATGGAGGAGTTGTCCACAGCTACATCACAGTGACATTACCTTTCGGCCAATTTGAAATTCCCATATGTATAGCGATTACAACTTTCAAAAATTCATAACTTTCTTATTGCTTGTCCGATTTCGTTTAAACTTTCACCACACTGCTTCTCTGATTTTTCCTCTTTCTTTCAAAGCAACTTGCTATTAAGGTCGGATTTCCCTTTAATTGCTAATGCCTACCGGGAACTGCATAATTTGTTGCTGTGATTGATATTTAGTTAACCAGGTGCTTTTGACAAGGTGAATGATGTCCATATGTCTCATAATGTACATGTACATGTATGCCTAGATCCTGGGTTCTTAATTATTTTGTCTGGCGGGCCAGAAATATTCCAGAAATTATGTTGTGGGCCACTGATTATTACCTACATACAAAGATGCATGGGAGTATAATGCATTTTGTTATAAGTAGGCCTACAATGCTGAACATGCACGATTCTAAAAATCATATTTGTCTATTAAAGTATGATGCGCAAGATACTTTACTGATACATGCATTCCTATATTAGGTCCATTCAGATCTTATAATGGCTTACGTTGGTCATATCAGCATGTGTAATTACCATCTAATCACTCCCTTGGCATTTAGATCAATTGAAGTGCATGTGTGGAAAACCACAAATAATGTCAAAGATCTCCGAAGCTATCTGCATGAGCATCTTGTCTTCATGTGACAGTGTCCTCATATTGTCCCCATTTTAAAGGTTATGCACTTGCATGTAGGCTAGTAGGCTACATGTATCACAGCTCAGTTTGTAAGTTTAGTGCATACATGTACGTCATGTACATGTACATGTGTAAAATGGAACTGTTTGTGGATACATTTTGACATGTCAATGCGCACCTGTACATGTTGGTCTATGCATGCATCTTACATATAGTTTGATATTAAATGGCTTTTACTATTTCCTGTTTTCTTTGGACTGCACATGTATGACAATTTTGCCTGGTATAAGATGAAGGTACATGTATTGTTTTAATGCTCTTGCAGACCTGCATACACGTACAATATTCAGTGTAGATGCTTACTACTGTAAGCATTTAGATTACAGACCTTTATACATGTCATGATATGGATCATTGTTGATAATGCTGCATGGATCAGGAGCACAATTATGGAGGCATGTAATATGGAATATGTAGGCCGACATGTATGATACTTCCTCAAATCTGCTTCTTTGTTCAGCCAACTGTCGTGTATCGTAAAGTCGCGTACATGACTTGAATACGTCATCATTTTTTTGTATTAACTACATGTAGTGGAATGTAAGCCAAACACCAAACAACAAAACTTGAACCAGGATGTCTCTGTTTTTTAGTACTTCTATAAAGTCACACAGTCAGTGTTTTTGTGCGAGTATTAGTGACACCAATAGTGTTTCCAATATACAAGTACATGTACAATATACATGAATGTCAACTTTATACAGTGTACAAATAAAAGTAGTATCACACAGACATCTCATTATTTATAACCTTTCATTCATCTTTGACAAATTCAAGAGTTAAAACGATTCCATACTGGGGTTATCAGGGTATAATATCATTACATATTATTACTGTCAACACTAATATCCTGTACTATTTATGTGCCATAACATGTGTCCATGTAAAATGGAGGCCTACATGTAGGCCCTAAATGTAGAATGTTGGTGTTTATGTCTTGTATTGCCTACAAACCTACATGTATGTAGATCCTTATCCGTGCAGCCAAAGCACAAATGGAGATCAGGTATAGTACATCATCATGTACATGCATTGGTGCAAAATGTGTACATGTGTACAATATACATGTACACACGTATGTCTAACGTTAATTTTTTTTTTCAGGCAGAACCCAGCAGACACACCGCACACCAAAGACCTGTGACGAGTACTCAACTATTTCTTCCATACATGTCGTACAGGTCCACCTTATTAGCTTGAATAGCTAATACTGACTAATTACTTACAGAGGTCAAAGAAAATGGACAGTGCTTTTGTATTTGTTGTTGAATTTTAATCAGCAAAGCCCATTTATTATTGATTAATTATCTACATGTAGAAATCTATTTGGGGTAATGTAGAAGTCTGAACATTGAAAGAATGAGCAGGGTAGACATAGACCTGCAGAGATTCTTTTGTTCTTGGCTTGAATAACCACATGTGTACAATGTACATTTTACATACATGTACATGTTTGTACATTCCCTCAGTCAAGGTACATACATGTATATTCGGTTGGAGAATTATTGTACATGTAGAATACTAAAATTTGAGAGAAATGCAGGCAACACAGATTTTTCTTCATCAATCAGTTGTTCCAGCTAATTAATGACACTGCCCATCTTCCAAATCTTTGTTTGGTCACCATCAGAATAATATTTAGAAATATGTACAATGTACGTTGTCTTTCCTTGATAAACTTGACTGGGATGAAAATGCTGTAGAACCTAAAGGCATAAATTGGAATATGCAAATTACCACACAATCCTGAGAAGGGTTTGGGGGTCATTTTACATGTATGTACTTTATTGCCATCCTATACATGTACACATATGTAGGTCTGAAATAAGAAATTCAGCTTATATGTACACGTGTACATTTTTGTATGTTATGTATTTTTATAATGAGATATTGCGCAGAGAAAAAGACTCCAAATAGAGATATTTGATCATGAGTTTGATTCTTTTATCGTAATTGATTTGAATTTGTAATATCTGAGTATTTTTCTTTTAATAGCACTAAATGAAAAATTTCTTTGTGGAATCTATAGATGCTGATAAGACCTACTTCATATATTTTCTTGACCATGACATTAATGATCATTTCATATTTTGTTTTACAGTTCAATCAGCAAGTCTGAAGGATACTAACAGTAGCTTCTTCAGTGGAAAAGGTGATCCCTATGTTGAGATGGTGGTTGATTCACAGCCCCCTCGCAAGACAGAGGTCGTCAAGAAGACATGGAATCCAAAGTGGGATGAACATTTCACTGTGTAAGTATATGCATCGTTTTGGTTGTACTTCACCTGCTCTGGTGACATTTGCTCTGTGGCCAATATGCTACACTAATAATTCTCGCTACCCCAAATACGCAATTTCGCCAACATATGGCGTTTGTCATGCAAACCACGCATGCGCAGTGCTGACAATATCCCGATTGGGTCGACAAGTGTTTGTCTTTTTGCATTGAAAATGTACACAGGTATTACAAAAATCCTCCAGTTTGAGTATAAATTAACCGACATGTTTGAAAAGATACCATCATGATTTATTGACATTGGTTGCATTTTGAAAATTTGAGTGGTTTATGTCATGCGATCCAAAAATTAAGCATTTTAGCACTCATTTTATTCATAGTATTTCAATACGGACCGGAAGTGAAGTTAACGAAGATGCGGACTATTTCCATGCATAATATTGCCCTCTACGTCGAAAATTGCATATTTGAGGTAGCGAGAATTAAATTCTTAACTTCATCCCTGGACCAACAGTAAACATAACCCCAACCCAACCCTTTAACCTAAAACCCTATTGCAAACATAACCCTAACCCTAACCTTTACGGTGACACAACATTTGCTCCTGCAACATTTGCTCCTCCGTTCATATTTCGAAAGGTTAAGGTCAAGGTCATGATTTGTTTTTTTGTTAAGAACAATGTGAAGATTAGGATTAGGGTTAGGGTTAGGTTTAGGTTTAGGATTAACATGGCAAAGTTTATAGACCGGAGCAATTGTCGCAGGAGCAAATTTCATGGAACCAACCCTTACATGTATATCTATGACAAAAGAAAATCCAGAGCATTTGTCATTTGTTGTAGTTTAAGTTTTATTCTCTTACATTCACCATACGTTTATGAAGACACAAAAATGTTTAGAACTAACTGGGTTTTTTCACATGTCATGTACATGTGAGTCACAAAAGTTTATAATAGGATCAATATTAGTTTTGAATTTAGAGCCAGGTATGCAATTTGGGAAGTACATGTATCTGCAATCTGCTAGCATAAACTAGGCAGACGTGACTGCACGATTAACAATCTTTCGGGATGCTGATGTGATACCATAAATGATAATGGCTCCTTAATATTGGTTCTGCTCTCAAAATCATCCAGTTTGCTAGGACAGTAAAAGATGAGAGTTTGCTGTTCCCTACATTCTGGAGAGTAAGAATGAAAGTCATGCCATTTATATTTTACACAGAACCATAGTAACCTTTTGTGGCTGCATGATTATTGCCCGGAATGACTCCAATTTGAGACAGAGGTAGCCTAATTACTCTGGGTCAACTTAAGGGATAAATTTAGTTTCCATTTGTGGAGGGCGATTGTAGTCATAGTGTCGTACAGAAAGGTTTTTTTTTTTTTTTTTTAATCTGTTGGAACATTAAGAATTGGCAACCATTCCTATGTATCTTGTCCTGTGTTATAAACACCAGCTCTTAAAACAAAATACTGTTGGAACATTACTAAGATTTCGTAATGTTATTCTTTTCTCTCCTGATGTTGTGTATAACCACCAGCTATTGAAACAGAGTGCTGGTAATATAATACATGTACAGTAGAAAACTTGTAGGAAGTCATGAATTCATAGATGATCTTCTGCGGATATATTTACATTTATCAGTACTTGTTCATACATGTAGTTGTCAAAACTAAAGACAGAACTCATGTACATAGTACAGTGTACATACACATCTATACAGAATAAGACATTTCCCTCTATCCCTCCTCCCTTCTATTTTTATTCATCACTTGGTAAATAACAGCCTTTGCCATCCATGAGCACATTTAATTTTAATCTGCAGTAAATTGAAAATGAGTGGGGAGACCCGCCAGTGCTTTGTTTGCCATGCTCTTACAAATGAGCATAAAAATCATATACAAAGGTCATGGTAATAATAATAGCACTTCAAGTCAGACAGATTTTCATCTTGGTAGAAGTGTCCCTTAGAATCTCTATCATTTCCCTTGGACTCATTAATGTTTAGATGTTACCATGGTGAAGAACTTCGCTTGAGGTGACCCAATTCTATATTCCATTGCCTTTTTTTTTTTAAATCCTCATGAATGTACCTTTTGTACACAAATAGAAAAGCACATGCTATTGACATTATATTATTTTCATTGTAAAACTTAAGAATTACATTAATAGTGATAAAGGGAAATGTATTTAGCCAGTATTGATACTATAAATGACAACCTAAATAAAAATTGTAGATATGTACAATTTGTTTAAAATCCAAAACCCTATGATTCACATTGCTTTACAAGTAAGATACAAAGTAGCGTGTCATATCCTCAAACTACATACACGCAGGTCTCAATAGAAACTACATTTATATTCTGAAAAAGCATTGCCAGAAATGACTCAATTTGGGCAATTTGAATGCAGTCATGAGATAAGTGTTGTCCCTATGAGTCTCTCACAATTGGTAACGTGATCTTTGATTTGATCTTTGACGTCATCATTGATTTTATACTTTATTAAGATAATGACTTTGTGGTTTGGTATGCTCAATAATGCATTCATCTTTGACTCATAATTGCATGTGCAGTACAAGTAAACAATGTACACAACGACATAAACAAGCTACATCTATGGAGGATACGGTCCAGTGAATTAGTGCATTTCAAGTACATATGGTAGTCAAATACAGTGCTATGAATAATATCAATACACAGGCCTATCATTAAAATGCACTTGACAGTTGTCAAGTACACTTTGCATTATAATGTTGTGTCAGTGCATGCAAGAAGAGTATAGTGTTATTCTCAACCTTGTTCATGTAGCGGTAGTTCAACATGTCATGTGTCATGTGGAGGTTAATTTACTGCTCAACGTGTACCTGTACATGTACATGCACATGCACGTATTAATATTGATTTTTTTTTGCTTTTTTGCAAGTGTGTCATGAATGCATACACATTCATATACCACAATGTCTTTCTCAACAAGACTAAATTCTTTCAACCTACATGTACATGTAGATATTAATATCTGATGATCGTTGTTAGTCATTAAATGCATGTTTGTTGTCAATTTTTTGAATAAGCACAGAAAAAACGAGATACAAAATATAATGTATGCAACAAAATTTTCACCTGTGAAAAAGTTTTAATGTAAAGAAAAGCTATTCAAATACATGTATCTGATGTGAGTAAATTAATTACGTCAACTACAAATTAAACATCTATGTACCAGTACACACCAAGATACATGTAACCTTTGTACCACCACGATTCACATCATATGATGTGTGATAATACTCTGGTTATAGACATTGACCTATTGGGATCCAAGCCTTGTTTGTCTTGCCTTCGTCTTTGGCGCTCAACCCGTTTTGTATGGATGAGTTCACTTGCCGACAGTCGGACATGACACTCATACCATAATGGCACTGGATACAGCATCTTTGAATGTGGTAGCCAGAATGCATTGTGGGGGATAATGAATAAGAAATTGTTTCCATTCAGTCTTTCTACATGTATGGGAAAAAAATACACAGGAGTAGTGAGCGAGTTATAACTCTGGAAAGCTTTATGAGAGGTAAAAAAAAACACAAAAAACCCCAATCCCATAGAATATTCTATGAATTGGCATGAGAAAATCTAAATATTACATCTACATATTACATAGCCTGGAGCTAGTGTGCTCCAGGCAATTTTACATTTTCCCTCTAAATGTACCTCGGGTGTTATTTATAATTTCAGAAATAGTATTATAAACCTCAAATAATGATCACCAGTTTTGCATTGTAACTATATATGTCCACAAGGAAATGTCCCCTTTGTTCCCTTTCCTTCCATGGTTCACCTCCCTGATAAGTGGTATTGTAATATTGAAATGTAATTCAAAATTATAAGTAGGAAACTATGTAAAATGTATATTTTGGTCCTCAAACTACATGTAGTTATTCTATGTTCATAATGTCAAGTTCTATGTCATACATGTAATATTCTACATGTATGTAAGATTTGTATTTACCTTATACAGACTGATACAAAATATAATGTAACAGTGTTAATTAAATGAATCCTTTTCAGAAAGGGGAAATAGAATGGGAATAACAAAACAGAAATGAGGAAGGAAAATGAAAAAAAGACATCAGCAGTGCTTTATGTACAGTGTAGTTTTTGAAAATTCCAGTCTGTTAGCCATGGCCTCTTATGATTCATCAGATTTCAGATTTTAAGTAAAGGTGTACTCGTTTCATAAATGTAGAACAATGAAGAAAATGGACATGTGTTGTTTCATGATCTTGAAAACTGACTGATGTTTCTAACATTTGGTTTGTATTTTTATTGTCTCAAATAGTTTGAGAATACACAGTACATAGTTGTAGAGTACTTAGCATTATTCAGTATAAGGAAATTGAGAAATAAAATAATAAAAATCTTGTTTGTACAGTTTGCTTGGCAAAATGTTATGATTCCACATGTTCTTTGCAATTATTGTGAAAGAAAGTGAATATACGTTTGTAGGATTATGATTAATAATTAGATATTTATGTCATTAATTTACATGTTTTATTCTGTTTGTTTTTATTGTTTGTTTGCAATTATGTGTATTTATTTTCATGCCTTATAGATTTACATGTATATGTTGTATAATATTTTTGTTGCTGTATGAAAAGTAAAGAACTACAGCAGTGAATTTTTTTATCACAATCAGTCGATGAAATCAGATACAGATAGAGACACAGATGGAGACTTTCATTTCAGACTTTTTTTTCAATTTCATTGTATATGATTCTTATCCTTTTGTTTGTTTTGTTTCATTTTACCTGCACAGTTTGGTCAAACCCACAGCAGAGCTACAATTCAAGGTCCTGAATCACTTCAATATAAAAAGTGATGTCACTCTAGGCACAGCTTCTGTCAAACTTTTACCCCTTTTGGCCAAGCATAATGGCAATGGTAAGGAAATTTGACTTTATTATTAAATAAAGGGGAATGAAACCTTGTCTTTTTAATGTTAAATCAGGGAGATAGATATTCTTTTTTTTCTTCTCCATCTGTTAGAGTGGTAGAGCAAGCCTTTAAAGTTTTACGAATACCAGATGTATGATTAATTATAGTATTACTTTGAATTGATACTGACTTTTTTCTGAGAAAGAAAAAGAGGGGGATTAACCTAGGCTGTTACAGGGTAGATTATTTTTAGGGTTTTTGTGTGAAAAGACTATTTGATGCAAGTATATCTACCCATTCTATGGTTATGTTGATTTTAAGTTAAAGAGAATGATGCTTATTAAACATACCACATATTTTTTCTTCTTCTTCTCTACCTCCTCCTATCCTTTCTCTTCCACACTGCAGTCAAGAACGTGAAGCTGCCGGTGGAGCTAAGGTCAGAGGGCAAGGGGTCACAGAAGAGCGGGGAACTCCATCTAGTCCTGGACGGCCTCAGTATATCCCAGGAAACCATGGCTGCTCTAGGAGCAGTCAGCCAAAACGGTGAGATACAGACCCAATCAAAGTTAGGAGAAATTACCCATTTCCTACCAGAGAGAATGCTATATAAGGTTTCCATCGATAAGCCTCTGTTCGGCTGCCTAGGGTATTCTTTGTGAACAAACATCCTGAATTCTAAGATCATAATCGCTCCACTTTTCAACAAATTAGTCTATTTTTATAGTAGTTTCATAAATTTTGAAGCCGATAAAAGAACATGCTTGTGGATGCAGTTGCTGTTCAATTAATTAACTTGGGACAACAAAAGGAAGTTCTTATTTATGATATTACCCTATTTTCCCTGATTTGAATTGCAGTGTCAGAGACAAACTCCTTTTACAAAGTAAGAAATGACACTGTATATACAATTTATTAGATTATTGGGGGAAAGGAGGACTGGACCAAGATAATTCAAAAGCTAAATAGTAAATTAGATGCCCATGAAATAAAAACTCTTCTCATCTATAAATAAAGACAAAGGCTTGAATTTCCAAGAAGGTTTTTGTAATACATTGTTTGAACCTCCATAAGCATCATAGTACGAGGCCTCCTATCCCATGAATGGGCAAAATATGCGCTTATTATAATCTACTTGTTAAATCAAGGTTTAGTCTATGGTTTGAATTTAAACCTTGTTTTTAAATTTTGGCTGAACCATGGAAAATTCATTAATTTAAAAAAATGAAATTTTTGAAAGTGAGGAAATATTTTTTGGTGTAATTCTTCATTGTGTAGGTCCATCATCCCAAGTCAATGGAGAGGTATCAGGGGGAGCTGAGGGGATGACCAATGGTAGATCAGATGGACGTATAGCTGCCCTGGCTAATGCCATGGCCGGTACTCAATCAGACTCCGGTGGTAGCGCCAATAATTCCCCTTCATCATCAGCCTCTGGAGCCAGGCGGCGGGCTGCTGCTCCGGCTAGACCATCACACCCTCCGTCCAGACCTACTCCTGGTAAGATACTAGCTGTTCTTCACGGGCACGTTTCCTGTTTCCAGTGTCGGGAGATTGTATTCCCTTACGATGGACGTTGTGCCAGATATTACCTGGTTTTGATCAATCTCTTCGTCTTCATGCGCTTTGCCAAGAAGCGATGCGGATCATGTCTTAGCACATTTTCCTGTTGTTGCACTTTTCTAGCAGCTCTGTACTGCTGTAGCCAACTGCATCACCTAGCGATTTTGATATTTCTGTCTAAGCTATTACTAGTTTTTAGTATCTGATTTTAAGTGAATTTTTACTTGATCAGGAGGATAGTATTTACAGTTCGAAATTTCTCAAAGCAAGAAAATATGAGCAAATCAGTTCAGGTCTAGTCAGTGTTTGCTGACACTAGATTTCCTGACATAAAAGAAATCTCTGGCATAGCTTAAAAACAGATTAAAGTAACAATATTTGTAAAAGGAAGCCATGAAAAAATGTGTGACTTATTAATGTTTATTCTAATAAAGCTAAAATAGTTTTAAGAGGAAATCATGAAGAAAAGGGTATTACTCTAGAAATCTGCAGATGAAGATTTGTTGAGTGGATCAATATTTTGACATTTTTTTCTTCCTCCCGTTGTATCTTCATCAGCCCCTAGATCATCCGTGAATGCAACAACACGGTCAACCACCAACACAACCACTGCTGCTGCTTCTAGTGGCAACCGGTCCTCTGCCCCGCCCAACACCACCATGGCCAACCGACCCCTCCCTTCACTCCCTGGGGCTACCGCCACAGCAGGAGCAGCAGGAGCTGCTGGAGCCGCTGCTGCTTCATCTGCCAGTGCGGGTCAGACGGGGGCAGGGGCACTTCCCCCTCCCTCAGGACCACCACCACCTGCAGCAGGTGCACCCGGAGCAGCAGGAGCACCTCAAGGGGCTCCTCCTGGGGTGGGGCAAGCTGCTGCTGGTTCCCCTGCAGGAAGGAATGTAGACCTCAACAACCAGCCTCTACCATCAAAGTGAGTCAGCCCAGTTATACATTATATTATACTATTATTTTACTAGCTCAAATCATTCTTGTTTCCATATTTTTTTGTCTTTTTTTTTCTTTCCCTGTGACCTCTTCATTTATCTGTTCTATGCTTTGTTGGGGAAATATCAATGATAAGTTTAAAATGAAAGATATAAATTCCTTCTCCATCTCTCTTCGTGCAAATATTTCTTTGCCTTTTTTTCTTTCCCTGTGACTTATCTCTCTATTTATTTGTCTGTTCCGTGCATTGTTGGGGAATATTAATAAGTGTAAAATAAAAGATTAATTTTTTCAGTCAAAATTTCATATTTTTGTTGGGATGTATCTTGTCAATCACATTCAAATAATATCACTTGCTTAATTTGATTGATTGATTGAACAATCGATTGATCGATCGAGAGAGAGAGAGAAATCACATGAGATAATATTGTTATTATATCTTTCAGTTGGGAGATGAGACTAGATCAGCATGGTAGACCATACTATGTGGATCATAACACACAGACAACTACATGGGAGAGACCCATGCCTCTACCGTCAGGGTGAGTGTAATGATGAGATCATACCTTACTTTTCTGTTCTGAATAAAAAAAGAGATATTTAACATCATCTGAGTAGAAGCAAACCTATTTGATTAGCCTATTTTGTACTCTTTTACAGGGACTACTGGTGTGACCAGCTGTCAACAATAATATGTAGATATCTGAAATAGCTATTGTTTATGATTGCACCGTATATTTGTGTTAAAAAGGCCATGGCCCCATTGGTTAGACTTTTCCCCCTCCTGTTGGATTTTGTCTTCTGTTATTTAAGTTGTGGGATTTCACATAGCAAATTTGTTATAAGAACCAAAATTATCACCAATTTCATAATTTAGTAGAAAAAATATCCGCTTAGGATAATACATGCCATGGTACTACTGTACCAGCAATTACACTTTTAGCTACGTGTATGTATATTTTAATACACCATGTACAGAATTTAATTAGTACAATTCAATTTCATTCAGCATTTGTCTGTTGTCATTTATTGTGTTTTGGACTTGCAGCAAAATTTCAGGTATGACTTGAGTTTAGTCAAATAAGGCAAGTTGCATTTGCTTTAATTATATCTGTATTTATTGAAGGTGGGAGAGAAGGAAAGATCCTCAGGGCAGGATATACTACGTTGATCACAACACACGTACCACAACATGGCAGCGACCTACGCTGGATTCTGTGAGGAACTTTCAGCAGTGGCAGGTACAACATGCACAACTCCAGCAAACTGCCATGCAACAGCTGCAACAACGACTTTACTTACCGGTATGTGGTTTATGTGTTGGATTTATTGATTAAAAAATTGAAAGTAACAGCTGTTTTACTGAGACTACTCACTTTCTTGGCTAGAATGGCAGATCATATCACATTTTGGCTTTAATAACAAAAATCTAAATATTTTTAATGCTAAAATATGCTTTGTCATTATGTCCCGTTGAATTGTCAGTTTTCCTCTTTTTCCTGTTCCAAGAAAATTTATGTGCCAATTATCTTTATACATGTAACATAATGAAAGTATGATTCGTTTATGCTTTCATATACACTACTCAAAAAAAGTTAAGGACCACTTTTTAATGTGTGTATACAATTTTCAAACCGGGTGTTGTATTTCAAGAAATACCCGAATATGGCTGTCTTGAATCTCCTCAAACACCCTGTAACAATTTCACACATGGGTGGTTTCAGTTGTTGCATGATGTCTCTCGCATTATTGCATATCCTGAAAAGTGGGCCCATTGTGAAGTGGTACAAATGTGGATTCAAATGCATTTTCTGTCTTTAGTCTCTACAATCAACAAATTGCTGACAACAGCAATGCCAAGATACAGCTGTCCAGGATGCCATCAAACACAATGAAATCAATTTCACACATGCAGTTCTTTCATGTCTCTTGCATCATTGCAATGTGCCCGTACAAAAGTGGCTTCCAAAGCATTTTCTGTCTTTAGTCTCTACAATCAACAACTTGCTGACAATAGCAATGCCAAGATACAGCTGTCCAGAATGCCATCAAACACAATGACATCAATTTCACACATGCAGTTCTTTCATGATGTCTCTGGCATCATTGCAGTGGGCCATAAGACAAGTGTCTTCCAAAGCATTTTCTGTCTTTAGTCTGTACAATCAACAACTTGCCTACAACAGCAATGCCAAGACACCACCTAAGTGAAACAGATGTAGCCAGAGCCCTAGGGATGCTGGAAGCTGGCCTCAGTCAGCGAAGAGTAGCCAGAATGATGGGCGTGTCACACAGTGTCATTAGCAGAGCAAATCAAAGACACCGAGAGACAGGGCTATACTCCGAGAGACCCCGCAGTGGCCGACCAGTTTCGACAACCCCTAGAGATGATCGCTACTTGACGAATCTCAGCCTCCGCAACCGCTTTCACAGTGCACGCCGCCTCAACAATGACTTCGCTGCAGCAACTGGAGTGATTGTTTCCACTCAAACAATCCGTAACCGACTTCACAGAGCCAATATGCATGCCAGACGGCCAGCTCAGTGTGTCCCACTCACCCCTGCTCACAGAAGAATTCGTCTCAACTGGGCCCGGGAGCATGTCAGATGGACCAGACAGCAATGGCGTAGAGTTCTGTTCACAGATGAGAGCAGATTTTCCCTTGACCACAATGATGGACGTTCGAGAGTCTGGAGGCGACCAGGAGAGAGATTTGCAGACCCCTGTATTGCAGAACATGACCGTTATGGGGGAGGCAGCGTCATGGTGTGGGGAGGCATCACCTACGCCAACCGTACTCGTCTCTACATGGTCCCAGGGGGAGCAATGACAGGAGTGAGGTACAGGGATGAGGTCCTTGAACCTATAGTGGTGCCATTTGCAGAAAATGTGGGACAAAACATCATTTTCATGGATGACAATGCCCGTCCCCACCGAGCTAGGGTGGTGACCGAGTTCCTTGAGGGCCAGGGGTTTGAGCGTATGGAGTGGCCAGCGAGGTCCCCGGACTTAAACCCGATAGAGCACGTCTGGGACATGATGGGGAGGAGTCTCCAGCAGCTCGAAGCCCATCCACTTGGACTGCAGCAGCTGGGTGTGGCTCTGGAGGCTGCATGGGATGCACTGGACGTCAGAGACATCAATCGCCTCATCAGCTCCATGAGACAGCGCTGTGAAGCCGTTATTGCTGCAGGAGGTGGTCACACTCGTTACTGAACTGCCTGAAAGACACTCAGACATTCGTTTTTACCACTTCATGTCGGTAGCTGATACCCCTCGGGGCCCACTTTTCAGGATGTGCAGTGATGCGAGAGACATTGTGCAACAACTGAAACCACCCATGCGTGAAATTGATTACAGCGTGTTTAAGGACATTTAGGACAGTTGTACTGAGGTATTTCCAGAAATAAAACACCTTGTATAAAATCTTTATGTACGTTTTAAAAAGTGGTCCTTAACTTTTTTTGAGTAGTGTATGTACTGGTTCAAATACCACTTTCTGCCCCCTTTGCTATTTGTCTTGATACTTTATTTATATCATCTGGTCAGTTTGAATATTCATTACTTAATTGTAACATTATTGATGACTAAAGAGAGTTATGACCATGAAATCATTTGGTGGCTCCCATTTTTGTTTTGATTTGTGATTGAGTATTAATTTTCTCTTGGTGGTGTATTTGTGAATTCTTTGGTTCATCTCCCATGCAGCAAGCAGCAGGAGGTGTAGACCCCAGTGATCCCCTAGGACCTCTGCCATCAGGCTGGGGTGAGTTTGAACATTCATTAACATTGGGGGGGGGGGGGGGGGGAGGCTATGCACTTTGTTTTCAAAGGCTACATTTCCTCTAATTTTGTGCTTATGCGAAAATATTTTGTATCACTTAATGCTATATAGTTGAATTTCCAGAAAAATATGACAGGAAATCTCAATGCATATTTTCTAATCGATATCAGTGCCTTTGAAAAAAAAAATTAAAAAGAAATTAACATGTCATAAAGCTGTGCTGTGAAGTAAATCAATGCAAACTGACTTTGCACATAGTGGATGAGAATTTTATATTGATTTAGATTAATGGTGATATGATATGAATTTATTGCTCTTTCCTGCTGTCCCAGATGATTTTTTTTGTTATTCAGTACACTAAAAAAATGCACATCGTACATCTTCTTGTATCACTGTTATTTAAACCTTTTCGTAACATATTTGTTATCATTCTACAGAAAAGCGTACAGATCCTCACCAGAGGGTGTACTTTGTGAATCATTTGAACAGAACAACGCAATGGGAAGACCCAAGAACACAGGGACAAGGGTAGGTAGATCTTATGGTATTTAACCCCTTCCCTGCCCAGGAATATGAGTTGTGAACAGTGTGTTGAGACTGAAAAGAAATGCCAGGGCCCCGTCTTATAAAGAGTTAGGATAGATTCGCATCGATTGCAGCTTGAAATCAATCGCAACTTCTATCTCTTAAGTACACAGTTGCGATGAATATTAAGTTGCAATCAATCGCAACTCGTTATAAGACGGAGCCTAGATGTTTATCTCATGGAGAAACTGGGGTCCTATGTTGTGATAGTTTGATGTCATTCTCAGCTAGCTATCAATTATATCTACAGAGCAAGTCATTAATTTGTGATTGATTGAGCAATTGGTTTAGATCAATATCAACTCTTTTAGAGATTGAGCATTAACCCTAAAAGGGCCGGGGGGGGGGGGGGTGGAATCCACCCCCCCTAGACATTTCTCGCGATATGTCCGCAATGCGCAAAGCAGTCGGCGCGGCGTTTCATGAATTTTTTCTTTCGCATCTCACGCATCTTTTGAGACCAAATTCGCGATGTCTGGGCATGTGGTTCCGAAGTTGCGCAGCATTTCGTACTTGCACGTCAGACCGAAAAACTGCTCAAAAATTTCAATACAAAATGTGTTTTCAGCCAAAATTTAGAAATCTATGAATATTTTTACATTTGCTGATTGAAATTAGTTTATTTTATGCTGTTTATGTTCGCGAAAGTGTCCCCGACAAATTTCATCCAAAAAACAATAAAAAACAAAAGGTAAAAAAAACAAAGAAATACATAAGACATTTTAAATACAATAAAACACATAAGAAATAAATTTTGATACCAAATTTTTTTCAAGTATATTTGCTAAGAATACTGGAAAGAGTGTCTTGACCAAAAATTAGCATATTTTGAGCTTTATTTAATGATTTAGAGCAAAATTCGCGATCGTGCGGTCGGCGCAAAATATCCCGGCCTTTTTAGGGTTAAAAGAGGACTTTGTATGAGGTTCATTTGATTGATGTTCATTTTATTTGTTTGATTTCAGAGCGAGTATGCAGGAAGCTCCTCTACCGGATGGATGGGAGATCAGGTATACCAAGGAAGGTGTCATGTACTTTGTAGATCATAACAACAGAAGAACAACCTTCACAGATCCAAGGCCTAGTGCCTCTAAAGGGTAAGCAATCCCTGGGTTCCATCCTGGTTGTAAAGTAAGTTTATGACGGCTTGTGAAGAAAGATGATGGTATGATTATCATGATAGGGAGGTTGGTGTTGTTTGTGATAGCAATGATATCATTTCATTTTATTTTCAGTTTAAAACATGGAAATAATGAATTTATGATCGGTTTTATGAGAATTATGCCTTAACATGCAGTTGATAGAGAGGATGATGGTGATGATGTTGATGATGGTGGTGGTGGTGGTGATGCTGATTATGTGAATGATGATGATAGTGATGACGATGTGTTTGACGATGTGGAGGAGGGTTAGGGTGATGAAGATGACATTGTTGATGATGCTGGTTTTGCTGATGTTGAATGATGTTGAATGAGGGCAAATAACTGTGGGAAACATAATAAATATCTTGGTGTCTCCGCTACCTATCTTTCCTTGCAGTCCAAAAGGTGCATTTGGAGTCCCTGTCGCATACGAGAGGAGTTTCAGGTGGAAGCTGGGTCAATTCCGCTATTTATGTCAGATCAATGCACTGCCAAGTCATGTCAAGATCAGCGTCACCAGGAATACATTGTTTGAAGATTCTTTCCATCAGGTAAAGCGTTCATATGTTATGTCATTTCATTACCGAGAATATGCATGTGTCTGCAAAAATACTAATAAATTTGTAAAACTCCTTGTTGATGTTGCCTCAAAGGAATATTCTAGTAATCAGTTCAGTGTGTTTCATTTGAATGTTCACATATACATTTATCATTACAAACAAATCCAAAATTAAGATGCATTATTTTCAGTACCCTGAGAAAATGTAGTGCTACATAGGTAACATTTCAGGTCAACCGTCAGTTTCAATTGTTTCAATTCAATGTTGCCAATCAATATCTCACATTCAATCACAGATCATGAGGTTACAAGCGTTTGACCTGAGGAGACGACTATACATCATTTTCAGAGGGGAAGAAGGTCTAGACTATGGAGGAGTAGCAAGGTAAGAAAAAATAAGATTGGTTTGTATCCGTGATCTAATTCTTTTCTCAACTTCTTACTCTTTTACTTTTAATTCCTTCTTGTTTCAATGTTTCCCCCTTCTTCTCTTCACTTTGTCAGTGATAAAAAATCAGTTGATAAGTGATGCAAGATTAGCTTGAAGGTGACCTCTGAGCAAAACTGAGTTCTTGATGAAATGGATGTGAATAGTGTTCATTCCTAGACATATAAGTGTCTCAGATATTTTCATTAATAACTACAGCATGGATCTATATGTAATGCAATAAGCCAGTTCGTAATTTTAATATGTGCATGTGCAGATAAAGGTCATTTGTTCAGAGTACAATTGACCTTTATCCACTTTCATAGAGTGTGCACCGGTATGATTTTACATGGTAAACAAGTAAGCGTGTCCACAAATAATAATAATAACGTACATTTATATAGCGCAATAACTATACACATATACTCTACTGCACTTATACAAATACAAATGCGCAGGGTCATTTCAGGGTCATTTCAGGGTCATATGTACCAGGTACTGATTACAAACTGGCTTTATTTCACACACATTCCCTGTATGTGATAGAGAACCTGTACATGATCACAGGCTAATCCATGACCCACTGCGAATACCAGACACCACCTGTAATCTGATTCTCCTGTACTCTTTCATTTCCCCAGGGAATGGTTTTTCATGTTATCCCATGAGGTTCTCAACCCCATGTACTGCCTGTTTGAGTATGCCAACAAGAATAACTACTGTCTACAGATCAACCCAGCCTCCTCTGTCAACCCTGACCATCTCCAGTACTTCCGTTTTGTAGGAAGGTTTATTGCCATGGTAAGTATACTTTGGACTTCTAAATAATTCCAGTATGGCATACTTTGTATTAAAATCAGTAATGATCTCAACGTGTAAAATTTTGTTTTTAAGGTTTATTGCCTGGTCAGTGCACTCACATTTTTTAAATTGTTATCCCAATATATCATTTTCTGTATTAAAATCGGTGATGATTTTTAAACATTCTTACAATAGCTCTAGAAACTGTCCAATGATTTGGCTTGGATAGCATGTTTTTATGGATCCTTCAATGGACTGCTCAAAAGCATTACCTATGAATATATAGTATACATTTTGTGCTGCTTACCTTGAAAGATCTATAAGTGGTGCCTGTTATAGACCACTTATAGATCTTTCACAGAAATAAGGTATTATTAATACCTTATTTCTATGTAGCTGAAGTGCTATAGGTCCTTAAAGTATTCAAGGAATTCTTTCCGCCAGATACCAATTTACGATACCATGGTTTAGAAAGATCACCTGTCTATAAAGACCAAATCTGGGCCCAGTTTCATAAAACCTGTTATCAATAACAACTGCCAAAAGTTTGATAACGAATTTGCTTTCGGCCAATCACATGCAAGGATTTCAGTAGCTTATAACAGTTATTGCAACTTATTTTTCGTTTTATGAAACAGGGGCCCTGATCGTTTCCTTTGAACATTGTTCCTCATTTAAATATGTATTAACGGAACCTGTACATAAAGATTGCTTCTCTCATTTCCCTTGAAGTCTTTGTGTACAGTTTTCAATGTACTACATCAAAACAAAATCTAAATCCAAGTGTGTGATTAATTTCTAATCTATATTTTTGATTTACAGGCACTATATCATGGTAAATTCATCTACAGTGGTTTCACTATGCCGTTCTACAAACGCATGCTCAACAAGCCTCTAACCCTCAGAGATCTAGAGACTATAGACCCAGAGTTCTATAACTCATTAGTCTGGATCAAGTAAGAAATCGCCTCTTTATGTTTTGATTTGTATAACTTGATAGCTTCTTCACTGGATATTCTATTGACTGTTTATGTGCATGGAGTGTGGTGAATTTTCCATTTTTCTCTGAAGAAATGTGTCCCATTGAAGAAACACGATTTGGGTAAAATGTATGTGCATTGCCTCATACATGTACATAGCTAATTGTTTTTTCCCCTGTTAAAAAAAAAAGGAGAAATTGGATATTCGATCATTTCTGAAGAAAATATATAAGTAAGCCTTGATGACATCACATATATATGATTGAATTGCTGCTTTCAGATTCCCATTTTATTTTGATGATTGTAAATTTTCCATCTTAGTTGTTAAGTATCCATTTATTCCCTGTACTGAACATTATTCCCTAAATAATTTCTCAGACTTTTCTGCTTCACCTATTAATCAAAGTAACATATCGCTCTATTTTCAATCTTTTTTTTTTTTTTACTTTAGTGCCTTATCCTCTCTCTTGTCCAGGGACGCATTATCAGTATGCCAAATAATTAATTCATTGTTATGTTGTAAACGCAGGGACAACAACATAGATGAACTGGACATGGAGATGACGTTTGTTGCAGACTTTGAGATTCTAGGCAAGGTAGAGACAGTTGACCTGAAAGAAGGAGGCAAGGACATTGATGTAACGGAAGAGAACAAGGAGGAGTATATACAGTAAGTCATAGCCAGATTGCTTGGGATAATAGAGTGAGGGAAGGATCACATGATTTATATTAAATTTGAGAAGTTATCGTATTTTGGAACTGTATCAAGTTCTTAGCTTTTAAAGCAAAGAGATGCATGATAGGCTAAAACACGATATTTGCATTGAGCAATAAAGTAAGAAATATATTCTAGTTAAGAATGCTTCTTCCACATTGCATTATTATAACACTTTCCATGTCTCTTGCGTTTCCTGTACGTTCTAGTGTAAGAATATAATTTTGATACTTTAGTCATTTGATATGTTTAGAAAGATTAAGCAACATTTGTCATACAGGTTGGTGTAACGTTTCAAAACTGCCGGGTGTGTTAAGTGTTTGTCGGGTAGAATCAGTTTCAATCATGGTATAGGTAGGTTGTAATGTTAGGAAATTTAAATTGATCATATCAATTTGATATATCAATTTTACAGTGATATGAAACCCCTCTATTATTATCATCTTAATCTTAGTATTATGACTCCCAGTTCAACCTTCATGACAGCTCTATGTATTAAAATCTGGATACCACTTTGAGCTGCAGAACAATTGGTTGCAATTGTAGGGCATATAGATGTTTCAATATTAAGTTTGACCATATCTGTTATAGTTAAGCTGTACAGCTGTATGAAACCTGCTTTTCACATCATGTTCTTAACCTTAGTTTAGTGACTAAGTTCAATGTCTCTGTGTCAAATCGGGATAACACTATGATCTGCAGGGGCAGGGGGTTATCGTACGTAAAATCAGTTGCAATTGTAAGGCATATAGATTGTAGTGTCGGTGCCTTAAGATTGAGAGCCTGATCAGTTCGTCACAGACGGACATTTGACAGATTTCGAAAGTTTGAGGACCTGTAGAAAATAGGCATTTAATTAAAGAGAGCTGCTTTATGTTTCATTGTGGAGGGCATCACTGAAGGAGTTGAAATTTGATAAAATTTGGTTGCCATGATCACCTACTAAGATTATGATAAATAAAATATTCAATGTCACGGACGGACAAAATGTCTACTCTTAACCGATCAGGCTCTAGCCCAGATTGATCAGAGATTAACTTTATAGCTGTATGAAACCTCCCTATCTTCCTGATCTGAGTCTGATGACTCACTTGAACCTCTACGTCTATTTGTCAAATATAAATACCATGATAAGCTGCAGGGGGGATGTTATTCTAAACTTAAATCAGGTGCAATTGTAGTGTTGACACCTTCAAATCGATGAGATCGATTGGAGATACAGATGTATGAAACCTCCCTTTCACTTCCTGTTTATCAATCTCAGTTTGATGACTCAGTTCCGATTCAACCGAGGTATTGAAGAGCAGACCAAGGCATTCTTAGAGGGCATGAATGAGGTAGTTCCTTTACAATGGCTCCAGTACTTTGACGAGAGGGAACTTGAGGTAATAACCTGATCGCTATCTTCATTTCCTACAACAAAATTTGTCAGTTTCGCCAATTTTAAAGGAAAAGCTAATTCATTCTGTGGTTTGGACAGGTTCTTGGATTGTCCTAATATTGTATCTACAAATTAATCTCTCCAGGATAAGAACTTTCTAAAGGGTGGAATGATTTCACTCTTTCACTTCAAATTGGCAACAACAAATTATTTCAGCTGTTATACTTTCTTCTTTAAACAGAAAAATTTTAATGCAACTGAGAACAAATAACTCTCATTGCACCCTAAAAATGCCAATTTGTAGGGAAAATAATGGTTTTATATGTTGCCTTTCATTATTAACTTTTCATACACATATATTTGATTTGATATTTCGTACTACAGAAATGCTTGTGCAAAGATTTTGAAGATAGAATTCTTCAACAGAAAGTTGTGTGTATGTAATTGTCTCTTTATACACCTTGATATTTCTATTAGATGGTGTAATTATAATGCCTGTAAGCATGACAACCATTGTATAAGGATGATCATAACAATGTGTTTTATATTTATATGGACATTCACTAATTGAGCCACTATTGGCATTTGCTTCAAAATCTTTGTTTTAAATCACTTCAACTCTAAAAGTGCATTGCTTGTGATGTCCTCTGTATTCAGCAGTAGTTTTTTACTATTCTTAGCTTTAATTTTATAAGTCAATTGCTTTATATTTATCATGTACCGATGGTTGTTCGTGTCATCAGGGCCCCAGTTCATAAAACTTATTGTCAATAACAAGTTCCAATAATTGTTATAAGCTACTGTAATCCTTGAATCTGATTGGCTGAGAGCAAACTTGTCATAGAAATGGGGCAGTTGTTATTGATAACAAGTTATGTGAAATGGGGCCCTCTTGAGAGCCAGAAAGGTTTCAACTCTTAAATAATGTGAGTTACTGCCCTCCTGGAAGACTACAGACAACATTAAAGAATGCTCATTTGAAAGTATCATTTCATCTCATATCCTACATCTTCTTTCCTCCAACCCCTGTGTAGCTGATGCTATGTGGTATGCAAGAGTTTGATGTCGATGACTGGTATAGGAACACCATCTATCGTCACTATACGAGAGAAAGTAAGCAGGTACAATGGTTCTGGAGGGCTGTGCGTGAGATGGACAACGAGAAGAGAGCCCGTCTTCTGCAGTTCGTCACTGGAACTTGTCGTCTGCCTGTCGGTGGATTCACAGAGCTCATGGGTAAGATCTAGTCTCTGTTTCCATGGTGTACTTCCAGAATGTTACATAAATTATTTGAAACAATGTGATTTAGATTGTTCTCTGTTACATTTTTAGTATTTTGCACTGATTAATAGGTTAAACTTATTATGCAAGTCATCGCTTCTATTTGTAATGATTATTTCATTAAGGAGGGGGGGGGGGGGGGGGTCTGACCCCAGATACAAGAAAGAAGAAAAGAATCATGAATTCTGCATGATAGCATGCATTTATATTTACTATAACCTATAGATAACGTTATATTTTGCTGCCGACATAAAGCACTCACTTGTTCATAGTAATCAGTTTCATCTGTATGGACCAATTTTCTACACGAGTGTCAAAAAACAAAATCAGATGAAATACACGTCTGTGAGATTCAGTCCCACGGTAGTTGTATTCACAGCTTAGGATTGATATCATTATTTCGTGCAAAAATGGATCACTATCGATGTATTGAATATGCTGTCAACCAAGTTCAACATCTGATTACCTTTTGTGATTTACAGGGAGCAATGGTCCACAGAAGTTCTGCATTGAGAAGGTTGGCAAAGAAACATGGCTACCTAGGAGTCATACATGGTGAGTAGCATCTCAAATTTACCGAGGTAGAAAATATATCGTGTGAGAAAAAACACACACCCACAAATGTTTCTGATCTGAATATTTTCTTTGAAAGACTGATGTTACTTATGCCAAACGGAAAATCAATAGATTACCACTTAAGGTTGAAATATCTCTATACTAGGGACATTCAGTAGCATCTTTTAGGTAAAGGTAATCTCCAAAATGCCATTTACTTGAAATCTACTGAGTAAAAATTTATGTAATTCCAAGTTTAATCCGATATGACAGGCAAGCAATATATATTACTTTGACCTCTTATTCACCCATTTCCTAACCTTAAAAAAAAATTACAGTTGTTTTAGAACTGCTGTTATCTTGCTAGTTTTCAACCAGTGTAAGAATTTTTTGTTTTGTTTTTGGCTTGACAACATTAACCATTGACTTTCATATTTTTCTATTTCTTCCAGTTTTAACCGTCTTGACCTTCCACCTTACAAGAGCTACGAGCAGCTGACAGAGAAGCTAACCTTTGCCATCGAAGAGACGGAAGGATTCGGTCAAGAGTGAGTTGACCGTGTGACTCTTTCTAGCCAGACTACAACGTCTATCCTTGGAACTCATATTCAGCCAAATTATATCGACCACTTGAGTCATAAATTGCATTCAGCATCTACTTCGAAGCTTCATCATCTGACTAAAAGCTTTAAAGCAAACAGATTACTGTGATTCAACATTGTTGTGGCAAATGATAATGGAATATAGCTTTGTGAGATAGCTCGCTCTGGAGTGCATTGTTCGGAGATCATCATGGATAAGGCTCAATGTCATCTTTACTGCCCCGTTTCTGTCGTCCTGTAACAACGTCTCTCCTTCGCGGATTACAGCTCTCCTGAAATTGAAATGTCCTTCGGGTGGATTACAGCTAAATCATTGTTTCAGAATTCAAGACAACCTTCCCTGAACGCTGCGTGATATTTACTCAAGATTCATAAGTTTGAGAGTAGATGATCCTTGTGCAGCTCCTTGTAATATGGAGTTACATTGTCATGATCGGTTGAGACAGATCAGAATATTATTGAAGAGTTTGAGGTAATTGGTAATTGATTTTAGTAGCTATATAACCAATGGCCCAATTATGGTTAAGACTTGTGTAGCATTTTGTAGAACTATCCCATGGTATTTTCATTGAGTTTGCAATTATTAATTGACTCGGTGATGTTCAATTGCAGAATTTGTTGATCAAAAAGCAGTATACTCTGCGCATGTAAAAAGAAGCTATTTCTATGCTTTGCAGCATGCATATGAAAAACATTGGCAGTCTTTTTTTTTTTTTTAAAGCTCCATGCTTCTGCATAGCAGAGAAAGGTATAAAGGCACTGGTTATGATACATTTAAAAGCAGTCTTGAGTTGAAGAAACAAACATCGCAGATTCTTCTTTGAAATCATTGATATGAAATGACAATACTCGAGTCATTGCCACATGTAGATATGCCTTTAATACAAACCAACTCCAGTTCATTTTAGCTTTATATACAAGAGTTGAAGACACTTTTCCAACAACAATAAGGAGTTGCCTTTACACTCCCAGCAGACTTAAGGAAATGACGTCAAGCCTTTGATCGATCCTTGCATGATGTATGCAGATCTGAAAGAGAAGGACTCTACCTTTGATGTTGTCTGCTCAGAGTCAGAATGTGTTCAACTCAGTGTATACAGTGTATACAGTGTATACAGCTTTTAAAGTCTTTCTGGCTCCCAACAGACGATGTGTCTGAGGCTCAGGTTGACTTTGTGTAGCGTACCTTTAGCACAGCGAAGAAATCACTGCCATATCATACCCACCCCGAGTAGTGCAAGGAAATATCTCAATTTTGGGGTTTTGCATTTTATTGGTGATGACCCTGATATTGTCAGACAAGTGGATTGCCATGCGACAAGTCATTGTGGATAACAGAACCGTGTAGGCTTGCACATCTTAGCCTCACTGTACTAGAGTAGCTGGGAAGATGCTGTTTTTTCGATTTTTTTCTTGATTGTTTTTGTGAAAGAAAAAGTGATATTCTGCTTAATGACTTTAAAAATGTGGAAAGACTTGAGAAGGGAGACTATGGATGTGACATATCTGCCAGCTGGATGCAATATCACTAAAAATACAAGAGTAAATTATTTTTATATTCATGTAGAGATACTCTGTGTATTTTTAGTAGATGGCTGGCAGATCAATAGTCGGGTACTAATCGAGGTGCTGATGTATAGCCATAAAAGCATGCGTTTGGACAGGACGATTTCTCATTTACCATGTAACAGACAGGCAATACATCTTATTTAAAAGGAGATCCACAATATCAAGAGTTGAATAGAGATAGCTTACAAAGTCCGGATGTTTTGGAAAGATATTCACATCATACATAGGATGTATCTTCATATCTTCATTTTAGATGCAGTGATTCATATTTCTCTGAAATCACAAGGACAGATGAAGTGTTAATGTTCATATATCATGTCAAATGGATATATGAGAAATGAGGAGATATTACTGGTACTGCTACCAAATCATAAAATTACACACTTCGTTCAATACCTGATTTATCTTCACGGGGCGTACACGGTATAGCTTGGACTGTGCCCTGGCCTTGTAACCTGTAGAAATTGTTACTTTGTCAGATGTGGTGGCCTACAATCCCAAATACTTCATGAAACGTTGCAGATCTTGGCGAGAACTTTCACCAGAGGTACACTTCCAAAATAACCAGTGCCACAGATAAAAATGAACAAATTTTTGGATGAATTCTTCTGACATATGGGCACATATTGAGTGCAAGATGGAAGTTAAAACTAATGAATTCAGACTATGAAATATTTCACCAGTTGAGAGCTAGATGGGCTTAACTATATAATTTTTACATAGAGTAAAATCATGTTTGGAGCCAGAAGGGCCTTAACTCTGTGTTAAAGTATACATGTATGAGTTAACGCCCTTTTGGCTCTCAAAGAATAATGTTAATTTGATACAATGTTTATATCTCAGTGGTAATATACTTGCTATTGAAGTAAAGTGGTGGTGCCAACATTTGGACCAGACAAGTTTCATTGCAGATCTTTCTTTTCCTGTCAAATTTATATTCTATGAAAATTTAATAGCCAAATATTACAGTTCTGCATAAAACCAGCTATGTATAAATCATTTGCAAATTATGTCTTTATGCTGATTTATGTCTTGATAACCTTTTGAGTACCTGTATATTTTTCATAGAGAAAATACTTATAACCGGTTAACCAAAGTTTTACGGCAATTCTGCATAAAAATTCAACCTCTGTGTATTTTTCACGATCACCTCATGGTGAGAAGGTGTCCTTTTCAATCAAAGACTGGTAAAGATTGATGGGACATTAATGTGTGTGTTTTCCTCTGGAAAAAAACTTGTAATCTGAAGAGGAAATTTTTCTACTTTACCTCTTACAAACTGTATGTCATCTGTTTATTTCTATTCCCTATAGATCAGTGATCATTTGTAAAGCAGTTTGTAGCAAATTAAATTTAAAATTCTAACAAACTTCTTTTGATTAAGGCACACAGGTGGAGAATAGATGCAGTGTCCAGTATATTCACCTATATGTAAAATTTGTGTCACATCTTTCATCATTAAGAAAAGCATTCTTTTACTGTATGTTTGAAATTGCCCAAACTAATTTTATTTTTCACATTGAATTTATGCTTGAACTAAACCAGTTCCCATGTCTAATACTGTCATATGCTTTATTAACTTCGACAAAAACATGAACTAATGTTTTAATGTGCCATTCTGGTTTGGTATTTTTTGTAATTATGCATTGTGTATATATTTATAAATAGACAGATTTATTCACTCTTAAGATATGTTTTTATTAATTTCTTGTAAAGTGTGCATTTGCATGGTCAGGTCCATATAAACCTGATGTTTCAATCCTTCTTTTAATAATGGGGAAACTGTTGATCAAACATTTCATAATTGATATTTGACTGGTTGATGACAATGTTTTTAATTCAGACTAGTTTATATCTCAAATTGTCATTAAGGGTGAATTGAAAATTGGTGTAATTGTCTCCATCAAGTTATAATGTAAATTTTGTTTGTTTGCTTTTTGATCAGCAGACTATAGATTTATCTTGTGTAGAACTGCATATGCCTGCAACCCATTTTTAATCTGTTGAGGACTGTTCTAGTTTCATTTGATATCTTTTTCTGGGCTCATTCTTCTACAGATTAAGAGTAGACTTAAGAGTTTGGTTTAGATGGAGCTGCTTTGGAAATTTTAAGACTACCAGCCATTTTATTACCACTTTAAGGTAAAAAGGAAAATAAAGCATTATCTATCTGGCATTTTTCAGCTATGATTTTCAAAGCCAAATTTTCACAAGTTTGGGCAGATAGGATCATTTTGCTTTTTTCTTTATCATTCTGATTGAAATATTTCTTTTTGTTTGTGATTTCTGCTGCATGTAATAATGCATAATTCTAATTCTGCTTTCTAATTTGTGCAATTAACAACACACAGTAGTGGTACATGTCGATGGCTTATATTACTTGTATAGTTTGTGTTTCCTGGGTGAAGGTATTGTATGTGTAGTTTACTTTATTTCTTTCTCTCTTCATGGAGATTTTTATGTAACTGTTGCTACCAATCAGAAGACTTTTGCCCTCAACTGATTATGCTTCATATACCTATATGCTTTGAATATTGTTTTGATGTGTGATTATCAAAAGGGGAGAACATGCTTTTAAGACATATTCTTGTCTGTTGCAAAAGGCTTCTTCATTTTTCGAAGCTTTACGAACCGACTTTTATTGATTTACCATGTCACCTTGTATGTGGTATGTAGTTTGCATGTTTTTCCACTGCTGTTGGATGTAGTGCAGCGCAACGATTGCTTAGTCATGTTCTTACCCTTTCATCGAGTTTCTGTATGCCAAACCACAAAGGAGTTGTGCACACATGGTATGAGTATCACACATGGCACACAAAGTAGTAGCAGGGGGATTGTCACTGTTGTCATGAAGAACTCTTAGCCAAATGTGAATGGCATGGTTCCTCATGATAGCATTCTGTTGCACATGATCCATGAGTTATGTAAATCTAATTTAATTTTATAATTTATATTATCAGTGTACATTTAGCTCCCAATTTATATTTCTAAGGGTACTGTAATATCAATAAAAGTGTGTACTGGATATATCTTTAATGTAGAGGTCATTTTAATATTGTTTTGAAAATTACCCTTCCTAAAATGTTTTTTCTCTTATGTAAGACTAGGCTCATGTATAGCTTACATAAGAACAACATGGCCCACAAGAAAGTGTAAATCTATCGCAGGACACGAGATAGTCGGCCTAAAGGCTACTGCCCACCTTAAAACCGAACTAAACCCACTGTACAACTGGATTTTGGAAGAAATTGCAATGATTTGAACATTTGAAAATGTAGATGCTTCCTGATTCACGTACGGAATGGTCACATGACTAGTAAAATGGAAGTCACAGGATGTTTGTTATCCGTTTAGAGCACAGGCTCGAGTGGTTTGGATTCAGCAACACTGTACCAGTTGCAAGACTGCCCATGGGCTGGTAGCTAATAGGGCCTTTACTTCTTTTGGAAGGCTCAAAATACCCTGTCATTTTGTTAATATTGATTTGGAACCTCAATTTCCTTCAAAAAATCTAGTGGTATATGTAGTCCAGTTGTAAGGTGTGGGGAGGTATCAATGAACATAGAAGTCATGTTCATCACCAATTTCTTGGACCATTTTGTTTAGATGCTTGTCAATCTCTCTCATCTCGCCACACTGCATGGAGGGTTACAAACCACCCCCTTGATTCAAAAGAATGGGCATTAAATTTTGGAATCTCTCGTTCATTTAGTCACTTGTGATTGTAAGTTCAAAACCTCTGTTTAAACTTTTCAAATTTCAGTCGTGTCTTTTTTGTGATCTAGAAGTTTGAACACATGACTTTGTATACTTGTATGCAACCATCACAGTACATGGTGGTGTTCACATGTTCTGACGAATCTGTATTGTTCCCTTGCTTTGTTCCCTCTAAGCATATTTGCTCAGAGGGGTACAATGTATGCTTTAGTCCAAATAAAAGTAAGTGCCTTTTATTCTCTTGATAATCAGGAGAATAGCTAATGTGTACTCTTTGTCAACTTTATATGGGTAGGAATTTCTAGGAGGGGCAATTGGATGGATAGGTTCTAATTTCTATCTTTTTAGGAAGTTTCATCATTGAAATATCAGTTTCTCACTAGTGATGTATTGACTGTGTAATATTTTTTCCTGTAAGTTTAGATCAATACATTTACAGTATATAATGTATCATGCTGCTGCTAGCGACGTAACCTTTCTTTTTACACACCATACGCTACACCAATGATCGCAAAAATCAGTGTTATTTCTTGTACATACGTAGAGGGAGTCCTCTTGATGAGCTAGGAATTTACTTTAACATTTACTCCAAGTTGAAGTGAAAATCAAAATCATAACCTGTTCCAGTTAAAGAAAATTTGTCTCTATCACTCCATCAACTACACGTTTCTCGCATAACATCCATCCAGTTCTGTCTCCCTTACAGATCTTGTGATTCTTTAAAACTAGAAAACATTAAATCTCATCGGTTATGATTTTCAAAATCAATTCTTACAGGCTAGCGGATTCTTGAGTTCTTATTGTATTAGATAGAAAAGACTGCTGTTATATATTGGATTATGGTGTTTTCCTATGTTTCTTAAATGAAGATGTTCTTACCAGAGGTGTGACATGCCAAAAATGAAATTAGCATCAAGTCTGAATTAAGATTCCTTAAGATTCCATTTCAAGTTCTCTTGTTTAAAAAAAAAATTATAGCATATTAGACTTTCTGCATAAATGTGAAAAAAATTGTCTGAAATAGATATTCGTTATGTCGTCATGAACCGTACATAATATGTTTCCCTGTACGGACAAACTTTTTAAAAAAGCAAACAGGAATGTATGTATTCTGTGTTCATTAGATGGTACATGTATTAATATTACCTTACTAACTTGGAAACACTACTGTTCTGCCCTTTGACATTATGTGTATTTAAATTCTGCTCACTTTTAAATGGCTTCTAAATTAATATATTTAGCTGTTCCTTTTGAGTGATATTTGCAATGCATTTGGCGGTTCAAGTATGTACCTCCAAAGAATCATTCAAATCTCTTGTGATATATCTGTACCTGTGTATTCAATCCTAGGCTCTATATTCTTCATGGTACCGAACACTAATTTTTCATTGTATAAATGTCTTTTTAAATTCTTTGTCTGCACTCTGTCCTTGCTTCGTGTGAATTATATGTTCTGTGGCAGAGATGTTGAAAAAAAAACACCACACAAATATAACATAGTCTTGAGAATTGTATTATAGAACTTGTAATAAAGCACTTGTAAATCAGTAAATAATACAAAAAAGCATATTATGGATTGGTATGATTTATGTACAATAATAAACAGATGAAATGTATGACATGGATCAACAAATGCTTGTTTCTTGTCTCATTATTATGCTTCAATTACTGTCTTTTCAGACCAATTCACTTTTAAAAGAACAAATGAAATGAAAACATTATAAATGTAGGATGATCTACGTTTTTATTGAAGACATGGACATTTCTACATCTGTATTATTTTTAAGCTCTTATGTGATACATGTACCTGACAAAATTAGTATATACAGTGGTACCTTGTTATTACAAACTCCTTGGGACCAAGGAAATTACCTCTTTATATCGCAACCTTCAAATACAATGAAATACAAAGAAGTGGGACTAGCAAATTAAAGGGAGTGGCAAGTCGGAATCCATGGGCCTGACCAGTTGGCCTGACTCGGGGAAATTCGGATACAATCAGGTCCAATCGTGCGCTACCGAAGGAATGTTATTGCCGGATTCCTCGCACGATCGTTAACTCAAATCCCTCCATACGCAACCGACCAATGAGATTCAAATACTGGAATAAAGAACGTGTGATCTTGTTTACTCAAATTTGGGTCAATGTGCGAACTTTTATTAGCTGCGCACGATAAATTGAAGTCGCTTTGAACTTTGATCCAGAGAAAGGAGCAGCCAACTGTAAAAGCCCCCATAGATTGCGACTCGTCGATCCCTTTAACAGTTCTTTATAACGAGGTACTACTGTACACAGAATAGAAACTCCGTTTCCACAAGACACATAATAATTAAAGGAGAGTTAAATACCTGCAGGTCCTGTACTTGCATATGTTTTTCACCAGATTGGTTTTCTTAACCCATAATTTTAAACGGTCTGTAAGATATATATTACAAATTACTGAAATACAAGTCCTTCCACCCACTGATGTGTTCTATGCATGTCTCATTCATATTGAGTAGAACACAAAAGTTTCCAATTGCCCCAGCCAAGTAAAGAATGCCCTTATGCATGAAAGCCAATTGCATGTGCACAAGGGATGTTCGCAGTTGGCTAGGGCAATCGCACGTTGTCATATTTTAGTAGCAAATCTGTCAGGAATGGTAAGTTTTCATAAACCAAATGAAGAATACGTCCAACAGTAAGAGACACAAACTCTGTCATCTGTTTCAAAATAATCAAATACATGTATATTCATATTCAGTGTGCATGTGTATTGCTCGGGCCTACTACATGTATCAGTTATGAAATAGAGAAAACTGTACAAAACTATAAGAAACCAAAATCATTTGCAATATCTTTTCACTTTATGAACTAGGTTTATCTATTTTATCAACATATTCTTAAGTCATTACAAAACTTGTTTTTATAACATAGCTTGCAGATTACTTTTTCATTTACATTCTCAGAAAATTTCCTTTTGTCTTATGGGGTCAGTTAGAGTCTTTAACAGACTTGCACCTGTAGTAAGCTACACGTACCGGGACATTATCATATAACCTTGGAGATAATGAATCAAAATGGATCAAAGTGGATCAAACAGATCTCGGGGGAAATTTTAGCAAAAAAGATAAAAGTGAATCTACTATACCATGACACTTTCCAGCTTACATTACACATTACACACTATACACTTATCACACAGACCGAATAGTAATATCAAGCATGATGACTTCATTTCTTCTCCTTCTCCTCCTGGTATCTGTAGTGTAGATCCTTGACGTCCGTTGAGGATACCTTCACCCAGCCAGTCTCCTGCATATGATACACTGCAAGAAATAAACAGAGAGGTACAGTGTTATGACGTCATCTGGGCCATTTTTCAGGGGTGCATGGTCATTGAATAGGGCTTTCCAAGATAGAATGTGGCTTCAGGGGAGCGTTTCATCAAGTGTTTTGTCAGTGATTTTTACCAACAACTTTTATAAGCTACTGAAATCCTTGCATCTGATTGGCTGAGAGCAAATTTGTCGGTAACAATCACTGACGAAACGCTCCCCTGATGTCACAATGATGTCACAACGATGTCACAATGTCTCAGGTTAATATTCAATACACTAAAATAGATCTTATTCCCTTTCCAGTAATGTGATAATATTAGTATAATATTGTAATACCACATCTATCTCTTGCCCATACAATACAGACAGTGAACTTAGAAACCCTTTCAATAATAAGCTTACCAACATCTCAATGGAAGGATCTTATTATCAACAAGATACAGACTTTGAGCAAAATCTAGTAATCTGATAAGAACACATAAGGATTGTAGCATTTGTCTTTCAATAGGGATCATACCAATGTGCTCCGATCTAAAAACCAGATATCTCTCAAGTCTGAATACAACACTACAACACAGCAAACCATTACCTTAAAACAGCCTCATCATAGAGCTAGAGAGCCTATTTGGCACTTGAAAAATTGGCATCATTTTGTTAAATGGAAAATGACCATGTAAGGGTAATTTAATCGAAAAATTAGGAGGTCAGATAACTCACGATTGACGACACCACCAGAGTATGCATCCCTGTGTGTGGCGTGGTAGATTGCCCTTTGACCTAGGTCACGAGCCTCTTCCACACTCAGTTCCCACTTGTAACCCTCGTCGAGGACACCATAGGCATAGGGTGATCCTGAACCAACGGAGAACAGCTTGTTGGTGAGGCGGTTGCCATCACTGTCAACGTAGTATAAGCCAGGTCCCTGCAGAGAGAATGCATTGTGTGAGACACGTAGTATTAGGCTGGGTTAGTAGGGTTGGTTTAGGATTCGGGTTCAGGTTCGGGTTAGGGTTAGGAGACTTAATTGTATTTTTTTCATGACTTTTGACTGGTCATGAAAGCAATACAATCAGGGAAAACTTCAAATTAATCAACAATTTTTTTTGTACTTAACATCAAACAATTTGCTTTGTAAGTTGCAAATTTTCCCAAAAGACTTTTGAAATTAAATTTATGGACAATTAGCTTTATATACAAATATACAATTACAATTTGCTTGTTTTGAGACACTTGGAAGATAATCTCGTTTTGAAAGTTGGTTTTATGACCAGAAAGACAATTTGGCTCAAATCAAGTGACAATATGAAGAATACTTACTCTCTTGTCCCAACCACAGATCATGGTCCCCTAGAAGGATGCAGGAAAAAAAAAAGAATGAAAAAATTAATGAATATATGTATATTTATATTAGGGCTGATTGAATCATTTTTTTCATCACTATAAAAATGCAGAATGCGAGGGAGAAGTCAAGCTTTGCGTAACAGCGTGTATCCAGAAACACAAAGTCCAACATACGGGTTCATCGAGTACATGTACAGTGACATAAAGCTACCACACACAAGATCCCCCCCCCCCCCAAAAAAAAAAGGAATTAAATGATGATTGAACTCTTCAATTTATGTAATTACATGTTATAAAGACAAAAACTGTCCAGAAATCCATGGGATGATGCCATATCAAATTTTTATAGTATAAAAAAATGCATGTATCGAGCAAAGGATAAGTTGAAAGTCGAGTTGATCATGATAGGTGCACACAAATAGCGAACACCCAAAGTGTACAACATTCTGGAATAATTGGATCAAATAAGCTTTAAACCACAAGTACCAACTAAGAGATAACCATAAACCATACGTCACTAATCAATAAACAGTTATTTGGCCCTGAATGGACAAAGGCATATTGAGGCAGCCTGGAATTAGTTACAAAGTATTTCATTCTTACCACTGATAAGCCCATGCCTTTGTAGTTGTAGAGCATGTTTGCTAGGAGTTTAGAGGCAGCTGCCACAGATATTCTCTCCTTGTTGCGCAGTTCATATATCCTACAAACATGGATATAAACAATACAAACATCTTAAATAATACATTCTACGCAGTATGTAATGAACACCTACAAAGATGAAAATGAAAATGATCCAAGTTGGTGCTTGCTATATACATTTCAGAAAAGTAGTAGTAAAATTCTAAAATGTTCAGCCTTGCCTTTCCTATCCCTTCAGTAATTTTTCTTGCAAAAGGTCACTGAACAAGTGCACTGGTAATATGCAACAATATCCTGCAAAATGTTTTACACTTGCACAAGCATATCAAGCATACCTGCATTATCAAATAAACTTTAGCTAGAAAGATCTAAAAAGGCAGTGTTATCTGCTGATTCCCAGTGAGAAAGGGTTTAATTTTACAGTATCACAATAAGCATTAAGTGTACCTGCATTGCTCAGCTAGTACCCTCTCCCAGAAGGCACAATCTGCAGCACCTCCACTCTGCCACACCCATGTAACCCAATAGGTAATGGTTGAATCTTTCAGTATTATAATAAATATCAATCCTACCTGCATTATTCAGCTAGTACCCTCTTCCAGAAGGCACAATCTGCAGCACCACCAGCCTGGTACCCAATCAGTAAGGGTTTAATCTTACAGTATTAAATAAACATTAAACGTACCTGCATTGTTCAGCTAGTACCCTCTCCCAGAAGGCACAATCTGCAGCACCTCCAGCCATGGTACCCAATCAGTAAGGGTTTAATCTTACAGTATTAAATAAACATTAAACGTACCTGCACTGTTCAGCTAGTACCCTCTCCCAGAAGGCACAATCTGCAGCACCTCCAGCCATGGTACCCAATCAGTAAGGGTTTAATCTTACAGTATTAAATAAACATTAAACGTACCTGCACTGTTCAGCTAGTACCCTCTCCCAGAAGGCACAATCTGCAGCACCTCCAGCCTGGTACCCAATCAGTAAGGGTTTAATTTTACAGTATTAAATAAACATTAAACGTACCTGCATTGTTCAGCTAGTACCCTCTCCCAGAAGGCACAATCTGCAGCACCTCCAGCCATGGTACCCAATCAGTAAGGGTTTAATCTTACAGTATTAAATAAACATTAAACGTACCTGCACTGTTCAGCTAGTACCCTCTCCCAGAAGGCACAATCTGCAGCACCTCCAGCCATGGTACCCAATCAGTAAGGGTTTAATCTTACAGTATTAAATAAACATTAAACGTACCTGCACTGTTCAGCTAGTACCCTCTCCCAGAAGGCACAATCTGCAGCACCTCCAGCCATGGTACCCAGTAGGTAAGGGTTGATCTCTATCACCTTCTTGACAGACTGTGAGGCTGCACAAAAGCAGAAGCAATATTTCATTAAACTCTTTGATGTTTTGCATCGTGATGTTTTGCATCGTCACATTTTGCTTTTGTTGCTGCAAGGGGTGATTTTGGACTCTGGGGATATAAGGGATAACAATTTTAATGCATCCCCCCCCCCCCAAACAAATGATGCTTCCCAGATGCGTCCCATTTTCTTTTACTCATAATAAAACAAAAGAAAGAAAACAAAAAGAGTTGGCATGATTACTAGGCAGTGTGAGAATTGAAAATAACTTTTGTACACAGTTCTTGTGCGATTTTGGCTAGTAAAAGAAAGATTTCTGTTTTACAGTACCTTGAATGTGCATTTTATAATCGAGATGGACTATGTGCCTTGCAAAATGAAAAGTCAATAATCAGGATATAGTTTCCATACCTCATAAAAAGTTTAGGGACTCAGTTCACAATACCTGTTATCAATTTAAAGTATAAGATTTTTGTTATAAGCTACTGAAATCATTAAATTTGATTGGCTAAGAACAAATTTGTCATAGATCTGCAGCAGTTGATATTGATAACAAGTTCTATGAAACAGGGCAGAAAAAATCTGAAATGCCTTTTTTTCATAGCACAACTTTTGGATTTTTTAGTTGACAAAAAGAACTTAAAGGAGAATTATCCCCAGGCTTTTAAATGTAAATAGGGTCATAGTGAATAAAATAACATTTAATTTGATATAAAAATCACCGTTTTAGACCAACTGATGCCGTTGTAAGAGCAGAAAATAGAGACCACTTTTTACGATGATTACAACATCGTCTGCTCCTACTGGCGGCGTCCATTTTCTCTAAATTTCCCATAAAACCTTGCGCGTGATGACGTAGGGGATGGAGAACTCACTAGCTAGTAGCTAGCTTGCATGAAGCGCGCACTGCATATACACACAGTAAACATGGTGTATTGTCAAGCGTTCGGCTGTTGTAACTTTTCCAAGAAAATGATAGGGAAATCATTCCATCGGTTCCCAGACCCGCAGAAATGTCAGCAATTGTTCAAGCGTTGGGTGACCATATTGAACGTGGAAAAATTCAAGGAAAAGACTTCAAACTTGATCGGAAAAATGATGTGATCTGCAGTGATCATTTCACAGAGGCCGATTATCACGTAGATCTGCGGGCTAAGCTTATGCCCGGGCGAATCGTATAATCAAGCTAGTGTGTCCTGGAACACGTTTTACTTACGATGATTATTTTACTCTAATAAATGTTTTTCAAATGTGATAGTTACGTAGATAATATAAATTGATTTATTTAATTTAATTATGAAACTCTTGCGTAATTTATGTTATTATTATTAATAATAATACACTCTTTTTAAAATAATGTTGGTGAACTATTGCGAGCCAATTACAAAGCGCTTCGGCCAACTCCATGCCCTACGTCACACAGCCCGATCTCACCGGGAACATGGCGACGCTGCTTTACTCTTGAGAACAATAAAAATCGGAGGATTCAATCGACAATTCCCATCCTCTCGATTCTCGAATATACGATGTTTTTACTTTATCAGAAACGGTTTAGAATTCTGTTTTAGGTCAATGATAAAAGTCTTGTGGGGATAATTCTCCTTTAATGTAATCAGACTTTTGCAAAGTGATATTTTCTTGTTTCATCATGATGTAAAATTCAGAATCTTGAGTCCTGATAAGAAATTACCCTGACAGCGCCCTTCAGCTTTCATCTTAATTAATCATCCTACAGGTATTTATATCAATGTTCTTACCAATGTAGGGGCCTGCAGTAGCCCTAGAATCCACAGCAATGATAACTCCATGCTGGAATTTGAAACCTAGAGTAGTTGTTCCATGAAGAAACCTGATTTTTGGACCAGTCTCGCTGTCAGCTATATTTGCTAGAAACTCGGCAGGCTATAATCAAAATGGAGAACAAAAGAAAATGAAAGATATATATACAATATATATAATGATTTCATTTTTAACCATGTACATGTAAATCATGAAATGAATGCCAATGCAAAGGATGCTGGCAGGAGCAGCTGGGTTTGGGGGCGGCATCTACCTCTGCTGCAGGGGCTTTGCAGGCATACAAAAGCATGTTAGTGCAAAAAAGCTACCACTCATAGGTCTAAAGGGACCAACAGCTGGTGAATGCACGTTCCAAACTGACACTCGATATAATATGTGGCAATTGAACACCAAAAAATGAGATTGCAAGTATGAAAATGAAAATTTCACCTACAAGCAAGTTGTCTGGGAATTTCCCTCTTCTTACATGTAACTGCGCGATTCTGACCTGATTCTGATAAAACATAACACGCAACGACCACAAACTTTTTGTCTTCAATGAAGCGATAGACATTTATGCAGGAAACAAGTCAAAATATTGAAAAAACTTCTATTATTTCAGTAATTTTATCCACAAATCTCCAAATCTTGTCTTTCATGTCAGAAATCCTGTTATTTCAATCACCATTGTTTTTTCAATGTTAAACTCAAAATGACATGGCTGCCTTTTCTTGTGAAAATGGCATTGTTCTTACCTAGGGATATCTAGGGAAGATACTGAACACAGGCACTATGCCCTCTGTGTTCAGTTTTAAGTTCTTCTTCCTTTTCAAGATGGCTGGATCGTTTCCTGGTGCAGGCAATTCATAATCATACTTATTCGGCTCATATTTCAAGTACCTAACCAAAGCTACTTCCAAAAGTGTACACACTCAGGGCAGTAATGGTGTCGTTGTGAAGGTTTTCGTATTCGTATTTGCTCTTATTTTGACGAGATTTCGTATTTGCATACATACTCTTTAGAATATCAAGAATAATATATAATTACACATTAACCATGATTACTCAAATGCTAAAGAAATTCTTGTACGATTTCAAGTCAACTGTTCAGTGCGCAGACATAGGACTCCCCATCATAACCTAAATCTAATTTGTGCTCATAAAATTTGGAGGTTTTCACCGGGAAGTTCAGCGGGAAAACTGGTTTGAAAGGCATATAAAACATTAATCTACTCCTCTCAGGGATGCCACTAGGACTGCTCAAAAAAGTAGGAAAGTACCGGGTCCAGGGGCAGCGCCCTGGTGGGGGATGCAAGGGGCAAAGCACCCTTGAAGCTAGAGCTTTTTCTCAATCAGAACTGCCCAGAAAGCCACCAATTGACCACTTGTACATGTACAAGCTTATCTGAAGATAACCTTGTACTCCAGACTAGCTTTTACGGGTGAATAGGCTTCAATAGCTTTTGTGTGTATCAGCAGGCCCTTTTCCAGGCTAGATCATTCATACAGGAGAGGAAAATAATTATTTAAAATTTCACTTTCAAGTCTGAATCCCTACATTTGTGGCAAAGTAAGAGTTGAAGAGTCCCTGAATCAGGTAATCTAGCAAATTTAAGAAAATTAAATCTTGTTTAGAGCAATTTTGTTGTCTGCTTTTGACTGCTGCAACAGTGAATGCTGGACACAGTCCCACATAGGCAAGGGCCTATGAGTGCCAATTGACACTTTTCCTGATGTAACACTACTTACTCCAATTTACAGTATTGACATTTGTCGGTCAGCTCCCCTTGTTAGAGACAGATTTCATCGATAGACTCTCCAGTGTGACGCAACCTCCCCAAACTAAACCGTAGACTACACAAATTTCCACATGTGGGATTTACCTCACCACGAATAGTGGTCATATAATTGACCACTGCGCTGGGTGAATGCAAATATACTAGGTATTTTCTGTCTCATATGTACTAAAGGTATGGGTGAAAAATAAGATAAATATTTTAAATACTTCCTCTTAAATTCAGCTCTTAAAAATCTCACTCCTACCTCAAATGGCTGTTAGGAGAAACTTCTGATATTTCCAGCAAAATCCAAAATGAAAATCATGTCCAAAACTGAAGAAATCCCGGAAAATTTTTTCGCGATCGCATGTTGTTTTCATTCTGCTGTTGTCTAAGACTAAAATCGGCCAATAAAATTTTGTCCACAAAGAAACTCGGTATTGCGTGCGCACATCGATCTCTACGGTCGTGCACATAGAAATCAGGACTTTTCCATGTATGCTATAGGGACCGAATTTTTAACGACAAAATTCTTTGGGGTGAGATGCAGTGGGGGCAGTCACCCCCCAAAAAATTGAAAACAAAAACAAAACAAAGCAAGAGCAAAAAAGCAGGGGGAAATGAGAGAAAAAAGACTAACATCCATGCACAGTCGCCACCCGATGGCCCTAAACTTCCTAATACATACACATAACACGTGTGCCAGATCTATGTGCACTCGCCACCTTTTTGTAGAGAGTTCTACGTTAACGCGCCACCCCCTTCTATTTTGTTACACCACACCACCCCCTCTTTCAAAAATGGTGCCAGCTTGATCAGTATATTTTAATCTTCTTCTTGATAGCAATTTTGTCAACTTACGTCATCATATTGGGCTACAATTATTGTTGAGTAGGGAAGTGTCGTCTTTGTCGCCTGTGCTCCACCCACCGGCTATTGCAGGAGTGTGTGTGCTAGTTAAACTTTGATCGCGCCCAACTCTTATTCATGTTCCGGATCTTACAGGAGACTTCCACCAGCGCACATTGTGGAAGAATATATTTTGACCAGTTCACTGGTTAGCCACATCGATCTCTACCCAGTGGATAAAGCAACGCCCTTAACGTTCGATGCGACCGAGGTCACGTTTGGGCTCGCAGAAAAACACTGCTGCAGTACTATTTTAATACAATTTTATGCATTTTTAGAATCAAATAATTCAGCACTGTGAAGTTTTCCACGAGTTAACTACAAAATTAGGCTAAACAAGTGTACCCTTACAAATTCTAGAGGCGATTTAATGTGACAAATTAGTATATATTTTTTTTTTTTTTCGAATAGGAGTTCACTGTAATCGTGCACTGCAAACGATGTCTATGTCTATGTCCCACGCGGTCCTATGTACCACCCATAGCTACATTCCTATACTTCGTGTGTAGAATGTAGGCAGTTATACACCTCATCTTTTTAAAACACCACTGCACAAAAGTCACCAATATTCACTCAAAATCGGCATTTAATTTACAGAAACCGACCCCAAAATGTCCAAGAAATACAAAAAATTCAACTCACCAATGTTGGAAAAGATATTTCCAAAAATGAAATCCGTAATTTACTGTTGATTCTCGCGAAACGAGCTATCGGAGTCATTGTGTACATTTCCTGGTCGCTGCGGGCGCTGACATCTCCCCAAAAGAGTTTTGTCCTTAAAAATCTGGTCCCTATGGCGTACACGGAAAAGTCCCGATTTTCTGTGTGCGCGATCGTAAAGATCAATGTGCGCTTGCGATCCCGAGTTTCTTCGTGGACAAAAATTATATTGGCCGATTTTAGTCTAAGACATCGGCCGTTTGTAAACAACACGCGATCGCAAAACAAATTGGCGTGGATTGACTTTGGATTTTGCTGAAAATATCAAAAGTTCTTCCTAACGGCCATTTGAGGTAGGAGTGAGATTTTTAAGGGCTGAATTTGAAAGCAAGTATTTAAAATATTTATCTTATTTTTGCCCCATACCTTTAGTACATGCGACAGAAAATACCAACTATTTTTGCATTATATATTTCGTAGTGGTCAATATGACCACTATACGTGGTGTGCTATGTACTGAGTTTGAGTGAGGCCTGAGGGCTCCTAATTTTGGTCATGTGGCCGCATCATCTGCTCGCATAGAGCCGTGCGTACGATGCGATATCCATGTATAAGTGACTGAGGTGGAGATCGATGGTTAGCCAACAAAGTCTGAAGCAGACGAGTTCGGACAGTAAGTGACAGGTGAGTGACGAATTAGCAACAGTTCCGAGTCAATGTGCACGTACGTTTAAAAGTGCTACGTCCTACAACTTTACAAGCCCTTTCTCTCAAAATTTGCTAAAGTTTTCATGCTCGCACGAGAATGGGGAAACCCCCCCCCTCCCACTCGTTACACATGCATGACATGACATAGTAGGTATGTTACAAAAATTTGAGAAATCTTATTTCAAGCATATAATTGATTCCATCAAATAGAGCTTAATGAAAGCTTCAATTTGATACCTCATTCAGCTCTGTAGCTGCAAAATTAACGAAGTTACAGTCATTTTTATGTCGAGAAATGAGCGCAATTAATTTCTTTTGTTTTCTATTGTTTTTATAGGAAAAAAAAGTCTAAAGTTGTGATCTCGGACCATCCATTCAAACACAAAAACTTGTATAACTTTCTTAAAATTAAAGCTAACAAGATGAAACTTTCAGCAATTACAGATAATAACAGTATGAACATTATGTGAAACTGTCTCATAAAAAAACAAAGGATAACCATTAATTAATTAATTAGGTGATTATTTTTTCTTTTCGTTCCATATTAACTGTATTTATCTCGTTTTTATATATACGTGTACATATATAATATACTGATTTCCGCTCGAAATCTTTTATTTCACCAATCTTATTTTGTAATGTTAGATCAACTGTATATAATATGTTTTGTTTAGTAGTTTTCTCCCTCTCAAACAATTACTTTAATTAAACGAAAATCTTTTTTTTAATACATGTATATAATATTGTATCATTCGATTAGGGGGTCTACATCACACAAGCTAACATTTTTAGTAGATCCCTCCACATATCCTTATATCATCTTTCTATGTCATATCCATGTATTCTGTTTTTGCAGTGTTTGTAACTTGTACATATTGTTGTAATTTCATTGTAAATGTGGAATATGAATAAAATCAAATCAAATAAAAATTAAATCAAATTATTTTGTGACTGCAAGTGATTTTGTGTATGTAAAAATGAAGCGTTTACTGAAATTATCAAGTCATCAAAGTCAAATGCAGGATATTTGTAAATGGAACAGACAAGGACATTGGTTCTATCATCTGGTAAGGATCTTGTTGTATACTTAGTTAATTAATACCATAATTAGTCATTTAATTAAGTAGCCATTTTCATCAATAAGTTAACTAAATACTGCAAATTTGTCGAAGAACTGAAGTTCAAAATTGTAATTGTGGATAAAAAATATTGACCGAAAATAGGTGTTAATATTCTTTTAAAAAAGATAATTACACTAATTAATACATAATTATGAGAAAACTATTCCAATTTCATGTGTGCAGGTTTTCAGTTCAAAACTTTAAATTATCATCTATTTTGTCAAAGCAAATTTAAATTTTTACAAGGCTTGGGAAAATTAAAGGATTTGAATTTCTTCCTGAATTAAATCCAAATGATTAGTAATTTAAGCAATAAAATACAGTAAAATTTAGAATGACATGAACTATAATTCAGAGATGTTATTTACTTCAAAATTATGTTTCTATTCTAAAAAATATGATTATTACTCTCCTCTGCATTATTTTCAACTCACATTGTATTATTGGGGGGGGGGGGGGGCCTACAGCTACGCACTTTGTTTTGTATGTGGAGCGCATTATTCTCCCCCATAGACAACGCGTATTAAAAGTGGTGCGTAGCATAGACTGCAATATAAAATGCACACATGCAATCGCACGCTCAGGGGAGCGTTTCATCAAGCGATTTGTCAGTGATTTTCACGGATTTCAGTAGCTTATAACAATTGTCGGTAAAAATCACTGACAATACGCTTGATGAAACGCTCCCCCGGATCGCACAGAGCAAAGCGCATGCATCTCCCGGCGGGAAGCCATCGCTTCGCCGTGTCAACTTTGCAATGACATCCCTCAACTTCGCAACTAAAAAAACACATTTCGGATCGTAGAATTTTCACACAAATTCACCAACATCAAGAAAACATGTATAGAAAACACACATTATACCTTAAATTGACCCCATTATCCAAGATTTATGAGAAAAAAGCACTGACAATCAAGCTCTTGGGAGTGGTGTGCTGATCGCAACAATGAAAAATTGCATACATGTTGGGTATTGAATGAAAGCTTGTACATTCAGCTACAGCTTGGAAATATGTCACATGACAAAAATGCTATCAGCCAATGCAAAGGCAGTATTTACGGGGAGTCCCCACAGCCATACGCAAATCGCCCGAACAGCCGCTCGGGAGAATTTACTGCCGCGAGAGCGCACGCATTGTAACGTACCTAACTGTTAGACTGTCATAGGCCTAACTTTATTTTAGTAGGCCCTACAGTATTGCATTGCGTCCAAATAATTGAAAAGCAGTCAGGGCATCTAACTAAAAAAAGGTGCTACATCCCTACGACTCACACAAGCATGACGAGTTATCTTTCTCTCAAATTTGCTAAAATTAAAAAGGTAAAGCGTTGGTGGCCCTCGCGCTTCCCTGCATCCACCAACCATGCCAACAGGGGAGCACGCTTTGTGTGCTCACAACTGCCCCCCCCCCCCCCTTAAACGCTCAATCCCCTTAAATTGAATCCTAGCTACATGGTTGTTATAGAATAGATCATCAAATCTAAAGTTATAGTCCTAGCAGCCTAGGCTATCAATCATGTCAATGAAGTTCCATTATCATTTATTTGACCGAGTACTCCACCCAATCTTAGAGCCATTCACTAAACATGCAAATCTGCTTTGTCACTTCGACTACTCCGGCCGCGCCGAGTTCTGATCAACCATCATTATTTATTTTAGTATAACCCGGGATATTACCTCTGCAACTGCGGGAACCGTGAATTTTGAATTAGCAAGGGGATCATCAGCAGTGAAGTTCACACCAAAATCAACTCTCGGATGAGAGGAGAACCGTGAGGAATTGCTACCAAAAGATTCTTCGCAAACCGATGCTAACGCCATTTTCAGTCAAGTTTGCGAGCTAATATATTGAATGCGCTGCACCCTTGATATGCACGGATGTACCGCAGTTCTAGCACGTATTTTGTGTTGTTTACAAAGCACAGCGAAATAATTGTCTGCTATGTATAATCCTGACCCATCCCACTAGCACTGCGCTGCCTGATATTTTTCTTCCTCCATTTTTTTTCCAGATCATCAGGCCACTTGGTGCAAATCGACCCACATCTGCAGTAAATCAACAACTTACAAGTACAATCTACTGTCATAGGCCATTTGCACTGTCACTGGGGAGGGATCACAACAAAGTCAAGTGGCAACATAATTTTTTTACACCTGTATTTACACCGACTCACAGACTCATATACTCAGTCTCAGATCAGAGGAGAGAGAGAGAGAAAGAGTATTGACTAGTATTGTATTGTAGAGAATAGATGATGGCTGGACTGACATTCATTCGATCTTTGAGACAGGTAATATAATGTTATTCGTCTAACTATTATTATTTTAAATGTATAATTCTAAAAATGCCAATTAAATGACATTTTATTATTTGAAATTTGTCCCGAAATATTGTGCATTTATCACAATAAAATATCAGATACAAATCTAGTATTCCTTAGACCGAAAATTCTGTCTCTCGTTCGTTAGCTCTAACTAAGTGAAAAGCTAACGAACGAGAGACAGAATTTTCGGTCTAGTAAATATATAGGCCAGGGCCTATATTTCACCCTGTTATGTCTTGTTTTTCTATTAATCCATAACATTGTGTTCCATGGGAAAAACTTACTGCTGTCACCCACTGTTGCCTAGTACAGAAACTAGGTAATTTCTTTCCCTCAAAAAATGATATATCATTTGTTCTAAATATATATTAAGTCGTCCTATGGGATTTACCTAGGGATACTGAATGCAGGCATTACACCTCTGTACGCTTCTGTACGCCTTTATGAAATTCTGCAGTCAACAGGTTAAAATGGTCTACTAAAAGTACTATATATAGAGAGAGAGAGAGAGAGACAGACAGACAATTAATCCATTAGACACAAAAGGTTTTATGCAGTGGCGGAACCAGGGGGGGATAAAGCTAGACTGAGTTTCTCAATCGGTGATTAAATGATATCTTAAACGACATAATATTTTATTGATAACAATTGAAGAGCTATTGAATCCCACTCCAGTAGACTGCTTTGGTAATATATGCAAATTTTATGCATAACAAAGGTTGTTCTTGACAACCTGAAAGCTTGTCGGAGACTTGCCGGACATAGCTACAAATAATGTATGCAAACTGATTCCAAGCATTGAGGCTCATTTATAAAAAGCAGGTTAATTCATGGAATAGCTTGTCACTAGGTGCTCAGAGAATATAGTGTACATGTGCATAAATTTGTATACAGTAGGCCTACTGAAGCGGTCTATTATCCTGGGTGTATCATGATATACTATACAAGTATTGAAATTGAAATGAGCGTGCATACTGTCAATAAAAAAAAGATTTGTCTTTTCATTAAAAAGAGAAAGCTGAATATTATGGATTAATAATATATTATTTATTATTTTTTAAATTAATGTTATGTTTATTCTGTTCCAGGTGTGTCAGAAAACTCTATTCTGTCCAAAACCTACAAGCATCCCAGCTTGTTCATTCCAATCATCAGTAATCAGACATGGTGAAGGTACAGGCTCCGAGATGCCAGATAACAAGTTTTATGAGCTAAGGACCTATAAAATCAAACCGGCAAGCTTCCCTGCATTTATGAAATTGACCAATGAAAACATAGGTCTTAGACTGGGACACTCCAAGTGTATTGGCTACTGGACCTCAGACTTGGGCGGTCTCAATGAAGTATTTCACATCTGGGAATATGGTGAGATGTTTTTTCTTCTTCACTTTAATTGACCTGTTTACTAATGTACCGTATGTCAGTTTATGCATGTTTCTCTCCAGAACCCCTAGTTACCAATGCCATCTCTATGGATGGAATCCATTGTGCATACATTAGTTGTTGCTATGTTGGGCAAGCCTCTGGCAAGCTTTTGAGTCGTTAAGAAAAACTTTTGTTCAAGAAGTATGCATAAAATTAGTAAACTGGTCTACTGCAATAAGCCAGTTCGGGGTTAGCACATGGTACTGAGATTGTACAAATGACCCCAAATATCCACAGATATTTTAGACATGGAGGGTCCCTTTATGTGCACTTCAGAAAAATAACTCTGGGAGTGATAGAGGTGCCTCATGAATAGCTTTTGTTTCCCCCTTTAAAAAGAATACTTCCACCTGGATATCATGGAATGCACCATTAGTGCATAATTGAATAATGATTACATGACATTCATGAGCACATATCGAATATTAGTGTCAGTGGGTTTTAGAATTTTGGTACAGATGACCTTTATCTGCTCATGCTCAGATTGCATCCCCGAAGTGGCTTATTCTCCCAACAAAGGGCATTGACAGAACATTTCTGTAATGAGTGGGGGGGGGGGGGGATGATGTGGGGAGGATTGTCACAAAGTTACCAAGCTTTATTATAGTATGATAAGATTTCCAAGCCTTTACCACAAATCTGCCAACAAACTTTGAATGGGGAGATGAGTGAACCAAAATGGCTAACAAAAATATTTTTACAAATATTTCAGTTTGGTACTCAGTGATTTGGCAAGTTTCATCTTGAGTTAGAAGGGATACGTAACTATATGAATTTTTTTTTTTAGAGACCTTACTTCTAATTCAATATATTTGAAACTTTGTATCATACTTTACTTTATAATTGTGTAAAATTAAAGTAAACTGTTATTAAGCCTATGTAAATGTTAAGAATTTTATCAATGAGAGCTGGAGTAAATTAGGTAGTATTCATCATGAATTTAAAATTGTACAAAATATGCATTAAAAGTAACTTCACAGCATTTTCAATAACATCTTTTCTATTAAGCTTTATTTTATAATACACATCTTATTGCCATTTTGCAGATTGTTTCGCTCACAGGACAGCTGTCCGTGCAGCTTTGGCCAAAGATGAGAACTGGCAATCCTCCTACTTTTTGAAGGCTCTCCAGATGTGGGATGCACAGGAGAATGCTACCGGAATGTTGTTGCCATGGAAACCATTGCAGGATAAACCATTAAAGGAAGGAGGTGAAGTTTACAGGGAATTTTTTGCGATTAAGATGTGCAATTAAGACATGATTTTCAACCAGTGACTAGGTTTCAAACCACTGGATTCTTTTTCCTTTTGTGAATTGAGTCATATAAATAGACATTAAAATGTTTTTCACTGAATTGTAGATTACTTTATGAAGAAATATATAGATTTAGTGCATCATACCATTATATACATTAATGGATCCAACATGGGCACAGGCATTTGTGCCTCCACGAAACTCTGCCTATACTTGAAGGGTAAGCCTACCTTGGTAATACGATGATTTGTGTGAAAGCAGAAAAATAAGAAAAACATGATGTTGAAAAATTGAAAGAAATCGGACAAGGAATAAAAAAGTTGGATGTTTGAACAATGAGATTACTAAATCTATCCGAATCTCTAATTGGCAATTTGGTGAGTCGATTGTGACATATTGGCGGTCAAATCTCCCATTTGTCATACCCTAAAATATTCATTGACGGTTTTCTCCTAAGCGCCTTTTCTGTCGGCAGTGCTCAAAATATATTGTAGATAGAATATTGTTACAGATCTTCATAAAAGAAAAAGATCCAACTGAGTAAAACATATTGAAAAAGTGACATTTTAGTCGTTTTTTTTTTGTTGGAGCAAATTGGGGAGTTGTCCGCTGCTACATCACAGTGACATTACTGATTTATAACTTTCGTATTGCTTGTCTGATTTCATTCAAACTTTCTCCAATCTGCTTCTATGATTTTTCCTCTTTCTTTCAGAACAACTTGCCATTAAGGTTGGATTTCCCTTAAATAAACGTTTCTTCTCATCCTCTCCAAATTGAAATTGAAATTGAACTTGAACTTTCTTTTTTTGTGCAGGTGGCATAGATTTTTTTGTGCTAGTTTCTGGAAAATGTGATAACCCATTTTTTCTCTGCTTTTCAGATTTTTTTGAGCCCTTACTTGCTAAATAGCCCAATCTTTCAACAGAATTTGGAGAATGTCTGTACCTCTTATTTTCCCATCATGCAACATTCTCCCTTGTAGAAGCTTAGAATGTACCTGCAGTTAATTTTCTGCACAATTTGAAAGTCAAAAGTAATAGCTTGAAATAAAAAAAAATGTGCTTATTTTCCAAGCCAGTTGTTAGTTAAAATTCCAAATAAAATGCAACTAATTATAATGTAAATTTAGGAATGACCATAAGATAGTGCTTTTCAAATTGTACCAGTTTAATGCAATTTTGAATGTTAAACAGAACCTGATGACATTGGATCCAGTCTTCTTGGCAGAAATTTGTTTACCCTTGGTTCAAATTGAGTCAAATATACTTGCAGCATCCCAGGGCGCCGTTTCATAAAACTTGTTATCATTGAATAACAACTGCCCCATTTCTATAACAAATTGCTCTCTGCCAATCAGATTCAAGGATTTCAGTAGCTTATAACAATTATTGTGAAACAGGGCCCAGGAGTGTTATCTGGGTGCAACATTAGTGGAAAGAATGTATGACAAATGGTATTGTACACTGGCTAGAAGCCTGCTCAGACTCCCAGTATATTGCTCTGGAACACTTTGGTTCAGAGTTCAGCAGATAATTATCTGCTAAATATAATGCTCCAACATTTTATTATATCATAATTACACTTCTTATTTCACCTCTTTATCCACCAAACAATAAAGGAATCTATGAGCTGCGGTGTTATGTCTTGAAACCAGGAGGGTTGGACACCTTGAAGACACGTATTATGATTAGGGATGAGTTCTATTCTGCTAATGGATGTGGCAAACTGATGGGTGCTTGGATGGGTGATATTGGTCATGTCAATATGTGTGAGTCACTCTCTCTGGTACTTGATTGAAATTGCCTCCATGAGGGCAACTTTTGTATTATTTGTTGCAACATCTAAATTACTCTCTGCCCCCGATGTTTATTTATTTTTTTTAATTGTTCTTTTTAAATAAAAATTTAAATTTATTTATTTATTCATTTATTTATTTATTTTATTTATTTATTTGCTTGTTGTTGTTTTGTTTTGTTTTGTTTTTTTGGGTGGGGGCTGCTGATTATTGTGAGTACCTATACAGCCAGTCCGCAGCCCGTGCGAAAAGCGCTTCTTTTTTTACGGAAATCGTATTCATACCGGTTCGAGTTTTGTGAATATTCATGAGCAGAAGGGTACGGTATAAAACTGCCAATTACTTCGCTATTTCTAGACGGATTTGTATGATTTTATCACAAATGAAAGAAGAATAATAATTCTACCAATATCTACTTAAAACCTAGCAGTTTTACTTGGAAGACTTTTTAAAATGAATAGACCATTGAAAATGAACGACGTAACCTTGACGGAAATGTGTGAAAAAATATTAGTCAGATATCTTGCTGCAAAAAAAAACTAAGATCATTGGAATCGTGAAAGATTACTCTTTCAGAAGTGACCAAAAACTTGATGATTTAGCTTTTATACCAGTCAGGAATTAGGCAAGTTCAAGCATGATACAGATTATTTCCCATCCGAAATGAAATCATGCCTAATGACGCAAGATGATTGGTCCGCTCACCAGAATGTCACACAAAGCGTCGTCTGCTCGATGCAGCTGAACGAGTTTAGTGCATATGGATGTACTACTTCCATCTCCATGGTATGTCCATCGACTCGTACACCTATACACACACACACGTACATGTAGGTACGATCTAGTACAGCCCACTTTCATGACTTTACTTATTTATAAGCACAAATAGTGGGCTGAATTTGATATAACCATGGACCTACTAACTAACATTGTACATGTAAACAATACGCCTATTGTGTACCCTGCATTGATGATAAATTTTTTGTGAGCAGGGAGCTCTTGGCACCTCTCTGGTGTTAGTGGTAATATCATATAGCAGTCAGACCGCAGGTCGTATGCAAATGAGCAAAAAACGCGCATTTTATTTCCAGTGCCCGAAATGGACTTTCTCCCTGCACCCAGCCGGCTGTATCGCATGGTCATCTTTAAAGTTATGCTCTTCAATAAATATTAATGCTGTGCTCATTAGACTTTCTGCAAAAATAAATGAATAGTTTACCAACACAGGGATAGTTTGTTTTAGTCAGAATTTTAAAAAGAAAATGTTTAAAATAACTGATGAAATAGTCATACAAAAGCCTTTTTTTCACAAGATTTCAAGTTGTTAAAAGGCATATAAAAAGTATATGAGCCGCCATCAAGACACATATGTATGGAAGCGCTGGAATCTCATCTTTTTCATCGTTACATTCAAATCATCCATAAATTTATGACAGAGTCAGGATCCAGCAATATTCAGCCGCAGATCATCCGTTGTCAAGACCATGGTCAAGACCATAGAATCTTAGCCCTGTGATTGGCAAGCGAGCCATCCGTAACCAAGTGCGCGTTGAATGAAACATTGCGCAACCTGTTGCTTCATCCTTGCGCAAACATGCGCATAGCTGTTGCCTGGCTGTGAGAAAACATCTTGCGTGGTGGTAACCAATCAGAATGCTGGAATTGACTTTTTTAAAGACAAAGTGTGTACATCGGTTACATATTGCTGGATCCTGACCCTGTCATGAAGTGCACATTAATGTTATTTCAATCTTTGGAAAGTACAGAAAATGCCCTTTATGCTCATGTCAAATTTGCCCTGGCTCATAATAAAACTATGGTAGATTTGGCCAGATTTATATTTCATTTAATTTCCATTTTTGGTCATAAAAGGAACACCATTTTATACCAATTTCGTCTTTTATTTTGAACACAATAAAAGCATGTCATAAATCTCTAATCCCTCTTCTTTTATTTGATGTATAACTCATGACAATTGGTGAATGATAAGTAGGCTATTCAATAGTTTGCAAATGAGATGTTCTTGGCTGTTCTTGCTCATTATGTATTCATAGTCAGGCAGAATTGGAAATAAAATAGCGCACTTTTAGGGGACCTGCGGATTGGCTGATAGGCTATTCATAAGGAAGGAGAAAATATCATTCATTGTTAATACTTCATTTTCATCTGGAAACCCAAATTTTGCAGCAGAGAAAACTAAAATAGTCCTAAAATCACTGATAAGTTGGCGATTGTTGATGAATTATATCCTCCTTTCAGTTACATTGATTTTGGTGTACCTTTTACGCTATTGCCACAGTGAATGTTCGACGGGACTCAAGTAACTAACCACAGCAGCAGCTTGGAGCATTCCACCCCGTTGCACCTGGCGTAGCGTACCGGACGTTCACCCCTCAGTGGCTTCCACAGGGTATTTTGTTCGGAAAAAACGGTTGAAAGAAAACCATATTTTCTTACACAAATACATTTTGCTGCAAAATAATTTTCAATTCATAGTTAGCACCAATAATCCAACTCAACGATCATCGACATCACTTAAATTTTAAAACTTTATACCAGTCAGGAGTTAAGGGGAAGCAAATAGAGGCTAAAATTGCTCCCCAAAAAGTCCTAAATTTCATCATTTTTGGACGAGGTAAAAGATATCCAAATCCAATCGAATATAGTCATGTTATATACCAAAATGAAGAGCGAAATGTCACGGAGAAGTTCCTTTACCATAGCCGAACGATTTCTGCATTATTTTCGTTTGAGAGATAACCTTCTTGACCCCTTGCAAATATCTCACCAAATCTCACGCTATCTCGTTTCGCAAGACTCGATATCCAGTGGAGAGGAAATCTCTGTAGGAATTGGCATTTTGGCTCATTAACGCACGGGCTGCGGACTGACTGTATATATAAGTCATCTGCTGATTAAGTTTATTCTTATGTAATTAGTTAGGAGCTTATTCATGAATCCTTGTGGACCTTTGAGATATTGATGAAGTCTCAGAAATCTTGAACAATTCATTACTTGTGGTACTTTGTGTGGTGTGCCATTTTGTAATTGTTTATGCTCATTAATTTGGTATATATATATATAGATGAAGTCTTTTATAATTCTTCAACAGTTTATGCTTTGTGGAACTTTGTGAGTGCTGACAAAAGATTGGAAATAAGAGCTGCTGTCCAGGAAACGGATGCCTTCAAAAGTCTTTGTAAGTATGATCAAAGGATAAAGAGGAAAACAGAAATGATATGCTATTGACATCTACTTTTCATCAATAGTGACTCAAACTTTAATAAGTATTCCAACTTTTTTATTTCTAAATCAACAAAAACTCAGAAATGTAAATTTTCAATTAGAGGCTTTTTTGGCCTACATTATTACTAGTTGGAGTTAAAGCACAAGTCATATGCAAAATAATCTTGATTCAAAACTAAAAAAAATCATGGGAATTTATAAAATTGAAGTATTGGCTTTGATATAAAATGTAGCAGTTTTTTTATTTATTTTCCACCATACAAATATGGATATGTTGTAAAGATGTTTTACAATATGCATTTTGGTTATGGTAAAAATAGTGTAGTGATCAAGCATTTCCTAACATGCATGCAGTCAGCAATTGTTATTCTTGCATTTTAATGCTTTTCCTATGTATATATATTTTATTTAATGCAGCTCCAAATGAGTTTCTGACCACAGAGATGCGTTCAAAGATTATGATACCAAATCCATTCTCACCACTCAAATAGAGACACACTTGGATTTTAAGTGACTATACCCTTTGCTTAGATTCCTGCCTTCAGATGTGGTCCTAGGAGAGGTTTCACAATGCACTTTAAGTAAGCATTTTGACAAAATAAGTGATAGAAAAAATTGGTTATTATGTTTTTCAGGAGTAGTTCTGGTAGCTGAAATATCAAAAAGATATATTGACTTTGATTGCAAAGGATTTACACATAGGTGATTAAAAACATTGAATATGGTTGCTGTGCTGATGTCATATGCAGACTGAGTAAAGTTTCATCACACATTTCCTAAAGTTCATGTACAGTATTGGTAGCAAAATTGGAAAGAAGCGTATTAAATATAGTTTCATGTTCTCCTTGTATCAAAAGATGTTTGTAAGAAATCATTTGGTATTCCATCAATGATTTCTGGTGAATTTCAGTGTAAATATCTGTAAGGAACGCTAGATCACTGCCATAAGTTAGGACCTTTCCACCCTGAAAGCTTCCCGCACAACATTCTTGGGGCTTCGCATAGAGACAGTATACATGTCACTGCGTGTAGTTACTCATTGGTTTACATGTGTGTGTATGGTGTATAGTACATGCTGCCATTGTTAGGAGTTTACGTGCCTGGCCCGGCATATAAATTATTTTTGCCTCTCATTTGTTTAATATTAAACTTTAGAAGGCGAAATCTTCAGTGTCTTAGTATTGCTAGTATCTTGCTATTTATCAACAAAAATCTAAGAAATCTGAAGAAAAAAAATTTTGAGGGCTTACCAAAACTTTCCATATCTTTTAATAAGGAAATTTGAATGGAATATTTGAGTTATATCTAAGTTTACTGCATTAACAAAGCATAAGAAACCAAATATATTGTAAGATGTATGTACATGTAAACACTTATTGAGAAAATTGCAGGTTGTATGATATATTTTTCAGCATCATTTTGTACATTAGTTAGTGAATAAGGAACAGAATGTAAAGGGCTTGAAAAAATACTTGCTTTAATTTTCACATCTGGTACTGTACCACTATCACAAAATGCTTGTTGATTCTTTGCATTTTGAAGGAAAAAAATCACATTTGTTCAAAACATTCACTTTGATTTTCAAATGAGTAATGAAATGCAGTTGACTACATTTCTAACATGCTTTCCTTGTCGTAAGTATTAGGGCACTGAGATCAGCAATGTACTTTTTGTCTTTAGATCTTTCTGGAGTTGTGGATATGTAGCAAAGAACATCATAAATTAAGAAAGGTAGAAAAAGTTCTAAAATATTGGTCGGATAGATAGTCCCTTAATCTCTATAATGATGAAAATGGTTGCGAGCAAATAATTCAAAGGCTAATTTATTTCTTCAGATTTAAATGATACATAAAATTCACAAATATGTAAATAATAGGTTAATTAACTTTTCAAATAGGAGTTATATGTGGATTGTCATGAAAAAGGAATATGACAGAAGTGTTTGCTATATTGAAGTCAGTATTGTTTTACCTAAATTTGCCTCAGAACCTCAAGGTTATTAATTTGAATTGAATTGAATTGAATCGCACGAACCCCTTCTGTGCAGACAAAAGGAGTTCGTCCAAGCTTTGCGATTGTTCTAAAATGACGGCGTCTAGGTTGCGTCCGGGTTCATCGAGTATAATATAGTTGATTTCAAGTAATTTGTTATATACCTGCGTGATAACCTGATGAGTGCAGGTCGAAAAGCTTCGTTATTATGTCTCTTTTTTGTGCCATATTGAATTGAATTTATTAAATATCACTGAGATATATACATAAATATTTTGTTTGTAAAAAAAAAAAGTTATGTTGCAAGCATTGTCAAAAGAGTGCTTCACAGAATCCTTAACAAAGAAAAACTATTTTTATATGAATATTTCATAGGTGCCAATCATGTTTAAATTCTAATTCATTCATGAGATTTGTTGAATATATAAAGGTAAGTTTAAGCTATTTTGTCCAATACGTTACCGGCCACATCTTTCAGTGCCGATGGCACGTATATGTGACAGATAGACTTGTCATTTTCACATGTATCAGCATTAACATTTGTTTGAACATTTTGATATGTGCTCATGTATTTTGGTCAACCCTTAGGGGGCTGGGGGGGGGGAGGTCTGCCCCTTTATGTTAGCTGCGTTATGTTTGTGAATCTTTTTCCCCCACCATGAGCTTCTGCGACATATTTATATGCATCTTTTGATGTGTTGTGTGGGAATCAAAACAAGCACTTACCCATTTGTATTTTACATGATACTGAATTGTCAATAATTAAAGAAATTAAATCTAAAGACCTTAAGATGTAGTAATGGAACTTTGTGGGCTTATTCAGTAAGATGCTTTATCCATATGCTAAGTTTCAGAAATGTTTGTTCCTCTGGTTCCTCAATCTGGGGGGGGGGGGATGGTCAAAAATACCCTTTTTTGGGGGGTGTGAATGTGCCCTGGCCTTTAAGGGTTAAGCAATCATTTAAAAAAAGAATAGATGTATAACGTCAATTGAATGTTGAAGATATGTATTTTCAGTACCTTTTATACCTTCATTAATGTTTACCATATATGAACTTATTTGACATTGTACTGTCTTCCTTAATAAAATATACTTCAACACAAATGCGAGAAATGTTACATTTTTCAAGTTGTTTCAATGTACTATGCATCATGTATCATACATGTATAAATTCTATTGCCATGGAGATCATTTGCTGAACTTTCATGCAAAATAGTACCGAAACATCATAGGCTTGGTGCAGATATTAACTCTATAATACAGTGCGTTTCCATTTAAACTGTTTCACAAGTCCACATACAATCAACAAATATTTCCTTCTTGAATAGTTGCCTTGATATGAAGAGGGTGAAAATAACCACTACTTTTAAAAAATGAATGTTGATAAGAAAGTGCATTTATTTCATTGGAATACAACTTGAATTGCAGAAGAGATATTATTTTTCAGAACATATATCTCATATAGTTTAAGGTAGTGTGCAGTTACTGAAAATGGTCTTAAAAATTGTGCAAGAAAGTACGGTATTATCCTTGAAGAAATATGAGTGTAAATCAGGTCAAAACTACAATCCCTTCACAGTGACAGTGGAAAGTCCATTTTTATTATGCCTCTGCCCACCAAAGGTGGTGCCAGAGGCATTGTTTTCGGGTTGTCCGTCCGTCCATCCGTCCCGCTTTCTCGTTCTCACGATAACTCAAGAACCACATGAGGTATGAAATTCAAACTTGGTGCTAGTATGTATCACCATAGGAAGACGGATGGGTCTGCCACTGACTACAATATTAACAAATTGATTTATCCGATGTTACATACAAGACACATAAGAGGACACTAAGAATTGCACTTTAATGCAATCTGCAAACAAGAAAATAATAATGAAACAAATATGGTATAAGTGTAATATATATAATATATAATATATGGATAAAATATTTCAATATTTCAATATTGTTTTCATTTCATTTTACATATTAGAGGGTGACATTGATTCTATTATTCATAGGCAGCAATATGATTACTTATCATTTTGAATTATGACAGTTACAGGTGGCATTTCCCCACTTTTTTGAGGTAAGAGATATATGGCAGCAATAGTATAGTGAGGCTTCCATGCATATATTATTGTATTTCATGTAGTTGGAAGTATATTTATACAAATATATCTAGCAAGTACATGTATTAGGTATAAAACTGTAAACAGAAGTCCAATACATGTAATATAAGAATATATATAATTATTACCAGTTAGATATACTTTTACATTTTCATAAATGAGAAGAAAATTATTAATCTCCAATTACAAAAATAGAATTCATCTGGCTCATATGACATAATATAAAGGTGATTTAGTTGAGTGGCTTGAACCCTTGACAGGAGATGCAAAGGTTGGGGATCCAAGCCTCATAATGAAATAAGTTTCCTTACATTTGCCTCTCTCAACCCAATTGAGTTGAATATTATTATGATGAAAACTCTTTACAATCAGTATTCATTTTTTTATTGTAAAAGACTTGTTATAAGGCAGTAATAATAATTACATTCATGGTTTGACATTAACAAACAAACATTCAAATGTCAATTATTTGTACACCAAAAGCATGTTACATTTCTGATGCTGATACTGATTTGCATGAAGTGGAAATTAATTCATAGTCTCACATACATAGAACTTTATACTGGTTAAATTCAAACCATCTTTCTCACTCTTAAAACCTACATTTGTAGTGAATTTAACTTCAATGATGTTATATGGATCTCTGAGATGATTTTTCAAGCCTTTGCTAATGCCTGCTCAAGATCCTGTATGATGTCATCGATATTCTCTATTCCAACACTGAAAAGAAATCATGGAAGAGTAAATATCAAACTTTAAAAGTTTCACAAATTTGTATCATCTCTCATATATAATTATAGGGGGAAAATAAAAAATGTTAAGGCTTACTTTTCATATCTCTCTGAACTCAGGATGGTATTTGTTATAGTCCCCGTTTATTGAACCCTTTGTTTATTAAAGAGAAGAGAACACGTCTTCAAATCTAAGTTTGTTCATTTTTTTAAATGATGAATACTTTCATATTCTCAGATATTTGGTATATGTTCATTGTACAAGCTCGGTCCCGAAAAAAACATTGACAAAATGTATAAAATAAATACAAGTAGTATGTAAATACTATCTACAAATGCATTTAAACTGAAGCGATGTAAAATGATTCCATCAAATTCCCTCTTTCGCTTTCTCTCGCCCTCTCTCTCTTTCTCTTCATTCTCTTTCGCTCTACCTACCTGATTCTAACAAGTCCATCTGTTATCCCTCCAGCCAATCTTTCTTCTTTTGTCATGAGATAAGGACCATGTGTCATAGATGCAGGATGTTCAACCAAACTCTCTGTGCTACCAAGTGACACTGCCAACAGAATAATCTTCACGCTCTGAAAGGGAATTGAAATCTTTTATCATTAATGTGTTATATAATCATTTTCACTCTGAAAGAGATTTCTATTGACAACTACAGACCCAATTTCATTTGAAATGAAAAAAGATTGTATTCATCACACATCACAGCAACACCTTCCTATGAATTAAGGATGGAAAATATTGAGAAAATATTAGGATTATACTCTTGCTATTGTTTTGCAAGATCAGGTCATAACATTTTCTATTCTAGATACTTGTACATGGACAGTTACATGCATAAATGTCTTAGGGAACTTCTTTACCTAATTGTCACTTCCACTGTAGGAAGTTGAATTCCTGCATGTCCATCTACCTTGCTCCTATGCTTTTTAACACATTGAATACTTAATTCTCTTATTCCCATAGGTTTAATACAGGAGCCATCCGGTTCCTGTGGGCAATGGCTTAAGAAACCCCAATCATCACCTGGACAAATGTCTTGGCAGCCTCCAATCCATCCCTCATGTCAAAGACCACCATCCCGCTGAACTGTTTCATCTGTTTCTTAGCCACCTCATGGTCAGGGTGGGATGGCAAACCAGGATAGTGCACTCTAGTTATCTGCAATATGATTACGGTAAAAAGAACAAGCAGATAACACAAGGTGATCATGTGCAATATTTGTCATAGATCTGTCACAATTGTTATTGATAACAAGTTTTATGAAACGGGGCCCTGGTATGACCAGTAGCCTCCCATGCCCTGCCAATGCCTGGACCCATGCTATGCCATTGCTATTACCATTACAGCTATTCTAGGTCTTGTTTGGAGAGCTTTTTGCACTATTGTCATTCTCCCTACAAAACGATGGCCTTGTTCTCTTGCATTTCAATTCCAATTAGTAAGACCCCCCCCCACATCAGTGACCCCTCAATGACTGAACCCACACTACACCATTGCTCACCTAGATCATGAATCAACATCATTATAATGGGTCTCAATGAAGAAAGATTTATGATCACAGAACCTTTATCAAATCACAAATAGCAATCAGTCCTGTTCAGTCCTGTTTCGGTCCTGTTTCATAAAACAACAAAATCAGTAACAACTGCCCCCATTTCTATGACAAATTTTCTCTCATCCAAACAGATTCAAGGATTTCAGTAGCTTATAACAATTATTGTAACTTGTTATTGATAACATGTTTTATGAAATGGGGGCCCTATGCAGTATACTTCTGATGAGCCAACAAGAAGCTAGATATTAACCCATCGTGATTTGGTTTTGATATACATTTACAAACTTTTTGCATAATGGGTTGCTGTTATTTAGATCAGATGCAACAAAGAATCTCTAGAATGGACAGAACATGGCTAAAAAATTATGCTGACATACAAAAATGAAAACTAACTTCACATCTACTTCAGACATCACATTGCAAAAATCTTCTTTTTTTAATATCATAATTGATAGGGTTGAAGTAAATTGAATACATCATAAAGAAAGTAAATGTGAGAAAATTACAATGCCCCGACCGGGATTCGAACCCGGGACGCTGGATTCCATGACCAGTGCTTTTTTTAATGTTAAAACTAATATCGATGAATAACGTACACAACATATTACTGCAAATTATGCTGGTGATATGATTTCACAAGGCTAGACTCTGTCTCATCCTTATTCATCGGATTTCATACTTTATTAATTACATCGTGGCAATCTTTCTCCTACTAAAATTAAAAGCATCATTGGGGTTTTGGTGTTCTTAAATACAAGATTTCTACTTTGATCCTTACCTTTGTAGACAACCAAACTCTGTGCATAGGTTAATTCCTTCACCATACAACCCTAAAACATAATACAACTTGAATGTTTACAACTTGAATGGTATATTGAGCGCCAACAAAGGAGACACCAGTCAGGGTGTCTCCCTGGGTTCATATCCCACCGCTGCCACCACATCAACAAAAGAGACACTTCAATCACAATAGTTATTGAAGTTACCTCACTTGATTAAGCAATGATTGGATCACATCGCGGTGCCAAAAAGGGGCGATTAAATGAAAACATTACATGAAAATAATCATGGCACGAGAGGGCAATATAACACTATAACACTATGGCAGAGGCTTACATGTATCTTTGATTTCTTTCATTTTCTGCGACATATCAAGGAGATATTCTGGATTGAAACTTTGCTTCCATCCTTACCTTTGGATGAGCTTCTAAATACTGAGCAACCCGGAGAGCATTACTGCTATGCTTTTCCATTCTTAGAGGCAGGGTGCGGATTCCTCGCAGCAAGAGAGAAGCAGTGCGGGGAGACTGCAAAATAGGACCACAGATAGCATCCATTTTATTACAAATACCAATTTTAACAGCTAGAATAAGTACATGAAGAAAATAAGAGCAAGGCCTCAAAGAAGGAATCTTTTCTATGTAAATACTAGAAAATTAAACATTCAGTTACGATGGATTTCATTCAGCAAAGTAACACCATCTATACATTTTCTGCTAACCATTGTTCATGGGAATCAGTATTTTGCTTTGTGTGTTTATATTAGGGTTCCATGCTTGTATACTGCATTAAAAAGATCAGCTTCAAATGTTACTTCTAAAAAGAGATATTGCACAATCAACCCAATGGATATGAATTGATTTTGGCATGACTCCAGCCCAAGATATCTTGGGTTTGTCATTCAACGGATTAAAGACGCTCTTATTTTCAGGTAAATGCAACTTAAGAGTAGCGTAGTTGATGCAAAATAACATATACGCAAGAGCATGGAATTTAATTCTGAGATATGTTTTGTGCTTTGAATCAAAATCATTTTTCCCATCATGCTTTTTAAGTGTCAACCATTGGAACGTCTCGTATAGTTTTATTTCTTTTTAAAGGAGATTTCATGTCTTAACCTCCTAACAATAGATAAATTATTTTCTTGGAGCTTGGTCCCCTATAACTCAGATATTATCCTATGTGACAATTCACAATTCAGTTCTCACCATGATGTTGCCAACAAGCTTTTGATGTTCACTGAGATAGAAGAAGAGATCAGGATCAGAAGTACACATGGATCCACCCATCAGGTCACTATGGCCTCCCATGTACTTGGTACTAGGAATAGAGAGAAGAGAGAAAGACACTTCAATGTTTGAACCCATTCCTCCAAAGTTTGGGAAGTGGCAGCCAAAAATATTTGTGGTGTCGAAAGCCCTGAATCCTTAGATATGCCTTAAAGTCTCAGGTCATTATCACCAATTTACCAAGCTAGGATTTGAAGGTAGAACCACCTGGTAGAATTGATTAGATTAAGGGGAGGGTAACAGGAGACTCCATCCCCCTCTCATTATGATGCTAAATTCTATTAGCATGTACACTGCATAAAATTTGACAATTCACATTTTTATTTTCAAATCTCTCATAACATCCCACATCTATTCCAGATACTAATCATCAGATGCCCAACAGATGGGCACAGATGAATGAATGTCAACTGGATGTACCAGGTATACTTCTAGAAATAGCCATTCAAATTTGGACCTTTCTTTGGCTATATCTAACGTACACAACACATTTCAGTCTGTACATTGTCTAAATTGTCAACAGTGAGAGGCTGTAACTCCTCTATATCATCTGTTAAGAGTCAGAAGGGTGCTAAATCTATGTAACAGTACATGGCTCTCAGCAGACAATTTTGTTTCTTCATCCTTTCATTACTAAACAAATATAACCAAATCTGCAGTTGGTCCACTTCTGCTGGGCACACAGTGTATCGCTCACCAGCTTTGGAAGACAATGTCTACTCCAGCTCCTAGAGTATCCTGTAGGATGGGACTGGCGAATGTGGAATCACACATGCTGATGGCACCAGGTACCGATTTAGCTATATCAGCAAAGGCCTTAAGGTCCAACAAAGACAGGACTGGGTTGGTTGGCGTTTCTCCATAGAACACCTGAAGAAAAAAAAATTGTATTTGAACATATCAACCAATCAATAGTGATCTGTCCTAACTCCAAAGACAATTTTAAGTGATCCCATTTCTCTCATAGCTGTCTTGTCTCTCAAAGTGATTTGATCTTGAGCTAACTGCTGCATTTCTCTGTATCCTACTCCTTCACAAATATATCTTTCATATATTGTCTGTTTGCTGTTAATACTGCTACCATCAATTATAATACTTCCTTTGCATTCAAAAACCATATGGGCAATAATGCTGAATTGGTTTATAGTGTCGCAAATTAAATAGACATAAATCCAGGTTTAATGATGCATTTACAATTTCACATTGCAAAAATCAAAATTAGAAATACAAATATCAAGCAAAATGATGGTTCACTTGTGCATTATCTAAAGATATCTGTTTCTAAAGATACAATTCATCTCTTTGATAATGTGTTGGTTTTTTTTCTTGGTAATATTTCTATCTGACATGTTGAAAAGTACTTTCAATTGATTTAAAAACAAAAAGGAAAAAGAGGATGCTAATAACAATTGTCAGTTTCTTGTCACTTTAAGTGATATAACAGACACATCTAATAAGAATGCGCGACGAAAAAGTGCTAACTCATGAAAGGGGATGCTTAAAAAACAAATGTCACTAAAAACAAAAACACAGATAAGTCCAATGTTTATTCAGATGTGACAGAGTACTACCTTTGTGTTGGGCTTGATTGCCTTCCTGTAAGCCTCCAGGTCCCCTGACGGTACGAAAGTCACTTCCACCCCATAGTTCACGATGATATGCTTCAGGAAAGAGTAGACTCCAGAGTAAACTGGGTCAGGAGCGATCTGGTGTGTGAGAGAGCAAAGACCGGTGGCAAGAGGATAAGACAGCAATTTTTTTTCTTCTGTTTTTGTGGATAACCACAACCAACCAATTATCTCTTTTAAAACAAAGTATAAATTGTTCTTATCTATCAGTAACATGACACAGGAGCACTGATATCTGCACCTAACCAGTTTAGATCTGTCTCAAAAGAGAAAATCTGGATAGATAGCAAAGATGATGTATGATGAGACAACTAGATTTGTGTACACTATAAAGCATGACTAAAGATGTCGACTGTATGGGTTTTGGGCATACAAGTGTCTTTTATTCACAGCTCTATAGCTAGCTTTATATACACAGCCAAGCAGCTGGTCATTATCAGTACAGAGTGGGTCATGATAGTGACCTATGAACTTGGGTATGAACTTAGGTCAAGTCTAATTGGTTATCAGAATGGAGTGTCATATACATAGACCAGAATAAGCTGTCATTATAAATATAAACAATATACATCATTTAGGGACTGCAATACATATATGTTGCAAACACAATAACTAGGAAATGTTCTTATCAACCAGTTATATAATAAAGCACCACTAGATCTTTTATACATCTACTGTACCCAACATTGTGTATGAATATCAATAAATGAGGGCAGTCAAACCTGTACATATGGTCGCATAAGGGAGATTATAAAAAATGTCTTTTATGTACAAGTTACTTAGTACAGGTTCAATGAGGAGCAATTTTTAAGGAAAGGTGGTTGCTAAAGTACTGAGTGCATTTTAAGAGTAGTAAATCTGAAATTTTAATTCACTTTTTTTTAAAGATTGCTGGATTAAAAAAAAAATACATTCTATTCATTCTATTCTACATGAGTGTACTATATATATACCAGGTATAACTGTGCTATACATACAATATGATCACCACTCTTGACGACTGCCAGGATTGTGTTGCTGATGGCTGACATTCCGCTGGGGAACACGCAGGCACCAACGCCCCCTTCTATCTTATTAATGGCATGAGCCACTACATCACAGGAATGATTGGTAACTCGTCCATACACATAGCCGTCCTACAAGGTTAAGGGAGTGAGAAAGGACAACACGATGTCTGTCATCATTACAGGAAATAATTTTCAACCAGTTTCTGGTTATTTTATGCAACTCTGCTGTAGCTCTGCTGCAGTAGCATATGAAATCAAGGAATGCAGGAAATCGAAAACTAAAATAAACAAGGCATTAGCAAGATTGTGTCTCGCCCACTTGCGAAAACTGGAAATATCGTGATCTCTGTTGCCACGCAGAAGAATTGTATCTCTGGGTATCTGCCACAGAATGTAATATCCCATTAATGAGAAGGACTATTCACAAAATACTACTTCCCTCCATCGACTGCCCCCATCCCCCCCTTTTAGAGATGGAATAAAAAGTTACCATCAAGTCCTATTAGATTACACAAATACAAAATAGGATGATAATCAGTTGTAAAATAGAGGCGAAGTAGAGTTTGTCTCTGGGTGGCATAAAAATGCAAAAAGGTTAAAAATAGTGCTAAGGTTGAAAAGTGGAAATGAAATAAGGCTTTTAAAATCAATACGTTCATACTATAACACTTGACCTGAAATGACCTTTGACCTTACCATGTGAGCTCGAAGGTACCAAAACATGAATGTACTCCAAGTGCATCTATCACCCAAGTTAGGTTGTAATCCAAGCAAGTGATATGAAGTTATTTGTCACAAGAGTCTTGCAGGTAAACTTTAACATATGACCTCAAATGACCTTTGACCCTATCATGTGACCTCCAACGGCAACATAACGTCAAGGTACCCTCAGTGCAAATATGACCCAAGTTAGGTTGTAATCCAAGCAACTGATGTGAAGTTATTTCACAAAAGAGTCTTGCAGGTAAACTTTAACATATGACCTCAAATGACCTTTGACCCTATCATGTGACCTCCAACGGCAACATAACGTCAAGGTACCCTCAGTGCAAATATGACCCAAGTTAGGTTGTAATCCAAGCAACTGATGTGAAGTTATTTCACAAAAGAGAGTCTTGCAGGTAAACTTTAACATATGAAAAGAGAGTCTTGCAGGTAAACTTTAACATATGACCTCAAATGACCTTTGACATCATCATGTGACCTCCGACAACACAATAACATGGAGATGCCCCTAGTGCTTCTATCACCCAAGTGTGGCTGCCAATGCAGTAACAGTTGCCAAGTAATGCATCATAAGAGAGTCTTGCAGGTAAACTTTAACGTTTGTGACGGACGGACGACGGACGACGGATGGACGCCATTTGGATCCCTTAGTCTCGCCTTCACCTCCGGTGGGCGAGACAAAATTGATTGAATGCTGCTATATTTTACTATACATTGTAGCTTGAGGGCTTCTTCTGTCCAATCACACCACCCTTGTCCACAGTAGTCTTCAAATGGCTGACAGTCTATTAAATAAGCACCCAAGTATATCTTTCACAGTAGACTGTTAAAGGGAAGATAAGTTAGGATTGTTCTTGAGTAGGGGTGGTCAAAGCATGTCCAATACGTTTGCCCCCCAATTTTATGCCTACATTATTGGAACATGTGTGTATGTGTGTGTGTGTGTGAGGGGGGGGGGGCGGGTTACCACCATCATTACCTCCTGCCGATATGTCAGTGATTTTCTTAAGTGAACTTTTACTTAAATTGAATTGTAATCTGCAGACAGCTGGGATCTATATATTGGAGAGAAAGTGTATATTCAATAGGTTAATCTTTAATAATAATACTGTGAGTCCATCCATTAGGGGGACAATAGCATGGGGGGCACAGATCTTACAAAGTAGATGACATGGAAATTTACAAGGCCACTGATTAGGGGGAGGATGTGGTGGGGGAGGATGTGGTGGGGTGGGGGGAGGGGAGGGGAGGGGTCGTCTTACCACTATATACTTCATGTAGTCATCCAGATCCTTAACTTCAAAAGTTGTTGCGATACTGATAGACGGTACAACAGGTTTGGTTGTGTCAGTGCCTCTAAGTTTGGTCTGAGCAGTCACAGCGAGAGTCTCTTTGGTCACACCCTTGGGGTAGTCTCTGGAGTCTTCCAGATTTCTTCTCATGTCTAGCTTCCCATCGACACCAACAGAAAATGTGGTGGAGACTCTGGATTTGGGCTTAGTAGATTGGTCGGCCATCTTGTCTATCTACAGGATGGGTTTTAAAAAGCCTGGTATAAACTAAAGTCAACAATTAGGGTTAAAAAATGAGTAAAAAAATCTTAGATGGAAAGTTCTTTTTGACAGTTTCATATAAATAGCAAGTTACAGCTAGTTTGGGCAAGAGAAATAAAGGCTGATATGTTTCTCTAGAATAATGATATTTTTTTGGCAAATGGTTTTTATCTTCTAAATGCATTTTTTTTTCAAAAGACATGTAACAAAATAAAAAACAACAACAAAAAGTCAATGTAAAATTTTAAGTATAGGCATATAGTTAATGATTTTACAAACTTTAACAACATTAACATGAATATGGATAGGGACGTACCATTAATTAGTCTTCTTATATTGTGAGAAATTCTGTATAAACTCTTCATTATTACATGTGCCTCAAATAAATAATTAAATGGTCATAAACAGACTCTAAGCTGATCAAGAAACATAAATATCATGATATGATGAAGTCATTATGGGAAAATCTGCCATTTCAAACTCAAAAATCTGCATATCCCTTTCCTGTGATATACAGAACTACTCAAATAAATTCATTTCATTAATAAGTTCTAATTTTCATAATAAACCAATATAAATTCAGCCAAGAGATTATATGGCAGTAGACCGAAAATTCTGTCTCTCGTTCCGAGTCGTTCGTCAGCCTCTTGTTTTGGTAGGGTCGGCTATTCACTTAGATAGCCGACCCTACCAATACATTACAAGAGGCTAACGAACGAGCGACAGAATTTTCGATCTAATATGGCAGTATCTTAACATAAATCCTAAATCCCCGACACATATGGTGCAAATGATAGCCGATATATATCCGTTCCATTTAGGTGTTCGTTTCCAGTACTACTTCAATTCAGCGTCATCAGACTTTGTACCATGAACTCTCAAACTCTTCTCGAGGCATATAATGATATAGGCCTAAGCGCCTAATATACTTTATTTTTGGGGGGGAAAAGTAACATATATCTCTATATTGGACTGGAGCACACCAAGTAATACTAGGGCCGGAGGCAATCTGTGGAACCTATATATGTCCAATACGTACCTTGCAATTTTGCAACGGATATTACAGAAACTCAACCGAGTTGACTTACCTGGAAGTTAGAGTGAAGGAGGTTTGAAAGAGATAAGTTATAATGCAGCTGAATCTGGAACAACCTGGGATGTGCCCGACCGTACGGAACAATATATCCTGCAAACAATACCGTGCAATGCGCAAGCAGCTGATCGAGTTTACATACATCAGGGACCTCGTAAAAGTGGGCGGGGCAGAGGAGAGGCTCACTCCAGGGATCTGGGAGCTCCGGCGGTGGAGCTCCCTGGAGTTACGGAGAGGCGTGAGTTCGGGATGTACATGTGAAGTGTGATGGGTGCATGGGTGTGTATTTTGCGTCCATTTTTTTTTAGGGGGGAGGGTGGGGGCTGGAGGGGGAATTTTCAGAATTACTTTAGGTAGTGTCATTTTGTTTACATTTTCCATGATACAAATCGCTCTCTTCTTTTTTCTTTTCTTTTTTTGGAATAAATGGATTTATAATCAAAGAGTTACACATTTGCTTTCATTCTTTTATATTCTATAATAAATAGGTCTTATTAGGCCTATATACCAGGGAAAAAAAATTCTCTCTCTTTTAAATTTTAAATTTTTATTTCAATTGCTGGTATTTTTCCTGCCAAAATCACTAAAGATAATTCAATTATGCACTCTATGTTTCAATATCATCACCAAATTTTTCCAAAGTCATGTTAACACTTGTACGATAGAATTAATGATATAACTACCAATAATTCAATCAATGACATTCAAATTGTATCAGTTATTTATACCAAACTTGCTTCTATCTAAGTCCATGTTAAATAGGCCTACCAAGTGATGATGATATTTATTGTTAAATTATATGTATGTATTTTATATTCATTGATTGTAAAAAGAATTCTCAGTTCAGCCTTTGGCTGCAACGATTATTATCAAATCAAATTAAATTTTACAAAATAAATTTTATTTCATCTACTCCCATTTCGTCTAATCGCGATCTGGTTTAATAATAGGCTCATCATTTTCATCACATTTCTGCTTTTAGTTTTGCTTACTTCTCACTTCATCTAATGTTAGTTTGGACTATAATCAATTTGATCTAATTCTAAGTCTGTCTAATGCACATTTGGTCTATTTTACACTTGGTCTAATAACCATTTTGTCTTTAAAACAAAATGACAGGATGATTAGATGTTCGAAAGAATGTTAAATACACAGCATATGATTGTAAAATTAATGAATATGCACAGTATACTGTACAGACGAGATATCTAGGCAAAATGATGTTAGACCAGTTGGATCTTAGACTAGGAAGAGACGAAATAGAATCAGACAAGGTAAAAACTGGACAAAGTACTTTGGGCCCAAAAAAAATTTCCATCATGGCCCTGGGAGAATTTTAATTCTTTCATAACATTATGGAGATTATATAAATCTACATTCTGTGTAAAACATTATGTACCGGTAACAGAGTTATCTTCTTTGTTTCTGTGGATATTTTCATCATTTTTGTATCTTATTGGCAACATAATTCTGGATCGGCTGCATGGGTTTATTCATCAAAAGCACCCCATCTTGTTCTCTATCTCTCTTTCCCCTTGTATTTTTAACTTCTAGTCTGAATTCATTTTTTGAGTATATATTCATTCTGGAGATTATATCTTATTGACAGCCGCTCTGGATCAGCTGCATGGGTTTATTTATTAAAAAGCACCTTCATCTTGTTCTCTATCTCTCTCTCTCCCCCTTGTATTTTTATCTTCTCATCTTCATTAATTTTTTTGAGTATATATTCACTGTAAAATTATCCAAACACTGGCATTGCATTGCACATCAGTTCTTGTATACTAATACAAGATTTTGCACATGTTTTTGTCAGCAAGTGACCTATGTGACGACTGTAAAAATGTCTATTGTGGAGAATTATAATGCAATCATTAGCTCCACATCCTCTCAAAACAATCATGTTTCTCTATTTCTTTCTCTTTCTTTCTTTCTCTCCATTAAATTTTCTGTCTTTTAACTCATTTGAATGTCTTTTAGCAAATGTATTCACTCTTAATGTATCCAAATACTAGTCCTGCACTGCAGATCGCTCTATAGTACTAAAATATATACAGTAAACTCTTGCATATGCAAAGACTTGTAAAAAAAAAAAGAGGAAATATATCTTGGAAAATCTGAAATGCAGTCATTAGTTTAATATGAAAATGCTGCTGAGAAAAAAAGTATTTTTATATTAAAATACCATAAGCTTCATGATAAGTGACTGTTTTTTTTTTGTAATATCAGCTCCCAAAATAACTATAATGCTAAAATAACATTTTTTTTTTTTTTTTTTTAAATATGTGACCCGACGCCTCAAAACCTACAATAAGTCGCCAAAATGTTTTTGTTGTTTTATACATTTTCTGAAAGTAGAGATTCTCAGCTTTCCAATGGTATATCACTTGCCTAATTTACTCAATGGTAACACTTTTAAATATCACATTTAGAATCAGTATGTAACCAGCAATCAATAACTCCTATTCAGAGAAAATGGCCATTGAAGTTCGGAACAAAAGAGTGCTAAACCTTCGCTCTCTGTGTGCGCCCAAGTAAAACTGGGTATTCAAATGGCCATAGCAACCGGTATGAAGGGATTATCGGATTAGGCTGAATTTTGGCACACTACTCCAAGAGGACCTATTCATTACTCACTCAAAAAATCAATTTAATACCTTTAGAGGTAAAGTAGTAATTTGGCATTGAATGAAAGTATTACAAAAGCTCTCCAAATTTTCATTAGCTCGACAGGTGAAAAAAAGGAGTCATTTTAAAATGCCCCAAAAACATATTTCTAAGTCGAATTACGACTCACAAACTTCAGACATGATAGAATGATAATGAAACTACCCATTTCTATCAAAAACAGAAAACTGACTGATCCAAGCAAATTTACTATTTTGGGCTGTTTGCTCCGTTGTGGTCTGTGCGACTTATTGTAGGTTTTGAGGCGGCGGGTCACATATTATTTTGTATTTTTATTTTATAAATTTTTAAAAATTATTATTTTTTATTTTTATTTTATTTATTTTTTTATTTTTTTATTTTTTATTATTTATTTTTTTTTTTGGGGGGAGGGATAAAAATAACCAATTAAACAAAAACTATTAGAATATGGGATCATCCCTATCTTGCTGGAAATAGATAAATTTGGATGAATGCCATCAGTGTGAATTTATAACTGTTTACATTATGAAAATGCAACAATAAATTAAAAACACAATAATAATCATGACATTTATTTATTGCTTTATTTGCATAGAAAACATGTATTTGTATTTGCTCATAATGAAAATCAATGTATGTACAAATTACAAATGTACATAAAAACAGAATTCTACAGAATAGATCTTTACAGAAATTGTGCCAAAATTAAACATAGCTCCCACTAATGATCTATTTCCTATATTTATTTAGCTTTGTTTGTGGGGAGTGAACAAATGCAGGAAATTATCCAACTTTTCTTCTTAACATAATTCATAAGCATACATGTAAGTGTTTGTAATCATTTTTCAGACTTTGCTCATTTGAAACTTGATTGAGTAAATATGATAAGTATAACTTCATGTGATAAGATTTGTATTGAAATATGAAATTTAAAGACAAATGAAATAAACTAGATGATAAGTGTCATTATCAAAATTAATTTCACTCAAAAAATAAATATATGCATGAAATAATGATTTGCTTTTATGATAAATCTTCCATCATCTGTACCAATTTCCATCAACCAACTATCCTCATTCAATATTTTCAGTGACCATGGAGAGTGTCATAGAGAAGAAAACTTGCAGACTTTAAAGAAATTGAATTTACTCAAAGGCAAGTATAATGTTTATATATATTAAAATACTTTTAAGTATTACAGTTCATATTAATATATGATCGCATTCTTAAAAAGACAGTATTATATTGAAAATGTATATACTAAAACACACAAGTGACATGTTCTTGTAAAGGTACATTTATATGAAGGATACTGTTAAAGATTTTTTGGGCCATGGCACAAAATTAGTCCAAAAGATCCTACACAGTTGACAAAGAAAAGAGTTAAAGATTTCTTGAATTTGTGTGTCATAGAAAAAAAGTTTCATAGGGAATAAAAATTCTCACTTTACCTGAAACTGTGAAGTATGAGAAGTATATTTCATAAGGAATACACATTCTCATTTTACCTTAAACTTTCAATATGATTTTTCAAACATTGAAAGATTGTATATCCCTTATTTTCAATGTCACTGAACAATAATAAATAGTACCTTTTTAAGAGGATACTTCCATTTTATAAAGTTTCCTTTCATTATCACTAACATGTATCATGATTATTTTGAAACAAAAAAAAATAATGAAAGACATGAAGTACGATAGGAGCATGAATGAACAGAGTGACATTTATTCAAAGTTAAATGCATCAAATAATATCATATTCAAAATGAAATTCAAATACTAAGAATTTCAGTTACAATATTTAATGTCATTTTATCATCTTGAGCTGACTCACTGTCAATACAATTCTCTACCCCAAATACGCAATTTTGCCAACAGATGGCGTTTGTCATGCAAACCACGCATGCGCAGTGCTGACAATATCCCGATCGGCTCGACAAGTGTTTGTCTTTTTGCATTGAAAATGTACACAGGTATTACAAAAATCCTCAACTTTGAGTATAAATTAACCGACATGTTTGAAAAGATATCATGATTTATTGAGACAATTGGTTGCATTTTCAAAATTTGAGTGGTTTATGTCATGCGATCCAAAAATTAAGCATTTTAGCACTCATTTTATTCATAAGCCGTAGTATTTCAATACGGACCGGAAGTGAAGTTGACGAAGATGCGGACCATTTCCATGCATAATATTGCCCTCTAAGTCGAAAATTGCATATTTGAGGTAGCGAGAATTAACAGCTACTGGCAAGCATTTATAGGCTTAACGGCTTAATCAACTATTCCATACCAAGAAGCAAAGAATACTTTTGTGAATGCAACTACAAAGTGGGGTGATTCAGTAGGAGAAATATGTAACATTTTGATAAATAAATTCATGCCTACTAATTATAGAGTAATTAATAAAAATTTGTGTTTGGATAATCATAAAGTAGTGCAATATCAATCATTGGTCACTAAGAGTGCTTATCTTTTTTTTGTGAAATAAATGGACATGGTGTACAGGATATATCTTTGTCCTGTATAAGATTTACTGGTAACTATTTTTAATTTACAAGCATTTCACAAAAAAAAAGAGTAAAATCACTTAATTTGACTATTTACTCATGTTTCTATCTGGATATGGTCACAAGACAAATAGTCGATATGCTAGAAAATCTTGTCAAAGTTTCTTTTTCTTAAATGAGAAATTTGCCTGGTCATAATCACAAAATTGTTGCCTTCAACAACATTGGTAAATACAAGCAAGCATTTAGTGAAAGAGACAGACATTTAAGTCTGTTGCAAAGTCATTATAGTGACTGAAACATTCTCAAGATAAAGGAACGCAAACAACACATGTCTGTTCTCAGTGATTTATCCATCTTAGAGAAGATGCTGTTGCTATGCAACCATCATGAGTCCTCCAAACAAAGAACTTTGTTTGACAATGAATATAAAGTGGTATTAACTTTGTGGCATGATAATGAGAAAAGTGCTGTTGCTAGGCAACGGGCGCCATCATCATGAGAGGGCCGAGCTGAGATTGGTTGACTGTGAGATGGAACGGCTCATCCTGCGTACTATATACGTCTTCAGTTTCCCCTTGCCTTTGACGGAGATGATGCCCCGTGTCTCACAGGTAAAGCCAAGCTCCATCAATACATTGGCTGTCTCTTCTGTGACCTGATGAAAATAGAAAATGTATCATATTTGTCAATGGTAAAGTAAACCAATTAAAAATGCATGTAATTTGAAAATTGTGTCCAGAAAAGTAGAACACCACCTCTTTTTCCTACATAGCAATGCTTGATTTGTTTCTCCTCATTTCAATGTAAAAACATAAATGAATCATTTCCAAGAAATTATTCCTAATATATTTACTATGAATGAAATGAATGAACCAACTGTTTTCAGAGATGTAGATTGAGGAAGTTTGTTAAATGCCTACAATTTTGTAGACCTAACCTGGGCCGTTTCATACAACTTGTTATCAATAACAAGTTACAATAATTGTTATAAGCTTCTGAAATTACTGAATCTGATTGGCTGAAAGCAAATTTTCATAGAAATGGGGCAGCTGTTATTGATAACAAGTGTTTATGAAACAGGGCCCTGAAGTAAAAGATGTCATAGTATTCTACAAACACATAGTATACTAGAAACACACTACATAAAAAAATGAGGAACTTTCAAATTTACTATCACTTTTAAAAAATCTAGTTAACAATTAAACAAAACTATTTCTATTGGGCTTCGTTGAAAATATATGACTATATTTAAAAGTTGGTGTTTTACCTGTATTTCACCAATCATTCCAGTTGTATCCATCCTGCTGGCTACATTTACGGTGTTTCCCCAGATATCATACTGTGGCTTTCTAGCTCCAATCACACCCGCTACCACAGGGCCATGGTTGATTCCTATATACAGAACAGATCAAAGAAAGGATACAGTCGTAGGTTTTCCTCTTTCTCAATATTACAGTTATTTAAAATCATACCTAAGAATGTAGAAATGCATCTTAAATTCATTTTGTGCACTTAAATACATAGACATTCTGAAGGTAAAGAAGGAATTAAAATTGGATTCATCACAAGGAAAAAAAACAGACAAGAATCAGCCTGAGGAATTTTGAAATATATACTATTTCATCATATCTAAATATGTCCTTTTTAATGACTTACAACAAATCTATGCTATACTTGCACATGCACATTCAAATCCATCTTTTTTCTTTCTTTATTTCATGTAAAATATCAAATGTGTACATTGATGTACATTATTGCCAATACATCAACACACAGGCCATTTATCAACAGATATACTATACTAATACCCAGGTACAAGGCGGATCTAGGAGTTAGTATAAAGGGGGGGGGGCACACAAATGCAGGTTTATCAACTTTTGGAAAAGGTAGACCCGTATTTTTTTTTTGTCTTACCAGCTTCTTGGAAAGTCGCTCAGTGGGGGGGGGGGGGGTTATGGGGGTCCCCTCCATAATTCTCTGACTAGCAAAAAAAAAAAAAAAAAAAAAAAGTTTTCATTCTAAAAGAGGGGGGGGGGGGCACAATCGACAAAAGGGCAGATCGTTTATGGTCAAAATGCATACTTTCCTTCCAAAAGGGGGGGGGGCACGGGCCAGAAGTGCCCCCCCCCCTCCCCGGACCCGCCAATGCTAATACCCCCAATTACATAGTTTGTGTCAAAAACTATTGAAAGGCATATGTATTCATATTTCCAAATGCTTACCTATCCTGAGTTTGAAGTCATTGAAGGCCTGTTTGTTCAACTGTTCTAGTTTATCCTGTAGAGCCATAGCAAACTCAGTGAGGACACCCACATAGTATAGAGACTGCTTGGTGCTGACTCCTGATTCAGGTTGTTTCAGGCCTGCTGCAGACATGTATGTACTACCAATGGTCTTGATCTTCTCTACGCAGCTGTACTTTGGCTTGGAAAGGAGCTGGAATACAATTAGAAATAATGTCATGAAATATATTATGATAACGATGATGATAATAACTGTATAATATACCAACTTTCTTGTAACAATTAACTGATTAAAGCACTTTATATTGTATCAGTATCCCAGTCATTGGATTAAATTACAATATTATACTCAAAGTGCACACAAAACAACAAGCATTATACTTTAGTGAACACTACCCCATAGGCATGTGCTAAAAACAATGATTTAAAACTTCTTAAACACATGAACAAATTGATACACCTTTCATATTATAATATTGACTTATTATACTAGTATAATATTGAATTATTCAGAGTATAATACTGACTTATTATTATTGACCTATTAGCACATATATCTTCTACAGGAATAAGATGAAATGAAGATAATTTGATAGAGCCTTCAATGAAACCACTTTTGTAATTTAATCTGAAGAGAATGTAAATGAAATACCCGGTACTGAAATTTAGGCAGATATCCACAGCAATGAACTAATTAAGATTGTATAACCCATCAAATATATATAACAAAACCTTGTAGAAAAAACAGGTTCAAGAAGCTGTGCAAGGAACCCTTAAAATATAACTTGGATACACACCTCATCAAAGTCAGCGATTATTTCATTGAGTAATCTCAGACACTCTAGGCCCTCGTTGTTAACATCTGTCTCTGTATAAAACTCCTTGAAGTTTGGAATGGAGGCAAACATCACTGCTATCAGGTTATATGACTGGTGGTAGAGCTCCTATGACAAGAAGAGAAATCATTATTAAAAAAAAAACATTCACCAGTGATCTATTCATATATTTTCCGGAAACCCTGCTACTACTAACATGGCTATTTCTTTTGAACTTATATTTAGCTATTTTTTAGCTACTTCTCTTGACCGAGTTTGATTCTTCTGCTTGACTGTGGGGTACTTCAACTACGATTTAGAACTTGTCACACTCATCCCACCGCTGCCACCAGTGTATTTCATCATGTTTTAAAAATATGGCTGGGTGTTACGATTAGTCTAAGATTTACAGAGCAAATTCTTTTGGTCAGCAACATAAGGTCTAGCAATATATGCTGTTTGCAGCTTTTGTAATTTAGGGATGCAAGTTGATATTATGCATGTGCACTTGAATGATGAAGCAAAATAAAGGAATACAGCAACATGCTTTCGTATATTGAAAATTAATATTTACATTTGAGTTGTGATCAGAAATGAAAATTTATCAGTTCAGTGGGAAAGGAATATTGTGATTTCATAAGGTTGGTATCAGTGATTTATAGATATCTATAGTTAGCTATAGCATGCTTAAAGTAGTACAATGTTAGGATGCGCTTACATTATTTATGAATTTTACATGTTATACATGCATCCCATAAGCTACAATGTGATTATTTCAAATGGCCGGAACAACCTGCTTTAAAAAAAGAAAGCTGTGATTAAGTTTCGTTTAACAAAATATCAGCATATAGTTATCAATGACCAAATAAAACTTTTTTTTAAAGAAAGAAGCAAAAACAAAGAAATGAATAATATGAATAAACGTGGATGGACATTGGAATGAAAATGTTCATGACCATGTTTAAATTAAACAAATTACATACAACTTTACAGACAAAACACATAGTGTAAGTTACTCGAGCAGAGAAAGCGCAGGCATCCCCAAACAAAGTTATAACTGCATCTCGTATTCTTAAGCTGAAAGTGTGTATGTGTATCAACAAACCAAAAAAGGCATGATAAATAAACTTGCTTCTTTCACATACATGTACATGTACACCAATATAAAGAGAAAGGGAGAGAGGTAAACTCATGCTGAACTAATGCAAACAAGTACACATCTTCCGATCTCTCTTTTGATATTTATTGTAAGCATATAAGAGACACTCGTGCTAAACTAATGTAGACAAGTATGCATCTTTCAATCTGTCTTTTGATATAGATGTATGCAAAAAATACAAAGAGAGGGAGAAAAAGAAGGAGAGAGAAAAAGAAGGAGAGTGACAGAGAGAAAGGAGAGAGAGAGAGAGAAAGGAGAGAGAAAAGTGACAGAGAGAAAGAGAGAGGAGAGAAAGAAAAAGGAGAGAGAGAGGGAGAGAAGGAAAGAGAGAGATTTTTTTAAAAACATAAATCCTATATCAAGGCTTAATGATGAAAAAAAAATAATTGTAATATGAACTGAACAAAAATAATCATATAATACTTTGTACATATTATACACACTTGCATGACAGTGAACAAAATTAAAAGTGTTCAAAATCAAAATGCTTGTGAACTGAATGTGAATATAACAAAGTCACCGAAAGGTACATAAACAGGACAAAGCCAAACAAGCAGAAGACAACATCGTGACATATATAGGGTGGTGACTGGAGTATATAGGCAGTTATATTAGACGAGAGTGGAGCATATATACTTGACAGATGAGACAGAATTATATTGTATATACATGTACTTTAATAGGGGAGGAGACTGGAGTTTATACATATAGTCGAGGGACTCACATCGCCGCTGCTGCCAAGTAAACCAGTCTTCCATAGTGATAAATCTTGTGTAGGGTCACCTAGGTACTGTGTTAGATGGAAGGCAAATGGCAGATGAAATGATTCAATGGCATAGCCATGCAGGTCAAACGATTTAGGAAAGCTAATTTGTTGGAGGGGGAATGACAGTGACATCTGTAAGCATTTATGAGTATCTACATAGTTTAATCATTTTTATTTAAATGAACACATTTGAAATTGATGATTGGTGTCATTATAGAAAGAAACCTTCTTTCAGAGCCACAATTCATAGATCTCTTACATTTTCTTGCTATGAATATACTTTATATATATTTTAGACTTTATCTATCATAGTCTTTTTCACAATTTTGTTCATAATAAGGTAATCCTCCATTCGGGAGAAGTAAATAAAATTCAATACAAAATGGCTTCAAGTAATTCTAAAATGTTATCACGCAGCAGATGGGTAACAATGGGGTTTTAGGTTCGGTCTAGGGTTAGGGTTGCAATGGGGTTTTAGGTTCAGTCTGGGGTTAGGGTAGCAATGGGGTTTTAGGTTCGGTCTAGGGTTAAGGTAGCAATAGGGTTTCAGGTTCGGAAACTCTTTGTCCTGAAACTCTTTGGCATATATCATTTATTTGTATTTGAACATTCAATGTAAATTTGATTTGATTATGTGATTTACTTTCTATGATTACCAGGAGTTAAGATTAATTTTATGGTGAAATAATCATACATGGACATGAATTTATGAGATTACCAACGAGACAAAAATAAGATGTAAGAGGTATATGAGGATCAGCATAATGACGAGGTACAAGGGAATATCGTTAGTTTGAATATGGTGACAATTATGATTTGATGGCTTCACATACAATTCTAATGATGGAAAAGAACATCAAATGAAATCATGTCTTTGCTTTATTAGCAACATATCATTTCATTAACCTGTTAAGAATGACATAATTTCTTTAGTTTCAAATTTTCATACAAAAGTTGCTGACTGATCAGAATAGCCTCACAGAAAGGTTGGTAAAACTAAATGTTGTTCAGGAAATGAATATTGTATACATCATGAAAATGTTATACCGGATGTTGAATGAATTTCTTCTTTATATGTATTTGATATATACAATTAGTCCAACACTTTTAAAAGTACATATGCTACACATATATATCAAATATATATTTGTTTTAAACCATATCCTGTACATTCTTGACCTATTTGAACTCACACTTCACTGAAACTCTTGATCTCATAATCCTTATAAATCTTACAACCTATTTATCGTCTCATCAACGTTACAGATCATTCCATTACTGCAACATCAACTAAAATCATGTGTTCATTAATATGAATTTACGGTGGGGAAAAAATGAACTTGAATGCTATCTTACTATGATGCAGACACTTGGGCCTGTATATCATTCTGAGGAGTCATCACTAACTCCTTCAATTATATGAATTTCTTTAATGAATTTCTTTAATGAGACAATCAAGTCCCTGTTTCATAAAACTTTTTATTAATAAAAATTGCCAAATTTCTATAATAAATTTGTTCTCTGTCAATCAGATGCAAGGATTTCACTACCTTATATCAGTTATTGTAACTTGTTCTTGATAACAAGTTTATGAAACAGGGCCCAGATGTTACTTTTACTGATCATTATACTCACATCACTCTTCATCCTCTGCTTGACAAAGTGCTGTGCTACATGACTGGGTAGCATGTTCTCTAGTAGGACCTTATTGAGAGATTCCATCGTCTCAACTTCCTCCCTCTCGACTCGGTACTTCATCTGCCACAGGAAGCCTAGACGAGCTGTGTACTCTATCTGTATACATGAATTGCGGCATGGGAGAGGGGAAGCACAAAAGAGAACTGTAATTGGAAAGACTTGATGATGGTCTACCTGCACAGTATGTCATTTTTCCCACATCTGCACTGTCAAGATAACTTAGAATTAATCTCATGGGAAATGAAAATCAATGTTAAGTGACTGTGACATCATCTCCTTTTCCAAAAAATATTTAAAGAAAAAGAATATCATGTAATCCTCTTATGTTTGACTATTTTTGCTTATGTAGACAAAGGATAATTATACATGCATAGAACATATTGTCTGTTTGGAGCCAGAAGGGCGTTAACTCTGTGTTAATGCCCTTCTGGCTCAAAACAGACGATATATGTCTAAGGAAACAATTTACATGAAAAATGTGAGATATCAAAAAGATGAATGCAATTCTGATCTCTGTGGGAGAAAAAGTCAAGGAAATAAATGTTCTTGATTCTCCTTCTTCCTTCTTGTTTTTGATGTCTCAGCCCTGCACTTGACAACTGAATGCTCTAATTCCCATAGGCTCAGTACAGGAACCACCCAGTTCCCACACAGACAATAGATTTAATAGGAATACATATATGAAAAACAAAGTGTTCTGACAAGATAACAATGTTTTCGGCCCATATCGTTTAACCCATAGCAATACAGTGTCTCCTTTCATGGACATTTTTGCATTGTCTTTTGATCCGGAATGCTAGGAATTACACATTATGCATGAGTAGAAAGAGCAAAAATCACAGGAAATGTTGAGTCTATTTCCAATACAATACATTGTGCTGGTCACAAATAAAAGCAATTTAATTGTACATGTAACTAATCATTTAAAGTCTCTATATGCCATGTAAAATATATAATCACTAATTTTGTGTACAAATTGGCAATTTTCCTGTTAAATTTTGCAATTTTCATTCACATTGGTTCATTTAATAAACATTTTTATTTTTTCAAACTATGAAGGAGTGAAAAAAAAAGAATAATGGTTGCCAATTTGAGGAGGGAAGGCTGATTAATACAGACCATAACAAAAATTTGAACTGCTATGAGTTAAAGATTGGAGACTTTCACTCACTCTTCTATCTATGAGTACGAGCATGACAACCAGTAGGACTAGCTGGACAGTCATCAAGATTCTTGTTGGAATAAAATGATGAAACCTAGACAAAGAAATCAAAAGGAAATTACATATATTTAGTTTAACCTAACTAAAGAGAATTAAAGGGAAAGTCCACCCTGGTATTTGATTTGAATAATAGAAGAAACATGAGAGAAACAGATTAGTGAAAGTTTGAGCAAAATCCTACAAGCAATAAGAAAGTTATAAATTTTTGAATTTTTGAAAGTTATAAATTTTTGAATTTGTAATCAATCAAACACAATTTGCTCAATACAGAAAATCTCATAAATTTTTAATTTTCTAAGATTTTAATGATTGAACAGTTTGGTTTCATACAGGTTTTGTGTAAAAACATATGAGCAATGATTATATCTAAGGTGCATGTATAACTGAGTATTTTCTTTTAAAAAAAAATGGAAATTAATGAGCTTTTCGGTGCAGGGCAAATGTGGAGGAGCTCACAGATATGTCCCGGAATTGCCAATTTGTGTTTGATTGATTAGAACTTCAAATATTCATAACTTTCTTATTTCTTATTGTATTTTGCTCAAACCTTGACTGATCTTTATCTATATTTTTTTCTGCTTCTTTTAAAATGAACTTGTAATCAGGGTGGACTTTCCCTTTGATATTAGGCATAATTAGAACACTAGATTGCTTACTCTTCTCTTTAGAACACATCCACATCAGCACAGTCAAACACGGAATGACGGGCACAGTACGTATACACCTAAGAACATAAATTGTTCTAACACACATTTAACACTAGAGTGCTTACTCTTCTCTTTAGAACATATCTATATCAGCACAGTCCAACACAGAATGACAGGCACAAGTTAGCACCTAAGAACCGTGTTCTGACACACATTTAACACTAAAGTGCTTACTCTTCTCTTTAGAACATATCTATATCAGCACAGTCAAACACAGAATGACAGGCACAAGTTAACACCTAAGAACCGTGTTCTGACACACATTTAACACTAGAGTGCTTACTCTTCTCTTTAGAACATATCTATATCAGCACAGTCAAACACAGAATGACAGGCACAAGTTAACACCTAAGAACCGTGTTCTGACACACATTTAACACTAGAGTGCTTACTCTTCTCTTTAGAACATATCTATATCAGCACAGTCCAACACAGAATGACAGGCACAAGTTAGCACCTAAGAACCGTGTTCTGACACACATTTAACACTAGAGTGCTTACTCTTCTCTTTAGAACATATCTATATCAGCACAGTCAAACACAGAATGACAGGCACAAGTTAACACCTAAGAACCGTGTTCTGACACACATTTAACACTAGAGTGCTTACTCTTCTCTTTAGAACATATCTATATCAGCACAGTCAAACACAGAATGACAGGCACAAGTTAACACCTAAGAACCGTGTTCTGACACACATTTAACACTAAAGTGCTTACTCTTCTCTTTAGAACATATCTATATCAGCACAGTCCAACACAGAATGACAGGCACAAGTTAACACCTAAGAACCGTGTTCTGACACACACTTAACACTAAAGTGCTTACTCTTCTCTGTAGAACATATCCATATCAGCACAGTCAAACACAGAATGACAGGCACAATTTAACACCTAATAACCGTGTTCTGACACACATTTAACACTAAAGTGCTTACTCTTCTCTGTAGAACATATCCATATCAGCACAGTCAAACACAGAATGACAGGCACAATTTAACACCTAATAACCGTGTTCTGACACACATTTAACACTAAAGTGCTTACTCTTCTCTGTAGAACATATCCATATCAGCACAGTCCAACACAGAATGACAGGCACAAGTTAGCACCTAAGAACCGTGTTCTGACACACATTTAACACTAAAGTGCTTACTCTTCTCTGTAGAACATATCCATATCAGCACAGTCCAACACAGAATGACAGGCACAAGTTAACACCTAAGAACCGTGTTCTGACACACATTTAACACTAGAGTGCTTACTCTTCTCTGTAGAACATATCCATATCAGCACAGTCAAACACAGAATGACAGGCACAATTTAACACCTAAGAACCGTGTTCTGACACACATTTAACACTAAAGTGCTTACTCTTCTCTGTAGAACATATCCATATCAGCGCAGTCAAACACGGAATGATGGGTGTAGTGTAACACTATTGAGTTAGCCACCAGACCCAGCAGCATGATGAAGGCCTTGACGCTAACACCGACCTGAAGGAACAGTAGACAGGTCTGTAGTGCTAGCATACTACACAATGGGTATATCTGAGGAAAAAAAAGAATGAAATGGAAAAGTGATCAGATATTTCCTCCAGGTTTATTTTGCCAAAGATATAGGTTTAGGGTTAGGATTTGGGTTGCTTTAGGATTGAGTACAGTGTTGGGTCAGGGGTTAAATTTCAGAATTTAACAAGGTTTACAAAATAAATGCAAAGCAAATTGTTTACAAGTCAACCTGACCAGGAACTAATCCAAAACAACTTGTTTCCTATTAACACTGGTGGTCAAAGATACCTAACTTAAAGTATATATATTCTTTAATGTTTGCTTTGTACAAATAGTTTGAAGGAAAAAAAAGATCATTTGACTTACATACTCATGGAAGAGAATTGTTTATATGAAAATCACAGATAAGAGCTTTTTATCAAAGGCATATGCAACTATAAAAAAACAGTCTCACTTGTAACTGTCAAATATATAGAAGCAAATGACAGCAAGCAAAGCTAAATTAAGTATGTTTTATAGATTGGAACCTACCACTGGTAAACTGCATATAGGTTTGTCATCTGAACCTGTACTTGAGCTATTCATGGACAATGTCGACGATGATGATGGGTCTACAAGGCTGGTTGATGTTATCGTCTGATAGACATTGTTAGGTTTGTAAGACTCTGTCTGATTGGCCGAGCACTCTGGGACAGTCCTACACTCTACCTGAAAGCAACCAAGGAAAGTGAGTAGGTCACTGCAAATCAATTTCTAATTAGTCAGAACAGTAAGATTTTAAAGAGAAATTCATAGAATTTTGAATATCTAAGGAAACACTTAACATTATTTGAAGATGAACCTGTATAAGAATTATGAAACTGCATGAATAACAGTGTTAAAAAGGCACTTTTACATTTCTAACAGGAAAATGCACATAACAAGCTTAGAGCTACATGTAAACTCAGTAGAGATATTTAGCTATTTCACATTTTATGTTGAAACATATATTTCAATATTGTATTTCTCTGATATCGGCTTGGTTAAATTTAACAAAGGTGCAGAAAAATTTTGTAAAGACTACACAAATATGCACTTCTGCTTCTCAATATTCCTCAAAATAGCGGCAAAGAGGGAACTTCCTCTCATAAAAGAAATACAGCCTCCCTCCCTCCCTCCCCCCTCTCTACATAGGAAAGAAAAATATGATTAAAGGTATCCACATGTTCGGGTATCTAAAAATAACATCTTGAGCAATGTAAGCTACATGTACATAGGGCAACTCTGAATTACATTTCCACCAGGGCCACATTTCATAAAACTTGTTATCAATAACAAGTTACAATAATTGTTATAAACTACTGAAATCCTTGAATCTGATTGGCTGAGAGCAAATATGGCATAGAAATGGGGCAGTTGTTATTGATAATAAGTTTTGTGAAACAGGGTCCAGTTCCCATCTGCCAAGAGCCAGAAAGGCGTTAACTCCCTTCTGCCTTTCAGCAGATGATATGACTTGGTGAAGATGAAGAAGCTGTCAGTGACCAGTCTGATAAAAGCCAGCACTCTTTGAATGATAGAGTGAAACATGATATTGTCTCTTAAGAGCCAGAAGGTGTTAAGTCTAGTGTTAAAGGATATGATTTCATTGCTTTTAGCCTTTCATCAGTAGATGATGATATACATGTATGGTAACTTGTTAAGGATATAGAAACTATCAGTAACTGGTCTGATAAATCCAGCAATTTTTGCATGATAGAGTGAAACATGATATCCTCTGTTCAGATCAAGCCAGAAGGGCTTTAATTCTGAAGAGGATACAATTTAATGCCCTACTGGCACTCAACAGATGATCGATATAACTTGTTGAAGGTGAAGAAACTATCACTGACCAGTCTGTTAAAAGCCAGCACTCTGAATGACACATGATATCAATGAACTGTTTCACTGAAAATCCATCCATCACTGACTTATCGTGTTATAGGATATCAGTGAAAAAGAAAAGGGGGTTCAAGGATGATATTTGATTCCCAAGATAAGGCAGAGATCGAGGCCATTGACTTCCAGTGAAAAATATATACCATTAATGGCTATCCTGCTCATTTTTCCTTTCATGGCAGCAGGAAAAGTCTTAAAAGAAATCTTGAATTCTGGTATGATCAAAAAGTAAATTCTAAAAGATTCAAACCAAACTTAAACTTAACATTCAGGACAATAATGTAATGACATCTCTGCGAAACAAGTTTGGTACAAAAATGTGTAATACCAGAGGAATAAGGAAAGAAAGATAGGGAAATCAAGCTGGCAGGCTAGACCACGTCATGACATGCAGTTTCATATTATATGCAAATGTGAGTTACCCTTTGTAGTGAATGAAAGTTTCAGGTTTTGGTTGAATTGTTTATATTGTACTAGTTCATACAACAAAAATCATTTTAAGCCATTGTCTCTTGAAATGCAATTCCTTTGCAAGAAATCAAGATTAACTTTAAACTGTCAATTTCCTTTAATAAAAAAAGGTAACATGCTTTAAAAATCCTAAAATGCCATAATGGCATCAAAGTGATGTCACTGAACTATCAGTTTAGAGCAAAGAGGGACTTGACTTGTGATGCATACCACGTTGATGACAGAGATGAGAAGGAGTGTTACCATGGCGATACCAGCCATCAATCTCCGTAGCCACCATCTGGCTTGTACCAGTCTCTCCAGCCACATCATGGAGAGCTTGGCATGACACTGCAAGAAATCAAATATATCCCATTATCATTTATTAAACAAAGATACAAAGGTCGTATAGGCTGTAAAAGCTAAGAAAGGGTAGTTATTATCTATCATACAAAGAAAGAATATATAGTAGTTATTATCTATAACATACAAAGACAAATGCAAGGCTGTAAAAACTAAGAAAGGAAATATAGTAGTTACTATAACATGCAAAGACAAATGCAAGGCTGTAAAAGCAAAAAATACGATCTGATCCGGCCCTGATCAGGGAACTTGTGCCTGATAGAATTGTTCCTCTCTGTCATGGCCATCATCTAAATACTATCCTATTGGTAGACGTCTGTTTACTTAAAAAAAAACCCCAAAACTATATGAATGACATTCCATAAGTGATAGGATATCATTTTTGAAAATAAACTGCAAACTTATCTCACTATTACATGTTACAATAAGGGAATCTACTGCGCATATGAAATGTGTTTATAAATTCTACTGTTGTATTAAAACATACAGGTCAATCATAGACTATCATATGAGCATTTGCCTTTCAGCTATATCAATTTACATATGACTTTGACCAGTTTGATTGCCCCAATAGATATCTCCCCTTAAGTTTATTTTATGGTTCCATTTGCTCTGTCATCTATTGATCATTTTTACATACATTGTACCAAATTATCATACACTTTTGATTTTAATGAGAAGTTAAAGGGTAATTAAATCAATGCAACATATCAAATTTGACAATCATTTTGCCAATGAAAATTTATAGGCATGGTAACAGACTTTGTATGATTTGCTAGACAAAAATGACTGTGGAAATTAGTGGTCAAGTTCATGCATGAGATACAGTTTAAATTTGATTCTCTTTCAAATTCAATTAAGAATGTGCATGAAAGAGTAGGCATGGCATTGAAAGTGACATTAAATTTGGAATGATCATTTCCTCATATACTGTTGCAAATTTATGACCCATACGTGATTGTTACAATTCTATACTGGATGGGTGGTTGAAGAAATGCACTAAAATTTATCTGGCCATTTTTAATTTATTTCACTTGTAAGCAATCTTTTTTTTTAATATGTGCCCCCTCCCTTTCAAACAACCCTGGATCAGCCACTAAAAGTCTCTCATATTCAACTACTGATTTTTGTTTACATCATAATTAGGCACAGCCACACTAGCAGAAGCTTAGAGGTTTACTTCTCAAATTTTTCCAGTCTGTATATTATGAATAACTTCTCAAAATCTCCATATTGATAATCCTGTAGATCTTCCAACCTACACTATCCTAGCGATATTGCTCATAGTTTTGCCTGTCTGAAAGCACTTTGCTTGCAAATTTGCTTGCCTCACACAAAGCAAGTTTATGCCAAATGTGTGTTGGTTATTTCAGGGGCAAATTTCATATGCATACACATGACCATCTAAATCCCCTACCCCCCCCCCCCCTTAAAAAAAAAAAAAAGCAAGTCTATGCCAATGGCACTTTGGTTATTGTGGGACATATATATCATATGCATAAAAACATCTAACATCATAAAAATCTATCTAACCCCCCCCCCCCCCCCCCCCGTCAAAAAACAGAAACCTCTCAAAATGCACTTACCTTCATATACTGTGCCATTGCAATAAGTATAAGAAAGAGGAGTATTAGACATGATGTACTGAATACAGCAAACATAAGAGGGCGCTTTGGCTGTGTAAGTAGCTGTGAGATGACGAGACAGGCAAAGACGATGAAGACACACAGCATGTAGTACTTAAAGGAGGCATCATGGAGGAGCATGAACTATAATGAAACATAATGATGAAATATAATAAAGGAAAATAGAATGTAGTAAAAGATAATAAAAGACTAGAAATGTGCATTGCTGGGGCCGCGCAATGCTAAATGTATCCCCCGGCACTGGCAGCGATTTGAAGGAGGGACAAAGACCCTCCCCCATCCCCTCCCTCAAACAAAAGGATGGTGTAGAAATTAGATGTGTAGGTTTCACTAAGACACATCTTCATATAAAATTTGAAAGAAATGTGTTGAGAGATATACCAAGATACATCTCCATACAAAATTTGAATGAAATCCGTCAAGAAATGCAGAAGTAAGAGTGCACAAAAGGGACAAATGAGCTTTGACCCTATAAAGGACGGAACAATGAGGGCAGCATCACCAAACAGTAAAGATGTGTAGATTATACCAAGATACATCTCCATACAGAATTTGAAAGAAATCCATCAAGAAATGTGGCCTGCAGAGTGCACTCACGCCATTCCCTGAAATATGACCTTTGACCCTATAAAAGACGGAACACTGGTGGCAGCATCACCAAAAACTATAGGTTTTTAGATTACACCAAGAAACACCTTCATGCGAAATTTGAACGAAATCCGTCAAGAAATGCAGAAGTAAGAGTGCAAGAAATGGAAAAATGACCTTTGACCCTATAAAGGACGGAACAATGAGGGCAGCATCACCAAAAATTAAATATGTGTACATTATACCAAGATACATCTCCATACAAAATTTGAATGAAATCCGTCAAGAAATGCAGAAGTAAGAGTGCACAAAAGGGACAAATGAGCTTTGATCCTATAAAGGACGGAACAATGAGGGCAGCATCACCAAAAATTAAACATGTGTAGATTATACCAAGATACATCTCCATACAAAATTTGAAAGAAATCCATCAAGAAATGTGGCCTGCAGAGTGAACTCACGCTATCCCTTGAAGTATGACCTTTGACCCTATAAAAGACGGGACACTGGTGGCAGCATCACCAAAAAGTACAGATTTTTAGATTACACCAAGGGACACCTTCATGCAAAATTTGAACGAAATCCGTTGAGAAATGCAGAAGTAAGAGTGCAAGAAATGGAAAAATGACCTTTGACCCTATAAAGGACGGAACAATGAGGGCAGCATCACCAAAAATTAAACATGTGTAGATTATACCAAGATACATCTCCATACAAAATTTGAACAAAATCCGTTGAGAAATGTGGCCTGCAGAGTGCACTCACGCCATGCCCTGAAGTATGACCTTTGACCCTATAAAAGACGGAACACTGGTGGCAGCATCACCAAACACTATAGGTTTTTAAATTACACCAAGAGACACCTTCATGCAAAATTTGAACGAAATCCGTTGAGAAATGTGACCGCCAGAGCGCACACAAGAGTACACACAAGACATCTATCAAAATATGACCTTTGACCCTATAAAAGACGGAACACTGGGGGCAGCATCACCAAAATCTATAGGGTTCCAGATTTTACCAAGAGACACCTTCATGCAAAATTTGAACAAAATCCGTTGAGAAATGTGACCGCTAGAGCGCACACAAACTATCCCCAAAAATATGGCCTTTTACCCTATAAAAGACGGAACACTGGGGGCAGCATCACCAGAAACTATAGGGGTCCAGATTTTACCAAGATACACGTCCACAGGAAGTCTGAAAAAAATTCGTCGAGAAATGTGACCGCTAGAGCGCACACAAGAATGTGACGCGGCGGCGGCGGCGGCGGCGGCGAAACGCTGCTGAATCCAAAGTATCCTCCGGCAAATTGCCGGGGATATAATAAAAGATAATAAAAGATAAAAAACATAATGAATTATAACTGAAAAAAGAGAAAAAAACAAGGGAAAGAAAAAGATTAATTGTACATGTTTCAGAATCATGAGGTGTTATCTATTTTACCATCTTATTAAGTTCATTCCATTTGGCAATGAGTATGAATTTAACACTTCTTAAATCTTGAATGATTTCAGATAAAATATCGCAATCTTTCATAAGATTTGGGATCCTGTTGTTTAATAATTGCTGTCTCAGAAATTAAGCGCAATGACTTTGGGTACTTGAACTGATCAATAATATTTCAGGGCCCCGTTTCATAAAACTTGTTATCAATAACAACTGCCTCATTTCTATGTCCAATTCTCTCTCAGCCAATCAGATTCAAGGATTTCAGTAGTTTATAACAATTATTGTAACTTGTTGTTTTATGAAACGGGGCCCTGGTATTTCAAGGATTCCTAAGAAAACAAAAGACCCGAGTAAAGTAACGGCAACACGCTGTTAAATGATTATCAATAATAGGGCTAAGAATAATAATTGGATCCATAAAATGCCTTTTTCCACAGTATAAAACGCACTGTCACAAGAACTATTCATAAGGGTATACATGTACGTATGTATGCAGATGTTTTTAAAATGGTCAACTTGAAGTGCCTTGAAAGCTAAAGCGATAAATATGCTTACCTTTTTTTCATAATGTGACTCTCGAAAGAACATGGTTCCCCTATGAATGTCTTCCGATCTAGACCAGGGTCTGTGAAGGAATACATGACATATAGTTAGACTCCTTTAAGACTAGCCTCACAGTGCACATGTATGTACCTTCTATGCAAAGGTGCTTTTATAGAGTACATAGCTTTGTAGTATTTGAGACATTATAGTATGTTGATACAATTCTACCAATGGATATCGGTAAAAACGCAAAATGCAAAACGCATCGAAAAGTTAAAGTGGTTTGATGTCCAAGTACCTCCAACATAATATGGAAATGCGGGTATATACAGAACAAAGTATTATTTCAAGAGGAGATATATCTACTAACAAAATTGTAACTACAGTCAAACCTGCTTTCAGCGACCACCTGTATAGAAAGGCCACCTGTCTATAAAGACCACAATTTATTTCCCTTGAAAAGTGTTTCTCATTGAAATAAGTGTTAAAGGAACCTGTACATAAAGACCACCTCCTCATAAAGACTGCTTTGCTTGTCTCCCTTGAGCGGTCTTTATAGACAGGTTTCACTGTAATTTCCATAAATAGTGAAATTCACTGAGTTCAGGGCCCCGTCTTATAAAGAGCTGCTATTGATTCAAATCAATCGCAACTAAAAATTAATCGCAACTGTGTACTGCAGAGACAGGACTTGCAATTAATTTTCCAATCATTCACAACTCTTTACGGGGCCCTGTACATTCTGAAAGAAAATTATTTTAATAAAGCCCTGAGAAGATTCACCATTAACACTCTGTAGGATACAGATACAACCTCTCTCTCTCTCTCTCTCTCTCTCTCTCTCTTTCTCTTCTCTGTCTTTCTATATATGTATAAACTATAAATAAAAACAAAAACGGATAGGATCTTACTGGTTGTAAGATGATTGATGATTGGAACTATGTAAATAAAAGGAGTTGGCAACCTTAAATAAATAAAGTCTATAAATCAAGTTCCATGATATATTGCTAATTAGGAGTGGAGAAAATTATTGATTTCTTTGAACTTACTTTCTGGAGTTGATGGCTTCGATTGCTTCTACCATCCTTTCATTGACTCGTTTATCAAAAATGATTGATTGACGATGGATTCTGAGAGAAGAAACAGGACATTTTGTACCGTCATAATTGTCTCTACGGTTACCGGTACATTGAAACAGACAATGAATCATCACGGTTCACTCAACCTTTATGATAAAAGTTTTGCAGTTTTCTTTGATAATTGACAGCAATGAGGTACAGTATGCTACATAAATCACACATTTTTACAGTAATTTGCATCGAATATGTTCAATGCAGTGGTCTCCAATGGACTCAAAATACTAGTTGATGATGATGAATTTTTGAAATTTTACTTGACTGCTAAACAGCATAAAAACAAGTATAGTTCTATCCTTGTAGATAAGTAGGCTAAGAGGTAAAAGGTTTCTTTACTAAGACCAAAATACATTCAAACAAAATCAACAAACAACAAAATCTAAAGGACAACATTGGAAACCAGTAAAATCATGAATTGATTTTATTATTTGCTAGATAAATCTATGTACCTACCTATTTGCTAGTCTTCCGACTACGCAAGCCATTCGAGTAATTAAAGTCACGACAGTGCATTTACCCCCCTAGGATCACGCCTTCCTCTGTGCACGTACGCATGACGCGCGCACACAATCCTCCTCTTTACGAGCAGCCTCAGACAAACTTTGACATGTTGCTAGGCAAGGAGTGGGGTAGGAGGGTGGGACATAGGTAGGTACATAGATTTATCTAGCAAATAATAAAATCAATTCTGATTTTACTGATTTACTACAATAAATCAATGTACCTACCTATTTGCTAGACCAGCACAGATTCAAATGGGGGGCATGTCCCAAGAGGAAGGTCAACAGGAACCCAAGGATGACGTTGCAGCTTGCAACGTCTTGTTAGAAAAAGACTCTTCAGACAGAACATCTTTTAAATAAAAAGATGTGAAGGACGTGGAGGAACGCCAGTAGGCTGCCCTCATAATGTCCACTAGGGGCACCCCTTGGAAAAGAGCCCAAGAGGCACTGATGCCCCTGGTATCGTGAGCACGGGGCTTCCCATCAGTCAATAGGGCCTCCGGCCCAGCTGCCTGGATCGCTTCGACTATCCATCTAGAAATGGATTCTCTGGAAGCGGCGGAAAAGGGCTCTCGAGTGATGACAAAAAGCTGATCACTCTTACGAAGAGTCTTAGTCCTATCTAAATACCATTTCAAGGCCCTCACCGGACACCAGACCTTATCCTCCTGCACTGAGGAATGGTCCGACAGCGGTCTAAGAAAAATCTCAACTGGTCCAGAGGAAGCAGTCTGATTTTTGGCAATAAAGGAGGGCTTGGGTATAAGTCGCACACCATGGTTTTCCCAACGGATGTGACCCGGTGTTATACACAGAGCATGAAGAGTACTCCTCCTCTGTGCCGAAGCAATAGCGACTAAAAATAGCGTCTTGACCGTTAAATGGTGAAAGGACGCTTTACCCAAAGGTTCAAAAGGTGGCTTCGCAAGCACGTCAAGGACCTTGGGTAGACTCCAAGAAGGAGTCAGGCTACGAGTTGATGGACGCTGCAAGAAGAAGGAGCGAGTCAACCTAGCCAAAAGAGGGGAGTTGGAGACTCCCGAACCATCAGCAAAACCAACGTGGACGGCGGCAATAGCCGAACGATAGCCACGTATGGTTGAAATCGATCTACCCTTATCGAAAAGGGAGATCAAAAAATCGGCAATAACACCGATAGGGGCTTCACGTGGCGAGACACCCTGATTCTCGCACCAAGAAAAGAAGGCCCCTAGACGAGAGTTGTAGAGATCTCTAGTGGAGTCTCTACGGCTTCTCATTACAAACTGGGAGGCCCTATCGGAGAGCCCCGAGTTTCTGGCGTCTTCCCCAACAACGGCCAGGCAGTCAAGTGGAGGACCGCTGGGCGTTGATGAACAATCCCCGAGAGGGGTTGAATTATCAAATCCTCCCTGAGAGGAAGGGGAAACGGCTGGCCGGCCAGGAGACTCAGCAGGTCTGGAAACCAATGTCTCGCTGGCCAATGTGGAGCTATCATCAAGAGCCAAGCCCTGTCCTCCTTGACCTTCCTCAAGACCTGAGGGATCAGAGGAATGGGGGGAAAAGCGTACCCCCGGATAGCTCCCCAATGGAGGGAAAAGGCATCCATCGCCCACGCCTCCTGATCCCGAACCCGCGAGCAATACCTCGGGAGTCGGTGATTGAGGGTGGAGGCGAACAGATCGATCTCCAGAGGACCCCACACCTCTTGGAGAAGAGCAAACACCTCCGGATGAAGAGTCCACTCTGACGGGAGGCATTTGCCCCGCGACAGAAAATCCGCGATCAGATTTTCCTGACCGGGAATGTAGGAGGCTACCGGAATAATGTTCATAGACCGGCACCACCTCCACAACTGGGCAGCTAAGGTGTTCAGAGAGGAAGACCGAGTGCCGCCTTGGCGATTGATATAGGCAGCTACTGTGACATTGTCCGTAAGAACGAGTACAGTGCGACCAACAAGACCGGGCCTGAAATGATGAAGAGACAGGCTGACCGCCATCATTTCCAAAACATTGATATGGGGCATAACTCTCAAGTGAGACCAGTCCCCTGAAATCATCTCGCCCCGGCAATGACCGCCCCAACCGAGAAGGGAGGCGTCTGTCGTCAGAGAAACTGACGGAAGAGGTGTACAGAGAGGCTTGCCTTGGGCAAGAAACGAACTGTTCGACCAGGGGGCGAGAAGGAGCTTGATATCTCTTGGGAGTGGAATCCACCCCAAAAGAGAATCTTTGCCCGGTCTGTAAAACTTGAGGTGCCTCTGAAAGGGCCTCATCAACAGCCTGCAGTCTGGTAAGACGTCGACTAGACTGGCCAGATAGCCCAGGAATTGAAGCCATTGTCTGGCTCTGACCCTGCGGGCTACTCGCAATGACCGTGCGGTCATGGTGATAGTCCGAATTCTGTCCCGACTGGGGCGGGCAAGCTGATTCGGGATATCTATCTCCGCACCCAAGTACACCGGGGTACGTGTGGGAGATAATTCCGATTTTTCCCAGTTTATCAGAAAGCCTAAGTCTTGCGTTAGTCGCAGTAAAAGGCATAACTGATCCAACAGGAGGGACTCTGAGTTTGCAACTAGGAGCCAATCGTCTAGATAGACGAATAATCGGAGGCCGCGATTCCGTAGAAACGCGGCCAGGGCCGACACTATTCGAGTAAAGACTCGAGGGGCCGGCCTCAGCCCAAAGGGCAGGGCACGAAATCGAAACGTTTCGCCCTGGAACGCGAATCCCAGCAAATTTCTCGACAGAGAGTGAATGGGAATGTGAAAGTACGCGTCTTTGAGATCGAGGGAGATCGCAAAGTCGTCCCGCTTGATCAAGGGCAGAATAGATGCCAAGGTCTCCATGCGAAAATGCACTGGAGGTATAAACCTGTTGATTCTTTTCATGTTTAGAATCATACGTAAACTTTCCGAGCGCTTGGGAATGACAAAAATTGGGGAGAGACAGAGATGAGGATGATCTCTCGCCCTTTCTACAGCGCCCTTTCCCAGCAGCGTGGTGATCTCTGAGGAGATGTGCTGCTGGAAAAGGGCTGACATTGGAGGCGGGCGGATTCTGATGGCGCCGTTTGGAATCGGCTTTATCAGATCTATGTAAAAGCCGTCGCGCACGACGGATAGTACGAAGGCGTCGCCGGAGATTGCCTCCCAAACTGGGAGGAATCTCTGGAGCCGCCCGCCTACACTGTCCACAAGCACTCGGGGTAAGGTATCAAAAGGCCGACTTGGGCCTGACCGTGCCCTTGGCGGCGGTCTTACGCCCCCCTCTTCCTCTCGCCGAGCCTCTACCACGGTTGCTCAGGGTAGGGGTCTCAACCCGAGGGATAGTCACAGTCACTCGACGATTTGAGCGGTTAGCGCCTGTCGAGACCGACTTAGACTTCGGAAAGGACCGAGCAGGCTGAGTGGGCAAGAATTGTCTGGCCATCTCTTTTGCCTGTTTGCGACCCTCTATCTCTTTGAGGAAGACCTCGTTAAACTGGCCCCCAAAGAGTTTGGGATGAGAGGAAGGGATACCCCGCAAGAGAGGCGGGATGTCTTTCTCTAGCACTCCCAGTGTGGAGAGCGCCAGCTTGCGGCGTTGATGCGTAATGTCAATCGCCGCTGATGAGAGCTGAGACCACTGAAGTCCAGCTAACAAAAGCAGGAGTTCATCCAACAAATTGAAGTCCCCCTCGGTCACATTCAGTTCAACTGATCTGGCCCGAAGGCGTAACAGTGAACCCAGGTACGCCGAAAGCCTTAAGCCCGACCTGACTTTGGTTTCAAAGTTCACTAGGGGCTTCTCGGCGGATCTATAGGACTGAGACTTGAAATTGATATTCAAACGTTGTCCCATACCCATAATTTCCTGGGATAAACCCTTGGCTGAAAAGAAGCCCTGGGTATCATCCCGATAGAAAGAGAAGGCACTACCAAAGGGGCGTCGGGTAGCCCGACCCGCATCGGCGAGTGCCTCCCTATCCCCATACTCCTGTTTGAAGTCCTCTGTAAGAGGAATACCAGGAGACGGGCCATGCTGTCTGAATAACAGCGATGGCTGATCACTGTCCGACTGGACTTGGGGGAAAATTTCTGGCATATACTTCTCTAACAGGGCCTTGGCATCTGCCGCCATAGCCTGACAAGGCTGGGGGTCGTAGCCGGCCTGAGATTCTGAAACAGACGGGGTAGAAACCTGCGAGACAGAATCAATTTCGGGAGAAGTAGTCCGGTGGGGAAAATCCCATGGGGGTGGATATGCCCACGGACCAATGACAGACTCCTCCCCCGGCGGGGCTCCGAGAGCCGCAGGCACGGGAGGAGTAGGTCGAGAAACCGCATTCGGACAAAATTGTCCCAGGTTCTCATGAATATCGGAGACCGGGAAAACACCGGGGTCCGACTCGGGAACATCCTCCATCACAGTGACAACTGACTGGGGAGAACCCGTCTCAGTAGCCGGCAGCGTCGGGGGATTAGTATCCCAACCATGCTGCTCAGCAAAGAGTCTCATTAATCTGAGCAGCTCAGATTGAGAGTCGGGGGAAGAGAGGGCTGAGCCTTCTTACCCGACTTGGGTTTATCCTTGGATTTACCCTTCTTGGCTTTAGGCTTCTTAGCGGGGTGTGAGCCACCGTAATAGAAGGCCGTTTAGAAGCACGGGAAGTGTTAGGCTGCAGTATAAAAGCCTCACTACCGAAATTGTCCGGGCCGGGCTCCCCAGTGGGGAGAAGTAATTCGGCCGCAACTCTAGGGACTGTGCTTCCCCGACCAGAGCCCCGATTCGCATTGACTGCCGGGGAGTGGACGGGCTGCTGCATTGCAGCACTGCTGGAAATAGCACCCGGAGCACTGACGTTGGTCAGTGGCTGGCGGGAACCAGCAGTCTTCCGCTGCGAGAACCTGCTCGAGGAGGAGGTCTTCTTAGCGGGATGCGGATTTACGTTACCGGCTGTAATTCCCCCAGACACACCGACGGTGGTCGGATGTCGGGGGAAGCCAGTAACACTGGGTGAAATCTCGCTAGGCACCCCGACGGTGGTCGGGGGTCGGCAAGACCCAGTAACATCATTAGCTGACCGCTTAGCGGTCGTACCAGTTAATGCCCCCTCCAGGCTCCCGACGGTGGTCGGGGGTCGAGAGGACCCGGTAATACTAGCTACCGCCCCCCCAACTGCAGACGCGGTGGTCGTGAGTTGGAGGGAGCTAGAATTGCTAATGACGGGTGTTCGGTCCGAAGACTTATGAACACCTAACTTACCTATACAGCCTGTCTTGCTCGACGCTCCCGGTACAAAAATACCAGAGCGAGCAGACAGACTGACGCCCTTACCTCCCCTAACCATCGTGTTTGACTCGCTGGTAGGCGAGCGAAACACAGAGGTCTCCAACACACTCACTGGGCTGACGCCCTTATAAGTGAGAGTAGTGGACGGGAGGGAAGAAGAATTGGAAGAGCCTGGAGGTAACCAAGACCTCGATTGCTCTTCCTCCGAAGAACTCATTATCACCTGTAAGGAGATATAAAAGAGTCAACAATAAACAATTATAAAGAAAAGGGCGTACAAAGCGAGAGTGAAACGGAATGGAATTTTCCCGCGCAATGTGTGGAAAATTCCATTCACGCACTACGAACAAAAGAACACTCTCGTAAGGGTATATGCACACAACAGCCACACACACGAAACACCAACGAAACGTTACAGGGCTGAGCGCCCGGCAAAACGCCAAAGCGAATGCCCTGGGCTACTATACGAAAGAGGTGAAAAGTGAGGTATGAATATAAGCTCAAATATCACCAAAATAAATACGTGACAGACATAAACCGACACTAAACAGATAATAAACAAGTCTAGGACGGAAAAATTGGCAAAAGTCACCCAAAACCGCGCTAAAAGAGTAGCAAACTCTGAATTTTTGCGCAAGATAGTGACTTAGCTGCAACTCTTTAGGCTGCGAGAAGGAAAGAGGAGGATTGTGTGCGCGCGTCATGCGTACGTGCACAGAGGAAGGCGTGATCCTAGGGGGGTAAATGCACTGTCGTGACTTTAATTACTCGAATGGCTTGCGTAGTCGGAAGACTAGCAAATAGGTAGGTACATTGATTTATTGTAGATAATAACACAATCATGACAGTCAAAAAATTTTCTCATGATTTAAAAAAAACTTCAAACATAAATAATTATGAAGTGTAAACATGTATTGCTAACAGCTTGCCTGAGGTCAAATACATATATCTTTCGAATCTTTGATGACATGAGGTATATATAAATTTAAAAAAAAAAATCAAATGCTAAATTCATTAGCAGGATTTCTCCATGGTGCTACTTGTGAAATTTTGTATCAGTAACTATATACATTTAAAGAATTAAAAGACATCAGAATTTTTAAATATCTCACCTTGTATTATGATCCATGAGTGTAAATGGGACAAGGCAAGCATTCATGGCATAGATACCCTACAGAGAAAAGAAAAACAGGAAAACAGTATACTTTTAATGAGTTAGGGATAAAATCAAAGTTATCAAAGGTGAAAAATGGTGCAGCAAAACCATTTTAACATGTATTTCCCCCCTCATATTTATAAGAAGCATTTTCTCAGTATCTTGGTTCCCCACATCCCCCCTACCTCACTCTCCCCCTCCCTCTCCCTCCCTCCCTCCCTTCTTCCCTCCCTCCCTTCTTCCATCCCTCCCCTTCTTCCATCCCTCCCCTTCTTCCATCCCTCCCCTTCTTCCCTCCCTCCCTCCCCCTTCCTTCCTTCCTTACCTCCCTCCATCCCTTCTTCCCTCCCCCTTCTTCCCTCCTTCCCTTCTTCCTTTCTTCCTTCCCCCTCCCCATGTTTACTTCTCCCTTCTATCTGGAAAAAAAAAAAAGAGCAGCAGTATAGACATTAAAACATGCTGAGCACTACAACCTATTCAAAGTTTCAAAGAGAAAGGCTAAATCTCCTACTGATATTTTGAATTGAAATAAGATAAAAACACATAGAAGAAAACAATTGCAAAACATTTGAAAAGGTCTATTGAACCAGACCTTCTGGGGCCTACTAAATGTAACTTTTCCTCTCTTTTGTATTTGCAAAGACTGGTCTGTCTTTCTAAATGATATCGATTAGGCCTTGCAGATGAGAAATGCACTCAATTTACATTCAACCCATCTGCAGTTTTAGGGTGTCCCCCACTTTGATGACAAGAGAAGCATGATAACAAGAGAGGCAAACCCAAGTTTTACAACAACAAGAAATGCCTCAAGATATGATCAATATTGATTATTCAATTATAAATGTTAACATGTTTTTACGTGCATGGCGCTAGAAGAAATAATTCCATTTGCACCTAGGGGAATATTGACATGTCTAATATATGTCATCAAACTAGGAATCAACGCTAGTTCTTCGGGGGAAAAAAGATTTTAATTTTCAGAAGGCAAAACACACTTCCCAAAACTAAATTTGTTCAATATTGTTTATCATATTGTGAAGTGTATTTCTGTGTGCATGACACAAACATCGTAATTCCATTACAACTGCAGGGAAAATGCATGCATGTACATGTAAAATGCAATATCTAATTTGGGTTTTGTCCTTTGAATACATCTTTAATGCACAGAAATGAATCTTTGACAACAGTTTTGTAGCCTTATCAAAATACCTACAAGTCTGTGTGGAGAATATATGAGTATGAGTATTAAAACATGTTACGTACATGTACAGTGTATTCAATGCAAATTCAAACAGTTCGAAACATAAACATTTGCTTTCACGACAGGATAATATGCATATTTTTTGTTCTGAAAGCAAAATGAAATCAAATTGTTAATTTGAAACAGTATTGGAATGGCAAAATAATGTCACTAAACAGACAGATATTCCAAGTACATGATTTTCGTGATACTCGCTGAACTTTAACAAATGACTTATTCAAATCACATTTTAACTTTACACAAATGCTAATGATATAAAAACATTACACATTTTCACACAACCATAAACAAAATTGTGACACCTATTTTAAATCCTCGCTTTGAACTCACTACGTTCAATTCTACATCGATGACAGAATTTATACTCACCGACAGACCAATAGACTTTGGGACAGGCATTGTTGCAATCTGTTGAAATGGTTTATCAGCCCCGGACCAGGATTCCAGGAACTGGGCCATGCGACGTGATGTTTTACCCCTAGGCTTCTCCTGGGTTGTGGTTTGGGTCTCTTCTACTTTGTTTGCTGATGACTGAGTAGAAAATATCAAAATATCAAAGTATTCATCATCTGATATAACTTGATCCAGAACTGGCGAAAAGTGCTGTGAGCATGTATAACCAGGTAAATACATGTAATGTTTTTTTTCCTTAAAATAAGCGAGCTTATACATATCTATGACAAGTTTCACATCATCTTTCCAATGTTCAATCCAAAAAGGAATTTTCTTGCAGAGAGGTGGAAGGATATTTACTTTATGTAAAGTGATATTACTTTACACCCATTTGGCTCTCAGAATACAGTTCCTAGTAAACAATAAAAGAATGCAATGTTTCAACAAACTTGAAATTACATATGAACTACTTCTATAAAATGCTTTAATTTCAAGAATGTCTTGAGTGTGACAGTTGGAAATAAAATTTACCTTTGGATTAACAATGAAGAATGTATCAATGTTCATATCTCTGAGGTATTCACTTCGCTCATGACCTCTCCCGGGCTCTACCTCATACTTCAAACCAAGATTGTCTAACGTTGTTTGGGTTATGTGAACACGCCTGGAATATAGAGCAGAAACAGAGAGAGAGAGAGAGAGAGAGAAAGAAGAGGGAGAGAGCAAAAGAGAAAAAGATTAAGACAAAGAGAAAGAGGGCGTGATAATGAGAGCAAAAGATAGAGACAAACAGAGAGAATGAGGGAGAGAGGGAGAGTGAAAGAGAAAGAGGCAGACAGAGAGAAAAAGAAAGAAAGGAGAGAAAGAGAAAGAGAGAGGTAAAGTAGAATGGGAGAGAAAGAGACAGAAATGAAGGAGAGGAAATCATATATCAATGAAGATGAAAAGGAAAAAAAGTGTTCTGATGATGAAACTCAAATCCAGAAGGGTAACCATGATGGAGAGAGAGCGATACAGAGATGCAGGAATACAGTGATTAATGAGGCATTAAGATACAGAAGTAGTAGCTGTAACAAATACTACCAGTTATGAGATACAAGTAATGTATAATTATTTGAAAAATAAATATTCATGCATAATTGTTAAAAGTTAACAAGCATTTGTACCTCCTGACTATGAATACTCAGTTCAAATTAATGTCATATGTTGATCTACATAAGATATGAACATAGCAATATCGTCTCTGTGCTACATAAACATTTTTTTTTGTGAATTAAGATTGCTTTCTTTCAAAATATTTACACATCCCTATTTGCCAACTACGTGTCATTGGTGAAAACTACATTTTTTATAAAGAATAGGGATCCAAGCCCACAAAAGATACAAAGTACAATATAAGAACACTTTTATACATCTACAAGAACAGATACATCTTTTAAAAAGTGGATGCAAATATCAAGACAGACAAGAAACGAGAGAGAGAGAGAAAGAGATATTTCATTATATTACTTGCTAAATTTTCAGAAGCCTTTTACGCAGTGATACCAAGGCATTCTTAATAAATTGTAAAGTTCAAATATGCATTCAGGAAACTTACCCAGGCACTCCACAGCTCTCCATGTGATTGGCTAACGTGACATCATGTGACCAAACATCATACTGCCACTTTCTAAGACCGAGCACTCCGCAGAGAACATTTCCTGTGTGAACTCCGACCCTCATATTTACATCAACACTCGTAGCATCACGAACAGTCCTGCAAGATATATATATCGTATTTATATGTAATTAATTGACAGAAACTTAAAAAAATTAAATGACCAAACATGTACATGTAATATCATGTTGTTATATGTTGTTTAGATATGTTTATCTAGGGAGCTATGCCCCACAAGTTTTACCAAACTTTTTTGCAGTTTCTATTTTTCTTCAATCGTATATGTTTATGTACATGTATTCCTATTCTATACTCTATGTATCAATGAAAATTTTTTTGAATGATTTGTTGAGAAAAAAAATAAATTGAACTTGAAATCATTGATCTTCATATCATTAAATAAAATTCTTTTATATCTTGCCTACACAGTTATCATTTTTTCCCCTCCAATATTTTATTCTTCTTGATCATTATGAAAGACAGAAATTCTCCATTGAATAAGAAACAGTGATGAGTGCAATTTAATTTCATTCCAGTCGTTAAGTACAATCTGACAACCAGAACAAAAATTGTCATGTATTACAAACATAATACATTTCCTAGACATCAGCATGCAACCTCAATAAAGTGGATTAAACCCGATACCACCAGGAAAAGCTCAAAAGGGCAACATGACTGACGAGGGACGTTCGTCTCAACCATTTAAATTTGGGTTAATATAGCATCATGTATCTCTACTCTGTTCCTACTGTTGATGGCAAAGATAAACATCGGAGGCACAAATTCTTGTATTGGATTGCTTGTATTTGGGTTAATTTTCACAGAAGTAAGAAAGAAATGAGAGATACATGTGAATATGGAGCAAACATTATCCCATCAGCAAAGAGTGATCTATCATTACCCATCCCCTAATGACATGGGGAATAAGAGGGGCAGAGAGAGAGAGAGAGAGAGAGAGGCAAGCAGACAAAGACAGAGAGAAAAAGCACTGGAGATGAAATACATGTAAAAAGATAAGTGGAACAAAATGAATGGTAAAAGATAGGACATAAGGCACATTTTCAGACATAAAGAAAGGGAAATGGAGACAGAAAATGGAAGATAGCAAGAGGCAAACAGCAATATCAAATACCAAACAGGTATAACGTGCAAAGAGAAAGCAAGAGAGAGAGAGAGAGAGGTGTTCCAGATAAAGACAGACAGATAAAGAGAGAGAGAGAGGGAAATAGTGATGAAGAGACAAAGAGGGAGAGAGAGAGAGAGAAAGAGAGAGAGAGAGAAGAGAGGGAGAGAGAGATGAGATGGGAGAGGCAATGGCCCAAGGCTTCAAATAAACCTGTTGACACTAATGGCAGTGATTTCTAACAAAATAAATCAACTCTGTATACCTGGGGGCTGTAATCTTCGTTGATGGAGCATAATGTATTTCTATCTACCATGCTTCATCTCTCACACTGCAAATATAAGGAGTGCCATCATAGCCCCCAGGATCAAGCTTTTTCTCCTTTTCCAGGTTATTGATAGCATTGTTTACTTCACGAGTAAGCTTATGGCTAAAAATATGGTAATTGAAGATTCTTACAGGTCAAATAATAAAACAAAGACTATTACTGTTGTGATCTCCTTAAATTTTTCTCTATATACCTCCATGATTATCGAAAAGTTAATGAAGAAAAATAAACTTTAAGGTACTATTAAACAGAATTCTCCAGTAAAATGATGAAAGTACATTTTACATCTCCTAATGGAAATGTTTGACATGTGGCATGTGAATAATACAAAACAACCACAACAACAACAACCAATAATAACAAGAGAGATAGACAAAGACAAACAAGTATAGCAGGAGACAACAAAAGATACATCATGGAGACAGAAAGAAAAATGGAAGGGAATGATGCTTTCTTCCTTTTAATTGATTTTCTTTTCATATTTCACCTTTCATTACATACTTTCATTATTCTATCACAGCTTTGTTTAACATATACATTTTATGGGTCAAAGGGGAGAATGTGAAGATCACAACAATGTCAGAGATCTTAACAACACATGAGAAGCTAATATGGAATCAAATAACAGTATCTTACTTGATTGCCTCACACATCGCTAGTCCCATCTCTACACAGTTGATTGCATGAGTAGGCCTGGATATAGGAAGGCCAGACACACAGTAGTAACAGTCACCTAAAATCTTGATCCTCATGCAGTCAAATTCCTGCAACAACAAACGAAAGAGGAATTCACAGTGCATCAATGTGATGGTAAAATGATAGAACACAGTCATGACATATTTGAAGAAAAGGCAAGTGACTACAAAAGGGACTACAATCACAAGAAAAGTAAAGACATGTATGCCAAAAATTTATGACATCACATTAAGGAAACCTGATAGTAGCGGATCCAGGATTGCCATAACGGGGGGGGGGGGGGGGGGGGGGGGGGGGGGGGGGGGGGGGGGGGGGGGGGGGGCACGTCAAAATGTTCAAAAACTGCTAAAGCCCATGATCCCTGTGAAGTACATAGTGGAGACAGAAGATAACTCTTTCAATTTCAAGGGGATCTGCAATTAAAATCAAAATACTTGGTAGTATATGTTTGAAAAATAAATAGGGATAGAGGTATTTAAAAATTATTTGATGTTTAAATTATCCACTTGCTTTAAACAGGAAACTTTGTCAAACAACAGTACTTGCCATCTGAACTCTAAAGGATGAAGAATAACTCCCCCACTTGTAGAATAGTCTTCAAAACATGAAAATTATCACAAAAACTTAAACAAAATCTGTTTGCAACTTTCACGATGATGAGAACAATATTGCCACCGGTTACTAGCAGACAAGCTCAATAACTTATTAAAACAGTCTTCATATTTCTTATAGCTTATAAAATTTTGCCTTAAAGATAAACAAGCAGCTGATATACGATGGTCTACACACCCTTAAGGTTGTCATTAAAACAAGATGGTAACCCTAATACATCTGGGAGATTGAGATGAGTTCTTTTAAATCTTCCCTGAAATTCATTTCATTATAGCATAATATCTCTTGAGAGTCAGCAGGGCATAAATGCATATCTCTCAACCCTAAGTTAAAGCCTTTCTGGCCTTCAACAAGTAATACATGTATATGCTAACCATATATATAATTGGAATAGAAATAGGGGCATTATCATGAGTCAATCCCATGAGGAGAGAAGCATGGCAATGATACAAATTGGTATGGATCAACTAAATTCTGTAATCTAAAAGAATTGATATCTAATAAAGGGAAATGTAGATGATCTTTGAAGTTAGAGCTTTGCATGGTGGTACTGGGAAATGTAGCTTTGAAATCTAAATACATTTTAGGTAGATCAGATATCAAGATAATTTTGAGTGTGATGTATTTAATAGTTCAAGATAGCAACATAATTTGTTAAATTTTGGTATGGAACATCCCAGGAAAACTTCCAGCATAAAAAAGGATTTTAGAAGAGAATCATGATGGTCTATGATTCCTATGATTCCTATGAAATTGTTTTCCAGACTGAATAATAGTGAATATATCTAATGAAATATCTCATTTTCTACAAGAAAACTGCAATGGATATGGAAGTAGCAGAAATAAATGTAGAACATGGTTTTACGATAATGACATCAGGGGTTTTCTGTAGTCCTGATTATTTCCACCATCTTTCTATCTTTCTCTCTCTCTCTCTCTCCCCCGCCCAATATTTTCAGCTTTTTAGCATCCACACACATTTTACTGATATCATTTTATATCCACACATGTAATCAATTATGCACAACATACTGCTTTTTGTGCATCTTGTTGGCATAGCAACGCAGCATCATTAAATCATGTTTTCTACCCAGTGTCTTAAGCCCACTGCACACTTTACGATCGTAGGACTACTCTGACGTCACTACGATTCAGAGCCGATTTAGCCTTTCCTCTGACGAGAATACTCTCAATAGGCCATAATTTTGATTTCGTTATCTCTATGACTACACTGAACCTCTGTCAAAATATTTTTACGTGTTTATATAAAAGGCTATTACATTTACTTCCGAAATTGGATCACAGACTGATCGTACAGTATGCGGTGGGCTTTAAAGGCGTCAAAAACAGCCGGTGCATCTACTTGTTGGATAATGCAACGTAAGAAAAAGTGGAGTGGAGAAAAGTAGACAAAAATTTTGTTTCTAGTTTAATTCCATTCAGGCATCTAAAAGAAGCTTTTTTTCTCTTCCTGTCGTATACGCTGAGAGCCAGAAGGGCATTAACTCATATACTCTAAAAACAGAGATAATACCCTCTGGCAATTAACAAACATAATAAGGGTATCATGTGGTGATGTTGTAAGCCATTTCTGGAGGGCCTTTTTCTCTCATCTTGCAAGGTCTTCTTTACAATCGAAGATTTATCTCCTATCATACCTACATGTATTTTATCCTTGGATGGAATGAGATTGGTAGCTCCTGGCAAGCTAATCTTCCTTAACAATCAGTGACTCCCCGTGTCATCTTCTTTTGTTCCTTTACTTTTGTGTCAATGCTTGCAATAACTATTGCACTCTCTACGTAATTGATGACAGTTGGGAGTCAATTCTCTCTCTATTTCCAGCAAAGCTATTCTCTGAAGAATTTTAAACTAGAACAAGTATGTCAATTCTAAAACACCTAAGACATTGGTGAGTCCATATTTAGATTAAAAGGTAATATATAACTCAAAATGATCTATGGAAATAGGACTTTAATACTCCAGAAGTTACCACAGATAATTTGGAAGGCTGAAAGTAGAAAAAAAGAGCTTAACAAAGAGAGAGAGAGAGAGAGACAATTTAACTGTAAAATCCCCTTAGACATAGTAAAAAAATAAAAAACAAACCAATGGTAATGAAGAAACTAAATATTAACACATTAAAAAAAATTCACACCGATTTGTTTATCTTCTTTTGCCAAAAAACATTTTAAAAGACATTTTCAGTATTCTTAATTACTATAACTTTCAAGAGCTTAGTATGATCTCCATCCCACACTCAAATTGCATATAAGGAGCATACAGACTATTGATAAAAGATGAATTTCTCACCTCTGCAAGTTGATCAAATCTACCGAAGAGTTCATTGAGAGTTTTGACCAGCTCTGGAGGAGAACACTCACTGGCTAGTTTTGTAAATCCCACAATGTCTGCGTAAAGTATGCTGGAAAATGAAAATAAAAATAATTTTTTTGTTACAATCAAATTTGAATAATCACAGTACCTGACCATCAATTGAGCAATTCTTTATAAAGTGAAATATATGTGACCCGTCATTTAAAAATGAGACAGAAGTCATATTTTTTCAAATTTGATTTTATTATTGATTATTATTCTTCATTTCATAAGCTTTAATTTGATATAAAGGTCAACTCTAGGGAGTGAGTATTAGTGGAGATACATGTAATAGCTTTTGAAACCCAAGAGTAGAAGGGCTGTGGAAAAGTATATATTCGAGAAAAATGCTTCCCAAAATTTTGACTTCCGTTCTGTCTTCATGCAGCATTTTTTCATTCTTAATGCCAACTAAATTTGGAAAAAGTTCTTAATACCCATTAACCAATTTGAATAAAATCTAGTTCTTATGTTTCTTTAGGATCTCTTCTCTTGAAAACAACAGTTTTAATTATTTAAGTCAGAATTTCTAACGATTTTAGGGGTAGGAAAGCAGTAGTTTCACAGCATTGATAGAGGCTTCACAAATCGACTTATTCGGTCTTACCACGCTATTCGTCGAGCCCTTTTTTATGCTCGTATACTCTTCTTTATTAAAAAAGGGTTGAATAACCTAGTTTATTCAACCAAGGTCCAAAAGTCTTTTTTTTATTCTATCATTTTTGCAAGGTAAATTTTTATCCATAGTTCAAGCGTTCAGAGTTTCTTTTCACATTGTTTTTTTCTAAATTAATCATGTAAACTTTGGTTCGTTCATATTGTCTGCTTTCTATTCCAAAACTTTATTTTGCTACTCCAAAGGTAATAAAAGCATGGTAAAACTGTTAAATAGACTAATCTTAATTACCCATGATATCGATGTAGATAGTTCCAGTCTGATCATAAAGCCATCTTTCTTTTCTTTTCGTCTTTAAAGGAGCTATACAATTTGCCGTTTTTTAAAGATTAACAATTAAACACATGATTTTTTTTCTCTCCTGCTAAATCACGCCCCTGTATCATAATATTGACAGAGTTCCTTTTTTTTCCTTTTAAAACCAACTTTCTTTTCAATTTCAGGATACATTTCAGGATACATTTCTACTGTGATGTTCTTCCAAACAGACATAAAAAGAAATGAGAAATCTCACAAAGTGTTTTTCATATTTCCAAGAACTCAACCTTGTCATTACCTAGAGCAGGCAAAGGGATTTCAGAAATTGTCTGACTCAAGAAGAAAAAAAAAAGAGTGCTATAATCACCTGACGTTTTTATGCCTCTTGACATAGAGACTGTGAAAGTGTGTACTGCTGCTGGGACGATGTGAGATGGGACTCATAGTGGGGTCTCGTACTCTCTCCATCATCTCTGTTTTCATCTCATAGGCAAGATGAGCTGGTAACACAGAGAGTAACAACCTCTCCTATAAGAAGAAAAGAATAAATGGTTAATATAGAGATTGTGGAAGTGTGTATTGCTGCTAGGATGATGTGAGGTGGGACTCATAGTGGGGTCTCATACCCTCTCCATCATCTCCGTTTTCATATCATAGGCAAGATGAGCTGGTAACACAGAGAGTATCAACCTCTCCTAATTAAAACTAGAAATATAAAAGATGGAACACTGGTGGCAGCATCACCAAAAACTAGAGATGAGTAGATTTGACCAAGATACACCTCCATAAAAAATTTGAAAGAAATCCATCAAGAAATGTGGCTTGCATGCAGAGTGAACTCATGCCATCCTCCAAACTATGACCTTTGACCGTATAAAAGACGGGACACTGGTGGCAACATCACCAAAAACTATAGGTGCGTAGACTTTATTAAGATACACTCCCATACAAAATTTGAAAGAAATCTGTTAAGAAATGTGGCATTCAGACCACACAAAAGAGTTCACACAAGGTATCTATCAAAATATGACTTTTGACCCTAAAAAACACGGAAGACTGGAGGCAGCATCACCAAAATCTATTATACCAAGAGACACCTTCATGCAAAATTTGAAAGAAATCAGTCAAGGAATTGTGGCAGTTAGAGCGCACACAAGAATATGACGCCGCAGCAGGGGCGGCGTAATGCTGCTGTATCCAAACTATCCTCCGGCATTCTGCCGGGGATACAATAAAGAAGGAGAAAAATGGTGGTCATTATAAATCACTAAGAGTGCCTGACAACTGTTTAAAAGACAATTTACAATTTTGGTTAGGAGCAAAAATCAGTTCCATCATTTTATTTTTATATTGTAGATGATAAGCTAAATACAATCCTAAGCTGCTGCTAAGTTTTTTTCTCTAAGTGTTATTCAGATAAGACCATGTAAATGGCTAAAGATGAAACCCCAAAACTTAAAGCTTACAACGGAAAGAGGCAATATCTTAAGAATGAAGGAACATTCTGCATGTATGTTCTATAATACAGAAATGTAAAACACACTAAACTTTAATATCACTTTTTATTTTGCTGTAGCTTTTTTGTTTCAAAGTCGTTTACCGCCTCATGTGTGAATGGTCCTTAAGTGTGCTGATAGTAAATAAATGGAAAGGGGGAAAATAAATATTTCTTGTTGTGATTGGAACTTGCATCAACAACATACTTTTCCTTAAACAAGGTTTCTACACAAGACTCTGATTTGCACAAATCCATAAAGCTTAGAGAATCACAAATAAAGTAACCATACAAACCTGTTGTGCTTGCTCATATTCTAGTTTAGGCTGCACAGAAGTTAAGCATAAACATTGACAAATAGAAATAACATACAAACCTGTTGGGCTTGTTCATGTTCTAGTTTGATCCTGGACTCTATACAGCTCCTTGTATCCAGGAAGGTCCTACGCTGAGCCACATCCAGGAGATGTTTGTGACACACACCGATGAAGTTTACACAGACAAACATCACAATGTTACTTAGGATCTGCTTTGGGAGAGAACAGGACAATAACATACAATTCATCATTTTTCCAGAAGAATTAATATTAAATGACTGTTTTAGTCCTTTTCTTAGGACATTTTAATATGAGAACAAAACAACAACATAAAATTAGTTCTATTTCAGGAAATATTGATGTTAACAACTTTTTTTGTCCCATTCTTCATACCCCTTTCTACAATGTTACTTTAAAGTCAAAGAGTTGTATTTATTATTTCTGTTTCATGATCAGGTCTTTCCTTTAAATATAATCTACTCTCTAGAGAATTACCTTGACATTGATGATAATTGATGTGTACAGTTCGATGAGGTAGAAAATGCTAAAACACATTTGTTTTTTGGTTACATGTAGTTCTGAGTTATTCAAGAGTAAATAGTGAAGATGTGATGCAAGCCTTTTTTGTCAAGAATGCAGGTGTTCCAGGACAAAACAGTTTGAGGTGACAGAACATATGTATATCCAAGGTGAAAATAGAACAGAGTTATTATAAAAACCCCTTTGACTTTTCCCAACACAGCAGTTTATCTTTAATTCAATGACATTTCTGGAGCAATATGCACTCAGAAAGGGCAGACAACAACTAAAAGAGTAATCCCGATAAAATATTTGATTTCTTACCCAGCTTCAAACTTTTCTCTTCCAGCCTCATATTTTCTTTCATATTTTCAATCGATTGGAGCCTCAGGCAAATCAATACAGAGTTTTATTGTTTTTCCCTTCTTTTCATGATAACAGGTCTACGAAACACAAGCGCTTGCATTGATTTTGTTGAAGCAAATGTTTAATCTCAGATTAGTCAAAACAGAAGGCTCTTTATGGATAATGAGGTTTCCACTCTCTGTGCTTCATTATTACAAATCAAAGAGGTAGGAAAATGCTCACTTTGAGACGGACCTACACAAAGAATATCATTTTCATCACATGACAATTTGACATTTTGTCATGGGCTGAAAAGTATATAAATTATTCATCCATTGAATTCAGAAAGCAAGAAAAGGCATCTCTGAAGTTGTAAGAAAAATAATCAATGGTTAAAAAGTGAAAAACAACATCATTCATTTAAAGAATTATAATAATTCTGTTAGTGTCCAAGTGGAAATAACTCTAAAAACATTGATATCATTATAAATATGAAGGGATTTCAAAGGAAATCTATACCATTTTCACCACCCATAATAATCTTGCTAAACATATCAACTGATTTTTCACTATATATTATCAAAAATTGCTCAGAACCTTTAAATATGAAGCACAGACTTTTTTCACAAATAACTCGCCTCTCATTCCTCCCAACCGACCTGCAGAATACAAATGATTTCGTCGATTCAGGTACAAATATCTTCCAGCTTAAATATGTACATACACGCCTCTCATTGAAGCATTAAATCGATTCACGGAATCATGTTTCATGAAATAACACTTTTTTACCAAAGGATACATTGTTTTGCAAATTGTGAGACCACTGAATAAGATTTTCAAAGCTACCTGATGACTCTGGTCTGAGGTTCAACGATCTTTAGCTTCATTACATTTATCTCGTACTTAAACACCTTTTCCCCACTTCATATACCAACATACAATGGATGACTTTAATAAACATACAGAACAGGGCAAGGTTACTTTATTCATTCCAATATTAAAGTCCACTGGAGATGGATAAACACAAACCTTGGTTTCAAAGCAATTGAAAATAGTCCTTCCTAACTGAAACAGAAACTATTTCCAGGGATAAAGGTATATGAAGGGTATATTTAACCTTGTCGCAAGAGGAACAAAGCGAAAAATAGTACAAACTCCAACACAAAGAAGATGGTATACATAATCCAGATCACCTGAAAAGCTGAAACAAAAATCATTAAAGACCTCAGCCTGACCCAAAACAACCATATATTGACGTAAAGCTTAGTAAACAAAGAATATAATTACCCTGGGTATTCATAAATTTTCGTCTCCGTTATCCATAAAAAATAAAAAAGATAATTTTTTTTGGTCCGCCCCCTCCCTATGGCGTAACAACAGAGGAAACTGCAGGGGGTCGCTAGACGTGTGACGACATGTCATGTATACAGCTCCGAGTGCGTCTACACGATATGTCATCAAATTTTCACCCCCCGCAAAGTAGCGTTCCTCAGAGACGGGGCCCTCGTCAGAAAAACCACCGGGGCTCAACATTCGGGACGCTGTTACTCATTCCACAGGAAACGGAATCTCATGAAGTTGGTTTCAATTTGTTCAGAAAATATATAGCTCCCCGTGGATGAATAAAGGGTATATTTCAAAATTCGGTCAGGCTGAGGTCTTTAAGGAAATTTCAGTTCCAGACGTAATATATCCACTGCTTTTTTGTAACTCCACAAGAGGTGAGTCAACTGTGGTATATACAGCCAGATGAAACTTTACAGTTCTTGTTGAAGGAAGGGAAAACTTCAGGGGAAATATTCCCAGAACAGGGATATCTACAGTCATTTGAGGTCTTCATATGCAAATAAGACAAGGTGAATAAACCTCTCTGGTAATTGTTCAGTGAAAGCAGAACTATAAGCAAAATTCAACCACAAGTATCAATCTCATATAGTGAGGGTGTAGTGAGAGTTCTCTTGGGAAATCAGTAAACATCATCGATAAAGACAGTGACTTGTGGGTCTCAACTCTCTTAATTTTTTTTTTTCATTAAGTTTTTATTGATCAGCAAAATAGGATTACAGAATCATCAGAACATGATTAAACACAATAAAAAAAAACAACAACCAAGAATCAACACATCTTAACCTAGAATTAGGGTGGAGCAGCAGGAAATAAATCAGCAGAATTAGTGTATTTCTAATACATATTTAGGGAAACAGCCTCTAAAACGATGACCTATACATCACAAATCAAACCTCCATTTATGAAAAATGAAATGCAAGTTTTCCTTTCCTTTATTAATGATTGCAATCAGTAGCAATAATCTAGTCACAGTATGCAAGTTGAGTTGGAAGGGATTTATACTATTTTATTACCTCTAATCTTCAGTACATGTCATCAAGTTCATTTCTATATCATTATTTCTACATTTCTATATTTCTATATTGAAAATAAATCCCAAATATTGTCTGCTGAAAGCCAGAAGGGCATTCAGTCATATGCATTATGAGTTAATGCCCTTCTGGGTCTCAACACACGATATCTTCATTTGGGCTAAAATATTGCAAGTTGAGAAAAGTGAATCCACTCACTGATTCAAAACTTCTTAAACTCATGCAGTTTTCACAGTTGAAAACATTGGTGCTTCAGAGAGACTCAAATTAGCTCCCACTTCAGTGAAATCAATTCCCAAATTCGATGAAAGACAGATTATTTTCACTTGGTATTCCCTCCCTTAATAAGCCTTGTTCACATATGTTGCTAGAAAACCACAGCAGGTTTTTTCACATGTACATGAATGGTAACTGGGGATGAAAAAAGTAGCCATGCACAACAAATATATCCTCTCTTTATTTATCTGTGTGTTATACATGTAAGATACAAAAATGGGAAGAGCATTATGCTTAAAAAAAACGGATCCATGACATTTGCTCCTGTGACAATTGCTTCGGTCTAACTTTGCCATGTTAATCCTAAACCTAAACCTAAACCTAAACCTAACCCTAATCCTAATCTTCACATTATCCTGAACAAAAAACCAAATCATGACATTGACCTTAACCTTTGAACTTTCGAGATACGGACTTAGGAGCAAATGTCGCAGGAGCAAATGTTGTGTCACTAAAAAACCCCGCTGGAACCTGCCAGGTTAAGATACATCATCATATCGTGTGTTTGGAGCCAGAAGGGCATTAACTCTTGTGTTAAAGTATAGAGTCAACGCCTTTCTGGCTTCAAAATTATGTGAACAAGTCTTCAGATGGGTCCAGAGTACTTTGCATGCGAGAATGTCCGTGATACTAATCATGGAGGGTCCAAGGAGTCTAATGTCTCCAGTCCAGTAATAGTATTCCACAGGTTACGCTCTACGTCGTTGCCCTCAGGGCCCAAAACATTTAAGACGACATTTAATCTATGCCTTGGATAAGAGTGGTAAGCTTGCCTGCACATAGCCAAGAGGTAATTGATTCACACTGGGGGTACGACGAGTGGAGGGATACACAATAAAGGACTCCCTCGATGGGCCTTCATGTTTAATGCACGAGAGAGGTGTGTTGAATTTGGAGGCTCTAATCCCTCTCAACCGACCCAAGTGCCCTCTTCACAAAAGGGCTTGACCTATCAAAATGGTATCTTTAGATCAAGTCAATGTCCTATATCAATCCACTTGAATTCACCTCAATTCACATTACTTGTGAATTAAACAAGCAATTGATTCAGAAAAGATACACACAGAAAGTTTAATAAAAACAGTCATGTTCTGGAGAAAATGCACTTCCTACCCTGAAGTAAAACTAAGCTGTTTTTCCTAAATATCTAAAAACAACAGTATGTATTTTAATCTGAATAAGCAATCTTGTCACCAATTTTAGCTCTTGATCTACTTTATATGTTAATCTAATCCCTACCTGTCAAAAAAAAGAAAGAATATACATATTGTCAGGTGATCTGTCTTAGAGTTTAAATATTCTGGGGGTAGATCAATCATAACAATTTCATATTTCATCAAAACTAGACTAACAGCATATCATCTATTTGGAGCCAGAAGGGCGTCAACTCACATATTTACAAAAACAGAGTTAACGCCCTTTTATAGGAGTTCAGGCTCTGAACAGACAATATTATCTTCTACATTTCGGGGGAATCAGACAATTATCATGTAAGCTGCATAAGATATGAAAAAATAATTACAATTACAAGAAAGGAAAACATTTCTCAGCAATGCCCTAAAATCTTTAGGCAATAAACTTCAAAATTGTAAGACATTATCTCATCTCTTCTTTCCACCTATACAAGCCAAACTTCCCTGTTCTGCCAACCCTAATAGGGCAGCTGATTTTTAAAAACATTTTCCCCAGCTTCTCAGGGAGGAGAAAACCACAATTTGTACGCCAATCCAAAATCAAATAAAGAACCTTGAAAAAGAGGTGTACTCAAGCATCCCTTACCTCAACATGACACAGTGACTTCTATTGATTCAGGTTGTACATTAAACATGCATGGCATGTTCCTGAATTGCAATGCTGTTAAGTAGTTTCTCTTAAATGCCTCATTTAACCTAAGAAAACACAATCACAAACTCAAGTCTTTGCTCAAAGGACAATGTTATGATTGAAAAACAAACTAGAACTTGTTGAATATGGCATTCTAAGCAAGTTTTCAGTGTGTATTAATGTCTTGTAACAATCAATCCAGGCGTTTATGGTATGATCAAAGGCTTTTTCTGTCATTATTGCAAATTTTAAAGAATTCACCTTAACTTAAAATGAAGATATTTCTCTTTATATCATATTAAAGCAGAGGCAAACAACCTTTTTTTTGTTCTGTCTTGTTTTCGTTTTTTGTTGGAAGCAAAATCCCTCTTAAAATAGAGAATATCTTTTCTTGATTGATACATGCACTTTAATTTCAAACATTTATAGATGTAATGCTAATCTGACGTGATCCTCAAATCATTTTTTACAAATGTCAAGGAAAGAGGCATTCTGGATGTCACATTGCATTTTCCAGGCAATTCAACTGGAAATAAAGGTTATGCACGTGGTCACTTTGCTTGCATGAAAACATGGTACATTTCAATTGATGTCCGGCATAAAGACATGAATATCTAGGGGAGAAATGTAACTGTAAAATATAGAATAAAATATTGAGTTGATAATTTCTTCAAATCACAACTACAGAGAATTTATAATAATATTTAAATGAATTATTGTCCAACTAAAAAATTCTTTCCATAAAAAACTATTGCTCTTTCATTACGCTCATTCTTTTGATAAAATATGTAAACAATACTATTACAAGTTACACATTTTGATGAATTACATGTACTACTATATTTGTTATTATCCTGTGAAAAGTAAATGTTAAATTTTAAAACGTAATAGAAAAGTGAATAATAAAGAAAGATATACACTTCTTCAAATATTCTTCCATGACTGGAATCAGCTGTAGCATTTAAATGATAATTGCAAACTGGTCACATCTCAAATATAATTATCAACCCTTATATGTTTGGACTAATAAACAATACTTTGCAATTCTTAATTCATTCAAACCTGTTGCATATCGTCTGTTGAGAGCCAGAAGGACATTATCTCATACACTGTACATAGATTCAAGGACATTCTAGCCCTCAGCAGAAGACATCGTGTGTTGAGAGCCAGAAGGGCGTTAACTCATATGTTTTAACACAGAGTTAACGCCCTTCTGGCTCTCAACACACGATATCGTCCTTCTTTCTGCTTACCTTTAATAATTTATCGATGGGTTCATCATGGCTGCCGAGGACGGCCGAGAGGATGACATGAGGCAGACACGTGAGGGAGCCGATCACCACGGCACCGATGTGAGACACCGGTAGCATGGTATACACAGCCAGGGTGGTGAAGAGAACCAGCCCCACCCCATCGGTGGGCACGTGGACGGGGCACATGACTTGGATGGTGTAGGTGGAGGCGAGGAGCAGGAGCCAGAGGAAGAGAGCCAGGGGGAAGGAGAAGCGGGGTACGATGAACTCCAGACAGGAGAGGGCTAGGAGGCAAGTCAGTAGGAAGGTTGCCCCGATCAGCATGGCTGCTCGCCCTAATACCTGGTCAAAGTTCTGTAAGACATGAAATGAAATGGAGTGAAATTTATATATCTCCATGAAAATGCAGAAACAGATTTCCACATTAAGAACCTTCAGCATGACATCAATATGGAAACACTGTTCAAACCAAGACATTAAAATAGAAATATGTGTAAATCAACGAAAGTTTAAATCGAAAATTTAAAGATTAATCTCATATCAATCATGATCCTGCAATACAAGGGTGTATTTAAAAGCTTTGTATCAACTGTTTGGGCTAGGAGGGCATTAACTCATATACTTGAACACAGAGTTAATGGCCTTCTGGCTCTCAACAGACCATATGATTTCAAGCTTCTCTTGGTTGTTTTTTTTAATACATGGATGCCTTTAATGGATGCCTTTTACAATGGATGTCTTTTAATGGATGCCTAGTAATGCCTATCATATCAGGTGCATGGTTACATCAAAATCATTCTTTTAATATGAGAATTTTTCAATTTAAGTTAATGCTCTGTTAAATATTAATTCAGTGATAGCTGAAAATCTCAACACATTCCTAAATCATTTAAATTACTGAAAAACCCATTGATTTCTGAGAACCCCAAAAGCTTCTGTAAATATTCATGATGTATTGTGATATCCATGGACTTTATCATTCCCTCATGTCTCAGTACAGACAAACAATGCACAGGAATTTCATAAATATCAGATTACAAAATATAATCTATAAGCTTTTCTAGATTTTGGGTCAATTGAAGTGAAAAATTAAGTTAAGAAACTAAATACCATTTATTTAACCGAATACAATGTCACTGCATAAAGATGACCAAATATCTGCCATTTCAGAATTTCTCTAGGATTATCATATTCTATTGAATAATTCATTTTTTTCTACAAAGAATAAAGCTGACATGATAGCTTCCATATGTCTTTCATTTGGCACCAAAAATGGTGGTACATTTCCAATGCTATTTATGGATGGCAGTATACTAACACACTAAAAGATTTATGGTGTATATTATGTATAATTATGCATCTTTTCCTTGCAATAGCACAAATTATACTTCAGTCAAATCCTGTAAGACTATATATCTATATGGGATAGTTGCACAAAGCCACAAAAAGTCACTCCTAATGTATAAATCTGCAATTCATTGATTTCTTAAGGGAATAATAATCCATGGAGATGAATTATTTCATCCATCCCCTAAGACTGGAAAGGTGTATACAATGCTGATAGTAACAGAGAAAGAAAGAGAGAGAGAAAGAAAGAGATGGAGAGAGAGAGTGAGAGTGAGAGAGAGAGGCACTAAAAACTTGTAGACAAAATCAATTATTCACATGTATCAGGCTGGCGATGGCATAGCTAAAGGACATTATTAGTTGTAGACTGGCCATATCAATTTCATTATCATTCTCTGGCTTTCTGGAATCAAACTTCAAAAATTTATAGGTATGCATTTAGGTCATTGGAAATCATGATTGAGCCGTTGTATTTTCACAGTAAAATTGACTAAAAACAGGGCTTTGTGAGCATCAAAACATCCATAATACCAGCAAACACTATAGGGCATGTATGGTGTATGAATCACACGTTGATTAAAAGCAACTTTTTCATCATAAAAATATGTCAGTTCTTGCAAACATATCTTATCTTACATCGATAGACCTACATGGGAAAGTTTATTTGAAATAACTTGTGACAAGTAAGGCACACTTGTTTTCAAAAGGTCTAGTTCAAGGTCATTTCAGAAGTTCAGGAAATGATGATTGAAAATACCTGCAAGTGATGATCACAAATTCAATTTTCCTTAGACCAAAGGGAATGACATAAGCCATTATTAGCACAAATAAATTATTGGCATTCTGAAAGGAAAGTGGGATGCAGGAAGTGGGATGTTTGAAAGTTTGGGGCACTCGTTTTCCCAAAGGTTCGTTTTTCCGAAGGTTTGTAGTTCCAAAGGTTCGTAATTCCAATAATGAAATAGGGTTCATAATTCTGAAAATGCAATAGAACCCTACATAATTGGAAATGTGAACCTTCAGAATTATGAACCTTCGGAAATACAAACATTCGGAAAACAAACCTTCGGAATTACAAATTGTTGGAAAAACGACAAGTAACTGAAACTTCAACCTTCAACCTTCAATCCTTGCAAAAGGATGATAGTGATGTGGTTAGACACATTCAATCACCATCATTTTCATTATATTTAAAAATATTCAATAAAAATGAACCATATCTCTAATTAAAAACCATTAACTGATTAAAAATAAATCACAACTATCCAGTCTATAAAGTGAATGAGGTATTAAACTTTATTTTGTTAGCAATATTCCAGATGACAGAATCAAAAGGCATGTATAGAGGCAAAGTGTCTTTCAAAATGGGCTGCAAAATGACTTTGGAAATTAGCATGAAGGGTCAGGAAAAATATCAAGGCTGGCATCTGCAATGAAGGATGTCAATGAGGAAGAAACTGGCAACCTATTTTGACTTATTGCTCTTACTGATTCTCTACGTTCACACTTGAGTGGACAATGAATAATGAATGGATCAAATCATAGTCCATCTAAGAAAAACAGCATGTGAAGGACATACTGTTTATCCTAGGTTGAGCAATTACCATGCTATTTTTCACCGTAGAAATAAGGAAAATTAAGAATTTGTTGTTGTTGTTGTTGGAAAGTAAAAGCTGGATTTCATAAACAGAGGTATTCAATTTGAGGGCAACTCATAAAATTATAGCTGAGGCCTGCCAAAGAAGCTAGCCATTGGCCACTAAAGGGCGATTCCAAGCAGAGTATCCTGTATGACATATGACAATTATCCACATATTTAATCCAGAAATGAAAAATCTCTTGATATGAATATGACTATCGGTGGTGATACCAGAAAGCAATATCATTCAATGGTCATATTGAGAGGTTCTTCATTTTTGGATGATATACATGGAAAAAAGACATATGTCATACAGAACACACTGCACAAAACCACAGTAAAGTTGCATATGCCATACGTTTCAAGAATTAGACTGAAACTTTAATATGGGTAATCTTGAGTTTTGGTCATGATGGGATGTATATTCTCATAGCATCAAGCAAATCTTATACTAAATGTATAAAACTGTACACAAGTTTTGGGCATAGTAATGAACAAAAAAGAATATGAAAATCAAAGTGCATGTACATGTATAGTCCTGGGCCTTTTTTCATAAAAACTTGTTATCAATAACAGCTGCCAAAGTTCTATAACAAATTTGTTCTACGGCAATCAGATGCAAGGATTTCAGTAGCTTATATCAGTTATTGCAACTTGTTGATAACAAGGTTTATGAAACTGGGCCCTGAACATGAGCATACGATGCAGGCTCATTATGAAAATGTAAGCTTCTTAGAGAAAGTTGCAAGCAAGTTTTGTTAGTTTGTTTGCATTTTGCTGCTCCAAACGTAAATGTATGACACGATAAAACATTTCAGAATTACTTTAACTACCACAGATTTTGCAGAAAATCCTTGCGTTGCACGCACGGTTGCAAAACGCCCAAGAGGAGGTGCAGAGAGGTGCATTGACTGGTTGTGACCATGACAAAAGAAGGACGTACGAATCGTAGGAGTTGGCCCACAGCCGATCGCAGCTGCGGACACGCGCATGCAAAAGCACGCACACGACCAGTTGTGACCATAGCATTACATGGTGTAAAACATTAAAAAACAGACTTGCATTACTAATGCTGTCTAGCAGTCAGCTAACCTTTTTGTCCTTCTTATTTTCTTACTGTTCATAAAACAGATAAATTTTATCATGAATAATACAAATTTCATTAGGTATAACCTAATTCAAAACGTGCCATTTCATATCAACTGTTTCATGCACAAATCCCTCTCATATTCAAGTTGATTCCTTCAACTAGTTATGTCATCTAGAATTAGTTCTAGTTCTTGATTTTCTTGTGGTAATCGGGCCAAGCTATTTTATAATTTGATGACCTATCTTTGAGGTTGTTATAAGTCTTAACATTTCCAGAACATGGCTCCGCTTTGCCCATAACCACAATCAATCCATTATAAAAACGGGAGCAATCAACATTCTGCTCTATATCAGTGGGGTTCTATGAACTGAAATGACATCTTATTGCATCAAAAAAATATCCAATAGTATGTTCATATCTCGATGAGATCATATACAGAGAAAGAAAGCATGCCCTGGGGTAGGATACAATCCACATTCCCTGTGTACGTGGAGAGACAAGACAAGAGTTCTTATCATTGTTTGGTGATATCTATAATTTTACAACTATATCTTTGGCATTTTAATAAAAAAACTTTTCAAGGATAGATCAGTTACTATAAATTGAAATGAAGTTTCATAATAAGAATTAATATCACTACTAATGATATCAATTTATAAAGTGCAAAAGCTATCCATACATATTCTCCTGCGCTGCAAGAGCTCCTAAGTGCTTAAAGCTAATTTCTAACGGTAAGTTATTCCACAGTTTAGGGGATGCACATGCAAATGCTCAATCTCCTAGCAATATCTAGAATAAATACACATAAAACTCACCTCTGCGTAATAAAGAAAGAGTCCTATGATTGCTACCACCTGAGCCATGGCCACCAAACACAGCATGGACAGGAGCCATTTCCTGAGCTGAGCGCAGTACTTGGTATACAGCGACTCCACGTCCATCTGACGAAACTTGTCCCGCAGATGACGCAGCGACCATCCTCCATGGTCAATGGTGTTGCCCCGTTCCCTGAAGAAGTCGTCCAGGGATCCGAAGCTGATGACGTCGCCATGGACCTGGCCCATCTGATAGTACTCCTGCTTCATGGTGGGGTTCTTGCGACGGAGGGATGAAGAGCGTAGATGAAACATCAATGGTTGGGGTGGGTTGATCAGGAAGAGTGTGGCAAAAGCATCGGGTTTGATACAACTGCGCTCCTCTCAAAATTTCTTTGATGTTTTTCCTTAAAATCAGTTGGTATGATCAACGCTGGATTCCAAAAAGAATTTTCACAATAAAATGATCTCGCATAAATGCTTTCCAAGCTATAATGCTCAGTTAATCCTGAATCTATAATGTATTCGTCAGCTTCAAATTGTAATAAAATCGTACAGATTCTTTTTTAGGCATCTGAAATCAAATTCTGTCAAACGATCCACTGTTAATTCCATCAAAATTCCTTCTGCATAAACTTATCCTCACAAGTGACACACATCTGGAGAAATGGTATAACATGAAGGGATATGTATTCCAGATTTAGTAGTAATGTTCACTCCTGGGGCCTCCCAGACGAGACATTTTTATCTCTTCTTCCATGATGCATGTAGATGTATGTGGGAGGTGGGTGGCCAAAGAAACTCATTAGCAACATATTACATGCCAATTCCTAGACATGGCAAATCCCTGTATCAAAGCTCCCATTAACCGTGATCACTCACAAACTTGCCGAACATTCTCATGGTCTGCCATCGACAGATGTTGCCATCAGAGGCAATATTTCCTTTCTCCCGATATTGATGATTTCCTTGGACATGCTCATAAAGAGTTATAATGAACTCATGAGGTGGGTGAGCATGGATGCTTACAGACGCATCTAATAAAAGCATAAAAATTGCCTGACCTTTTGTATATTGATGTCAGCGGTGAATATTTGACGCTCAATTTCACACAGACCCTAACCTAAGTGCCAACTTCTCTATCCATCAACACGTACAAATTTAACAACACAAAAACCTTGAGAGCACTTTCATATTCTTCCTTTCCCCATGAAAAACGTGGAAATACTATCCCCAAAATATGATTCTCTTGCAGGTTTGACTTTGTCATTTATCAAGAGAGACTTCACTGCATAACTTTAATCCAATAGAGGAAATATTTAAAGTTTGTTTTGCTTTAATAAGGAATGACAGAAATGAAAAGTTAATGTCTCGGTTCCATCTGTAATGGTAATTAATGTGCATACATCAGTCTGTATTGATTTACCAAGAAAACATTCTGCATTGGAAACAGAACTAAGGTGCATTGATTGTGAACAATTTTTCAATTACTGAAAGTTTGTCCTGCTATTCTCGAGAGGAAGTACTGGAATATGATCCATCCAACAAAGTGAATGCTGAAATTATCTTTTCCCTAAAATCTTCAGACTTTACTCGGCTGCACCGTACACATTCCAGATGGTTAATGCACATTATTTATCTTTTCCTTCTGCTTTGGACTGCCATCAATATCAAGGTCGCTCTGATCATATATATATCCTTTAATCCTGGATGATCAATGGTGGGATATGGCTATAGTCTGGATCAGTGGAAGGCCAGTTCATAATTGTGATCCTATACATGTATATCCAATCTCTTTCTCCTCTAGCTGTATACATTCAAAAATGAGAAGAGCTGCTCGTGCCTAGGTGATGATTTAGGCTGGATCTGTAGACAAAAATGATACAATGAAAAAATTTGAGTTAGAATATCACTGCAATAAGAAAAGTAATATTTTCTGATCATAAAAATTACAGAATGAAAATTCATACCTTTGAAGAAATTGAAATCTTAATTTTCATACTGATAGCACAAAAAAAATTTCCCTAGCCTTCTTCCAGCTCTTAGAATTATAGGCGAATGGATGTATGATTTTTAAAATACCAGAGCACCAAACTTAACGATGACGATGAACTTTAATATATCCAACATTCCGCGATGGCTGTCTGCTGAATAACTGAACTTAAAAAGAAAAATGCACACCAGAATGACATAACAAATGGACTTGGTAAAATAATATGTTGGCTAAGCTTTTAGTAGTACCAGCAGATAATAGATAATAGGAGAATTTGTGGTGTGTATTTCCACCATTTAAAGGGAATCTTGAGTTCTGGAAAAGGTGAAAAAAAATTTGTGAGCTTTCTCATTCCTTTTATGTCAGTTTGGAAGAACATCAAAGTAGAAACATCCCCTGAAAAGGATTGCTCTTCAAATGCTCTTGTATTCGACATATGACTAGAAATAGCTGAAATGTTCGCGCCAAAAATTCATGCCACTTGTGTATGTAGTCCCATATACCCATTTCTGTGTGCAGTACATGTGCTTTTCAGTGAGATTGGGTCAATTTCTTATCTATTTTGGTGATTCCAAAACAACACAGTATACAACAATTCTGATGTAGACACGGTCAACATTTTTTTGTTAGCTGTAAAACTGGGATTGCCCAACTCAAACACACTAAAATTTACATTCTGAAACATGGTTTTATCAAAAATAAAACTTCTAATAATGCATAAATGCAACCAAGATCTCCCAAACATGTTTAAATAACTTTAAAGTGCACAGTCTAATCTGTAAGCACAAACCGTAAGTCCACAGTAACATAAAGTGCAGGTTCTGAACTCTTTTGGGTGTAGACTAACCCTACATATAAGCCCTTAAAGGATTTTTGTACACCAATCTCAGCCTGAATTATACAGAAAAGCACAACGTAAGACCTTTGTGTATTTTGTAACCTGATTCTACCCCCCGCCCTCCCCCCGCCCCCCAAAAAAAGTGTTTGTACTATTGTGTGTTTTAAATTGGCAATCTTGATCAGTGTTTCATGGTCCTGATTCTGGCTTCAGAAAGTTTTGTGAATGCAACCCAATATTCTTGAAATCAAAACATGTATTCATGTACCAGTCAGAGTGCCAATAAGTTTGTTGCTTTCATCCATCAATAATAGATCCTAGGAGGATAATGTTCCATCCATGGCATGCAATGTTAAAGGGCAACTGCCCACAGTGTGATTTTACATTAAGACTCTACGAACTTTGCTCTCACTTTTGGTATTTTCCAACCAATATACCACATGTTATGGGGAAGGTTGACTGTAATCTTCTCATTGGCAGAAATTTGCCAATAGGTGTAACTGATTTATGAACAATTCAAGAAAATGCTAGTTGGGCAATTCCACGGTAACTCGCGTTACAAATAATGGGTACATTCACAGGATGATGTACCCATATCTTTGTAATTGTTATGATCTACAAGTTACTTTTTCCCACATGGGTAGCCGGTAGACATAGACCAACTAATCAAATCTAAAAAGAAAAACAAAGGACAAACATTTTGAGATTCTTGAATCGTTTAATTTCGGTAACTTGCATTACAAAAAAAGGACATGGTCAATTCCATGAGGGCCTTTTTTGGCAAAGTCTCCTCATACTAGACAATCTTGATAAAACTTTTCCAACCTTGAATTGATAGTAGGTTATGACTTATAAATTAACAATATAAAGGTTGAGAAATAATGACCTGGTAAAATGCAGGAAGCATATATATCGGTAACTCGCGTTACATTATGTCCATTCAAAAAGCCTGGCACAAATTGATGGCATACAACTATTCTGTTAGCACTGTATCTTGTTTTAAGTATTTTTACAGATGCACAATTTTGCAGATAGTAAAATGAAGACATCTACATGTAGAACAATTATTGTGTTGGTAACTCGCGTTACATGGCTCAAGTGGGTAACTTTTATGTGATGCTGAAACATTTTGGAAGGTAGTGTAGAAAATTACTATTAGGGACTGGAGTAGACCCATTTTGCTTGTCTAAATTGAATTAATAGAAGTGTTAGCAATATTTTTCCATTGAAGAAATACAAGCTAAGTTAAGCACATAAATTTTAGCAGTTTGGACAACTAAAAATCTCTGCAATGTTTGTAGCTGTATCTCGGAAAATATTCAACTAATTGATGTAATTCTTTTTGTTTCTTTAATTTTAACATGTGGGTAAATCATAAATGATTTCTTTACAATGTGATAAACTTGAAATTTTAGTGTTATGTCCACTTTCCCATGGAATTGCCCAGTTTGAAAACAATATATTGAACTGTACCTTTAAGGCACAAGTCACGTACTTCCAGAAATAGATTATATAAAAAGGTACAGCAATTAAGAAAAGAATTGTATATATACAGTGTGAGTCAATAAAAAGGAAACCCAGATGCAACCCTAAATGTCGTTGCAATCAGTACATACAGATTTAATCAAACATACTCTTATTGTAGCCTATCATGTTTACTTTAATTTGACACCTTGATCAATAAAATCCGACCATGGACAGCTCAACAGAATTATTTTTCCTGATGCATGTCAAATTTTGCCTCTGCCCAAGTTTCAAATGAAATGAAGGTTAACCCAAGGTTGGCTGAATGATCTCCATTCCAGTTGAATGCACTCACATTAAAGGGAAATCCAACCTCGGTAATAAGATGATTTGTGTGAAAACAGAAAAATAAGAAAACAGGATTATGAAAGTTTGAAAGAAATCGGAGACGGAATATGAAAGTTATGGATGTTTGAAAAATGAGATCACATCATCTATGCGAATTTCAAATTGGCAATTTGGTGAGTCGATTGTGACATACTTGCGGACAACTCTCCATTTGCCGTACACAAAAATATCATTAATTTGCTGTTTTCTCTGAAGCACCTTTACTCTCGGGGCAGTACTCAAAATATATTGCAGATAGCATATTGCTATGAGTACTCATGAAAGAAAAAAATCCTACTGAGTAATACATTTTGAAAAATGACATTTTAGTCATTTTGTGTGTTGGAGCAAATGGGGGCATTGTCCCCAACTACATCACAGTGACATTACCTATTCGGCCAATTTGAAGTCCCATATGTATAGTGATTACAACTTTCTTTAAAATTGCTTGTCTGATTTCGTTCAAAATTTCACCAATCTGCTTCTCTGATTTTTCCACTTACTTTCAGAGCAACTTTAATCAAATTAAAAAAGACATTATTAACTATAATTAACTAATTATTAACTTTGTTTTCCAAATATTGGGGCTTGCATATAGGTTTCCTTTTTATTGACTCACACTGTATATGTCCCTTTCATAAGACATAAACCCTCAAGAGCGCATAGTAGGAGCAGAATAAGAGCATTATAATAATGTGCATCATTTTAGAGCTTAGTTTTCCAGCAAATGCTAGGTTTATTAACACGATAATGCGGACCTAACATTATCCCACCCTGATATCGGTGAAAGGTCATTTGATTTCCTGCACGCGCATGATTACCATGGCAACTTCTCATTCACCGAACCGGCACGACACATAGGTTTCTGAATGGGTGCTTGCAAAAATAACGCTCAAGCCGCTTTTGATCGTCTGTGAAAATGCTTCTGAATGCTTCATGCTTCATTGTTTTAGTATGCATAATAGCAGCATGAGTTTCTGAAAAAGGTCCACTGTCCTTCACCCTACCAACCACACTGTCTCACCATTCATCCCTGAAGCGGAGTCTGTGTTACACTACTATGCCTGCATAAAAAAAATTATTTTTTACTGGGCGTTTAATAGTACAAACTCTTATCATATCATTTTATCTCATGCCAGCAAATGTATCTTGTGTCCTTTCCTATCTTCTCATGTTTCCACATGTTATATCACGTCATCAAATGTTATGTTATGTTCTTTGATGATGTCTACTGTCTGGCCTTCTCCATGCACTGAGAGGTTCCAATTGAAATTATGGATTTTCTGCGGTGACCGGAATAGTACTATATATAAATGATGAGTAATGTTAAGTATGCCGGTCATCGAAGATCCATAATTTTACTGGTGCCTCGAAAAGAATCCATAGTATAATCATTTAAGTTAAATCCCTCATCAACAAAAAAAAAATACAAACTGAAAATGTATACTTTAAAGAAATATATTTGAAAATAAATATCAACTCACAATCTTAATGATCTTTCTCCACAGCCACATAATACACACACAGTAACGCTCACAAAGAGTGCTACAAATTGACTCTATTTCTTTTCTTTCAAATGGGTGGCGATATTGCGATGGCCTATCGATAGCTTAAAACTGTGACGTCTAGTGGGCTATATCCAAAACTATAACATGTTTGACGTCATGCCATATCCATTTTTACTTCATGGTGAAAGTATTTTATTTCATGCGAGACATCCCTAGACAATTCTTGCACAGGAATCTTTTTTAAGGAGGATATAAAATTTTATATTCTGTCAAGCAATGTCAGCTAATGTTTCTAATCACAGCTCACATTAACAACAAGATGAATGCGACTGCATCTCCTACATTGTATATGCCTCCGCCTAAATTCAGTTGATGGCTCAATTGTTCTTGAAAGATTGTGATAACCAGAATAAAAAGCCTCTAATTACATGTTAATTGACCTCTTTGATATTTGACCTTATACCTTATTACCCAAAAGTCTGATCACTTTATCTCCTCCTAGTCATGAATACAGAATAGTTGAGATATGGTGATAAGAAAGGTAAAAAAAACATTAATTTCACATACACATGTATAATGACCTCTATGACCTGTCACCTTTGACCTAAGTGAACAAAAATCTAATCAGTTTGTCTCAATATGGTGATGCATACTAGTTCCAAGTTTGAAGTTAATGGATCAAATGGTTCTTGAGATATCACATTAACAAGGCTAAAACCTGCAATTTCAGAATTGACCTCTATGACCTTTGACCTACATACCCCAAAATCTAATCAGATTGTCTTCCTATACTAGCACCAAGTTTAAAGTTCATACCTCAAATGGTTCTTGAGTTATCGCAAGAACGAGGCAAACACCTGAAATTTCAGAAATTGTCCTCTGTGTCCTTTTGACCTACGTACCCCAAAATCTAATCAGATCGTCTTCCTATGGTGATACATACTAGTACCAAGTTTGAAGTTGATATCTCATGTGGTTCTTGAGTAATTGCGAGAACGAGAAAGCGGGACAGACGGACGGACGGACGGACAGACAACCCGAAAAATTATGCCTCAGGCACCACCTTAGGCACCACCTTTGGTGGGCGGAGGCATAAAAAATCTGCTTTCTTCCATTATCAGCCAATGTTATTTGAAGTCAGACAAATGATGAATAAGCTCAGCAATCAAAGTATGATTTAATGAAATTGAGCATCCTTTTTTGTCATCCTTTTTTGTCATGAAAGAAATTGTCATTTTATAAAAAAAGATTATCTATCAGCTTTAGATATAATACAGTAAAAAAAAAAAAAAAGTTACTTTTAATCATTGATGGCAATGGTGATTTATTTTGTGTGGATGTTAAGATATAAATTCAATGCTTGTAGATAAGCAACCTGTGGACATACAGGTTAAATTCCTATCTGAGGGACTTGGCAATTAGGATTAATGCCTTCTCGGAGGGCACTAGAGCATCAACTTGGATTACAAACCAGGCACCTCCTGCTTTATACAAGACCACTGCTCTACAACTGAGCCATGATACCTTCATGACTCAACCACTAAGTGTGTCTTAAGAAGTAACAAATTCACCTTGTCTCATCAGATACAATCTCACAGACCAAATATGACTAGTGTTTCAAGGCACAATTTATCCTATCTGAGTGACTGAGTAATTGCGAAAGGAGCCTAATTACAGACCATGAGTGATCACTTGGTTTCAAACCCATGACCTTCTGGTTCTGACACCACTGCTCTACCACTGAGCTATCATGCCTCCACGACTCTATACTGCAATCATATTCCTAAGTGTCTTAAGGTGAAAACATTCACCTTGCCTCACAGATTGCATCGTCTGATAAATCAAATCAATTGCGTTTGGGAGCCTGATTATTCACTTCCTGGTGCAAACATTATGGTCTGATGGTAAATGAACTCTGATATCTGATGGCAATAACAAATATTTTACAACTGGGTTAGACAACTTTTCATTTAAGGAGTGGAACCCATGGCTTATTTCACCAGAAGTGCTTGCTTTCAAGGGGAGTACTTCAACAATGTTCAAATGTCAATAATATACGTTTTACATCATGTGGATAATTTGTGTTTGGAAGTTAATCAGTCAAGCTTTAAAGGTTCTATCTATAGCTAATTGGTGATGTTAATTTCCTGCGATCCCTCCTCTCTCTCTCCCTCTCTCTCTGTGATATCTTCTTGTCTCTATATCCTCTCTTTTACCAACTGCTGGAAAGTGACAACCCCATGCTCATGTATCAAAATCATCATCCTAACTCAAAAGCTGTTAATTCTCAGTTTGATTACCGGCCATAAATTTATTACCTATCAACAGATTGGTTCTCTAACAAATAAACCAAGTTCCCTTCACTGTTTCAAATCTAGGGAAGCTCAATCTCTATACTATTCTCAAATTAATGATTTCTTCCCCTGTAGTTCTGCGACATTGATTTATAAGATTCAACCATGACTTGGTGTTTACATTGAAAACTCTTCCATCATGCTGCCCAAGTAATTGTGTGTCACGTCTCAATATTCAACATTTCTACTCTGTTTCAAGTTGAATCCATATCTCATGGAGGCATTCACAACCCTTTCACACCTAACAACTTCAAGTGTGAAAGAACTGTCAATGTGCATCACATCTCAATATACAACATATTTAAACTCTGTTCCAAGATGAATCCATGTCATATGGAGGCACTTGTAACCCCTTTCACACCGATAAAATAATTCTGAAAAATCTCCCATCATGCTGCTAAAGTAATTGTGTGTCATATCTCAATATTTAACATTTCTTCTCTGCTATGAGTTGAATTCATATCTTAGGGATGCACTCATAGGCCTTTCACACCTAAATAATAACCCTGACAATATGATCAATATCAGAGGATATTACATTTAATTGAGTACTATGTCTCAGTATTTAGCACGCTTAGTCCACTTCAAAATGAATTCACACAGATGAACCCACAGGCCTTTCATACCTGGATGATTTACCCTGACAACTATTAGAGTGAAGGGATAATCTGCACAAAGAGAGGAAATGGGAAGCTTAGCAGTACAGCAGCTCTTTTAGCTAGGGTTTCAAAAAAAGAAGAGAGATTTGTGCAGAAGCACTATTTTCCCCCCAGAAATTTCCACAGCTGCATCGCTCTCTCCTCCCATTCTTCTTTTTTAGGAACTAGCGTATCCTTGAGATTTCCATGGCATTTTCAAATACATCTTCTAAAACATATAATTCCACCACTTATCAGATTACGCAATGCATAATCCTTTTTTAAAACCCCATTCGGCACTCCATACATAGACACTGTAGTTATATACTACACTAAAGGAAAAAAGAAACTTATAAAAGTTCAAGAGATCACCAAATTAAATTCTCTGCATGGAAATGTACCAAATTTGGATATAATGTTGATTCAATGCATGGCTTTAAATGACAGTCAATAACAAAAAGTTTTCTTCAATGCCACAAAAGAAATGTGCACTGAAACAAAGGACTCTCTAATCCCAAAGTCACAAAGATAAACTGCAGTCTTGTACACCATATGCATGTCAATGAATGAAACAAAAGAATTTCAAAAGGGATTTGCACCCCTCGAGCAAGAGGATATTGATGTTCTGCCATGGTGCGCCCGTTCACCAGAACTTTCCCCAATTGAACATCTCTGGGAAGAGCTTGGTCGACGTGTGTCAAGGCGTGACAATCAACCCATCAATAGGGAGACGCTCATTGCAGCACTGCAAGAGGAATGGAACAATGTTCCCCAGGCTACCATCGCGAATCTGATCGGAAGCATGCGAAGACGGTGTACAGCTTGCCAGCAAGCTAGAGGTGGACATACTGGCTATTAATCTGTTTGGATATGAACTTGCAAATCCCTTTTGAAATTCTTTTGTTTCATTCATTGACATGCATATGGTGTACAAGACTGCAGTTTATCTTTGTGACTTTGGGATTAGAGAGTCCTTTGTTTCAGTGCACATTTCTTTTGTGGCATTGAAGAAAACTTTTTGTTATTGACTGTCATTTAAAGCCATGCATTGAATCAACATTATATCCAAATTTGGTACATTTCCATGCAGAGAATTTAATTTGGTGATCTCTTGAACTTTTATAAGTTTCTTTTTTCCTTTAGTGTATAATACAATTCAAGAATACAAACGATATGAACTATATTGGACAGTGGCAAGGGCATATATTTCATAACAAGTTAATGTACTTTCGTCTCTTAGCAAATGATATCTTTTGCTGACAACCATTAGAGCATAATTCATATCCCTCTTAATAGAGTAAGCATCCTTATGGCTCTTAAAGGATAATAGTGTATGTTGAGAGCCAGATGGCATTAACACTCTGTATATTAAAAAAAGGATATGAGTTAGTAGCCTTCTGGCTCTCACCAGACAATATGCACAATGATGATCATAATTTGAAATACCTGCAAAAGTCTAATGTAATGTATATTGCTCTCGAGCGTGGAAGTGGGCTATAATATATTTAAAGTGGCTGGATTTGATTAGTTATTGATTTATGGCAGAAAATTCAGAACAAATTGTGATTATAGCCCTGGGGCAGCATAAACAAGTGAATGTGTTCATGCTTGTGATGATTTATTAACTTTATTACCAATTTGGATCAATTACATGTACAAGGTAAACTATACAACCAAGGCTTCAGTGATACAGATTGCGAGGCTGGCAACTGAACAAAATAAAAAAATGAGCAGAGTTGATTTTTAATTTCACAATGTATAGTGTCTAATAGATCTGATGCAAATCTTGCAACTCCCATTATTTTTCTTTAAAGAAAGAGAAAGTTGAAAGGTTTATTTTACTTGACTGCTTATAAGTAAACTAGGGGAACGACAGCTTTAAGTCCTCTCTGAAGGACTTGGTAATGAGGATTAATGCCTTACCAAAGGGCACTATAGTGCATCCACATGGTTTTGAACCTGGGTCCTCCCAGTTACAAAACCACTGCTCTACCACTGAGCCATTGTACCTCCTGAAAACAATCATCCTCTCACACAAAAAGAAACAAAACATTACTAACCAACAAAAGAGGGTTGGGCCTAGTCTTATAATAACTTTCAATTCATTACCAATAACATTAGAAGACCCCCCCCCCCCCCCCCCAATGGTCTGGGTTTTCATTGACTATAGGTGAAAACTAATCAAGTTAAGTAACAAAAAGTTTGCTAGACTGTCTTTGTGAAATATTAACAGCTCTCTAATCAAATAACAGTATAAATTCATTGTTAATGGGATACTAGCAAACAGTAGAGTAAAATCATAAATTTCCCAATACAGAATGAAATATAATGTATTTGGGGGTATTATGAAGTGAAAAAGTATTTCTTCTCATACTTCCAACATTAGTAAGTTTATAATGCTGTATATTCTTCATTACTATACTTGACCAATATAACACATTATGTCTTTCTTTGCACTCACTTTTATCCCCCTCTGTCCCGTTTACTCCTACCCCTTTTTGAAGAGCATCCCCCATCTCTTATCTTGCTCCCCTCTTTCTCCCCTCATCTACTCACTAAAAGTTAAAGTTGATTAATGTTGGCAATTGCCTTGAATTATCATCATAGATAATATTCCAGGAGGAATTGGATTCTGTCGAATAATCATTGAAGTATAACTCATGATGCAAGATTAATGAAATGTCTCTGTCTTATACACCATCTGCTGAGAGCCAGAATGACAGAAATCTATTCAAAATTAACGAGTTAATACCCTTTTGACACTCAGCAGATGACATATCAACTGACATTCATATATTATCTGTTTGGAGCTAGAAAGTTGTTAACTTTGTACAAATGATGAGACTTACACCCTTCTGTCTCCAAACAGACGATATATTGGTTGATACCAATAAGGGCACCAAAACAACTCCATGAAAGGGGAGGGGGGAAAGAAGGGATCAAACGTGAACACTTCATATGTTACACAGTTATTTCTGAAATGATAGGGGGACAATCCCCCTCCCCTCCCCCACCACAGAACTGATGACCCTCAATACCAGCATTCCTCCATACCCAGTCAAACCCTCCATAATACCCATGAAATATCAAAGTTTATTCTGTGCACCAGGTTTCATCAAGTTATCACTTTACAAAGGAGAAAGTAAAACGGGTCAATTCTAGCCTCCCGAACAGGAGCTGTTTTCATTCTTAATGCTTAAACTTTCATTATCCAGGATTGTAATCAATTTTCAGAAACAAACCAATCAAGAACTAATAGCGACTAGAGGGAACAGTACAACAAAATTAAAGCAAACTTTGGGATTTCTTTCATTCTAAAGGAAACGTGAGCACTAAGTACCTGTATACACATTTAAAATACAAACAACACATAATAATGCATACAGAAAATTGTATGATGACATGAAGGACTGATAGTATACAGCCCTGGAAAAAAATTATTAGACCAAGCTTTTGTAATAAGGGTACTATAATATGCAAACAAATTATAAATATGATTTGTCCTTGTATTTCATTGAATGAATACCAAATTCAAGCAATTATACCTTGCTTTTCTGATATTTTATTTCCTTCTTACCACAAAAATAATACTATCAGTAACCATTTTTGGTCTAATAATTTTTTCCATGGCTGTATACATTATGGTCTTGGAAAGGTTGGGTAGTTTTTTTGACCCCCTTCAACCTAAGTGTAATGTGATGATCTCTATGTAATGCTTCCAGCACTTTACGAGGGATAAGATAAAATGCAATAAAAGCTGAAAGAAATGTAGAGCCGCCACGTGTCGCTCCATACATCTTTCTCTCTCTTGAGATAATAATGCTCATAACTGTCAGAGAACTTCAAAACAAGTCAGACTCTTCCATCTGGTTGCTAGGCAACCAAGGAGACTGCGTCAGATGCTGGTATACACCAATTACCCAAATTACATGTGTTTGATCTGAAGGATTGGAGTCAGTGACAAGTGCTTTGAATCAGTCCGCATTCATCCTACGAATAATAGTTTTTGGCATCTGTTGTCATAGCAACCAGCTCAAGTTGTGTAAAATAGCCTAGATTTTGACAATGGTATGACATCTATCTTCACTCATTCTTTCACAGGGAAAATATTGGGGTAGAGAATGGAGTTAATTGAAGAAAAAAAAAAGATGTCAAGTAGAATATTTCATTGGGTGAATTATGATTCAGTGTGTTCAGTTCTATCAGGGTATTTTGAAGATATTGGTGATAACTTTTGGTAATCATTAACATCATACCAGTTTTCACCAACTCGATTGGTCCTGGCTAGCTCTGTAATGATTCATCTATAGGTTACTTGATTTAATCCAAATGTAGGCCTGTGTGATAATGATATTTCACCAACATTATAGTACAAAATAGTAGTAATAGTAGTAAATTGAAAATACACTTTTGATGAAAATTCTTATTCTTATTCTTATTCTTAGGTTTGCCTTACATGAGGAATTAAAAGAAAATTATTGCAAACCACTAATAACAAGTTTATCTCAAAGATAAAATTCACCAAAATCCGACATTAAAACAACACAAAAGCTTTTTCTCCAGAAATATATGAAAAAATATTTACCAATAAAAGCTACAATTCATAGTAGTAAAGTTAATATGGCTTGTGCTGGGAACTTTATTATGTTGTGCACAACCTCTCAACACATCACTGAACGACTTTTCATTAGGCTGGTGAATTTATGAGGAAGTCGAGGGATGGAGCACAAAAATAGATCTGCGCTAGAAACCTAATTGACAGTGAATCAAAGAAACTTGTTAACAAAATGTCTACAAATGAGCATTTCCTTAATAAATCAGATTTTATACAGCTACTTCTTTTCTAAGCTGCTGCTGTGATTAATGTTTATAATACAAGTATATCCTGATTAATCCTGAAAAATTTGCAGACATAGTGTATAATGAATATCTTTTTCAACAGAAAGTTAATTCCTCCAACAGAAATAATAATAATAATAATATATTGGTGCTTTATGTAAAGTTTGGTATTTGGATTGAGGTAACAAATATTTAGGTAATGAAAAAAAATTGTAATTCTTATAGGGACTTTTAATAATTAGTAATTTTTCTTTAGCAATTTACTTTTATTGCTAAACTGAAAAAAAAATTACAATTTCAATAGCTCATAATTTTTTTTTCATTGAAAAAAACCACAAAAATAACTAGACAAGCACCAAAAACTGGTATTATTATCTCCGATATTTCAGACCATTTCCCCATATTTGGACATTTCTCGTCATTGAAAAATGTTGACAAATCATTTGATTCTAGATATGCCCCCTCTTTAAGACGACACACTACAGAAAATAATATGAACAAATTAGCATTGTCGTTAAATAAGGAAAATTGGACCAATGTTTTTAGCTCAAAAAATGTTGACGATTCATTCGATAATTTCATGAATATCTTCCATAAACATCTTGATAAAACAATTCCTTTGTCTAAAAACAAGCCTAAATATAAGAAGAACCCCAAATTACCCTGGATCACAAAATCTCTCTTACGATCAATTAATAGGAAAAACAATCTTTTTTATAAATATAAGTCCAACCCTTGTGACAAAACTCGTAATAAGTATACATCTTACAAAAATATTTTGACTAATCTGATACGAAATGCCAAAAAATCTTATTATTGCAATCAGCTGGATCTTTTTAGAAACAACATCCAAATGACTTGGAAAGTAATTAACAATGTCCTTAATAAACAGAAAAAGAATAATCAAACCATTAATAAGATTTGCCACATGAATAGGGAAATAACCAGTTACAACGAGATATGTGATGTTTTTAATAAATACTTTTCTAACATTCGTTCAGATTTAGCAGAAAAGATCCCTGCAACTGACATACCTTTTACGAGATTTTTGAAAAATCCCGTCCCTAATTTGTTATTTCTATTTCCAACTAATACAAAAGAGGTATTTGAAATTGTAAATAAATTACCTAGCAAAAAGAGTTCGGGATTTGACGAAATTGACAATATGTTGTTGAAAAATATCATTCCACAAATCGCGCAACCTCTTGTTCACATATTTAACCTTTCACTCACATCTGGAATTGTACCGAAAAATATGAAGATAGCGAAGGTTGTCCCCATATATAAGAAAGGCGACCAAACAAAATTAGGTAATTATAGGCCGATATCACTCCTGACCTCTTTTTCAAAAGTTTTAGAAAAAATTGTGTATTCTCGAACCATAAGATTTGTCCGCAATAATGATATCTTTTCTGATAATCAATTTGGTTTCCGTGAGAAGCATAGTACAATACACGCAACTCTGACGTTTATTCATAAAGTAGCAACTGCAATAGACAACCACTTCCATACAATTGGTATTTTCTTAGACTTCTCCAAGGCCTTTGATACAATTAACCATAAAATATTATCAAAAAAATTATCTCACTACGGGATAAGAGGTAAGGCCTTGGAGTGGTTTCAAGACTACCTTTTAGATAGAAAACAATTTGTTATTTTGAATGGCGAAAGGTCATCAATGCAAAGTCTTAACTGTGGAGTTCCACAAGGCAGTTTACTTGGACCTTTGCTTTTCTTAATTTATATTAATGACATTCAGCATTGCTCTCACTTTTTTTCCTTCATTTTATTTGCAGACGACTCCAACATCTTCTTGTCAGATCCCGACCCACATAAACTTCTCAGAGCTGCAAACTGCGAATTGGAAAATGTTTCTCAATGGATTAAATCTAACAAATTGTCAATTAATCTACAAAAAACAAAGTTTATGTTATTTAGCAACACTCTTCATAATCTTCCTGGTGACTTGACAATTGATAATACCACTCTTGAGAAAGTCAGCTCTACTAAATTTTTAGGTATAATAATTGACGAAAGATTATCTTGGAGAATTCATATAAACGAAGTGTGTAAAACAATTTCCCGTAATGTTGGAACTATAAATAAATTAAAACATGTATTTCCACCTTCCACCCTCCTCATGCTCTATTCTACACTAATCCTACCACATCTTACGTATGGTATTCTAGCTTGGGGCAACGTTTCGAAAGTTCAGCTTGAGAGACTTTATCTACTGCAGAAGAAAACGCTTCGTATCATATTTAATAAAAGTTTCCTTACTCATTCCAATCCAATGTTCTATGATAACAAAATATTGAAAATTCATGACGTTTATCTTTTTCATCTTGCACAGTTCATGCATAAATACAATAATCACGAATTGCCAAATATATTTACAAATTTGTTTACTAGAAATAGCGCCATTCACAAGTGTCCAACAAAACAATCAAATTTCTTCCATACACCTCTTACCCGAACACTATTTGCCAAAAAAATATTTACCTTTGCCGGCACCAAGCTCTGGAATTCATTGGATGATAGTTTAAAGCTGCCACAAAGTCTTTTCAGTTTTAAACAAAAAATGAAGAAAATGTTGATTAATAACTATAAAAGTTCCTTATATTGATTGACCTGCTCCCTCCCCTTCTCCCTCCCCTTCTCCCTCCTTTCTCTCCCCTCTCTCTCTCCTTGCTTTTTTTTTTTGCATTTCATTGTATGTGTGTGTTGTCCTGTACCTTCTTTACTTTTTGTATACGTTGTCAACCAGTGCTGGGCTAATCTCATATTTTGTGTGAAATAAATTTGCTAGAATAAATGCATAATCGTATTTTTGGGACCTAAGTAATACAAGCTTTGCTTTTAATTTAGGTTCCACCACTTTTGTTTTATTATAAGTTCCTCCACAATCTTTGTGAATATCTCATTGAATCTTTGCACTGTACTTATGATCTAGTTTGTATAGTTATTATGTTTTACCTTCGTGTTATATATTGTTTACAAACATTGTAATTATGTCATTTTTGTATTATCTTTCTTACTTTGTACTTTATTGATATTCATTTATGATTGTCATGTATATTGTATTTCAATTTGTTGAAAAAAAAAACAAAAGTGGAAAAAATAAATTCAAATCAAATTCAGAAAGAAAAAAAACATGGACATCCAGTGTAATTCTATGCTAGAAACACACACTCAAAATACTAATACCATTTGGGCCCTGTTTCATAAAACTTGTCATCAATGACAAGTTGCAATAACTATTATAAGCTATTGAAATCCTTGCATTTGATTGGCTGAGAGCAAATTTGTCAGTAAAAATCACAGACAAGACACTTGATGAAACACCCCCTGATGTGCATGATTGATATACATTATATTTTGTTCTTTCCAGACCTGAAATGTTTTTGAGCCCTTTCTTGATATAAATACTCTATGGCTGAGAAAGTATAAAATTGGGATGCATCCTCAGCTCAACTGTCATACTATAGTTTATCTACACCTGATGTGAAACTACTGGTGACATTATTCTTTATAATTCATAAAGTTAACCCTTTCAGGACAGGAATTATTTAAGGGCTAAATTGATAACATTTTGCTCTTCGAATTGGCAACAATATTTTTCTTTTAGTGCTTCATGCTTCTAATAAGGTGTAATGTGTTTGAAAACAATATACATGGTTAGAAATTTCGTCAAACGTTTGTAAAATCAGCACTGATTTTCTTATTTACTATATAAATCTATATACCTACCTATTATGCCTGTAGTCTTGACTACGGGACCCCTTCGAGAATTATCACACATGTGTCACAATATTGTGCGCACCCCCCGTAATCCTATTGTCCCCTTCGCCACTCACGCGCGTCAATACGCTACGGCCATCTTCCTCTTTTGCGAGCAACCCCAAGAAGAAACATGTTGCTTGCAAGGAGCGGGGAAGGAGGGAGGGTCATAGGTAGGTATATAGATTTATATAGTAAATAAGAAAATCAGTGCTGATTTTACAAATTTACTGCAATAAATCATATATACCTACCTACATGTATTATGCCAGACCAGCGCCAACTCAAAGACCGGGAGGCATGTTTCGAGCGGAAGGAAATAGGATTACACCAAAGACTACAAAGAAGACACAGCGGCCTTCAAGGTGGCTGACGCAAACAAAGCCTCACCTGCGGGAATATCCCTAAGGTAGCAAGAAATGAAGGAATTGGGCGAACGCCAATAAGCAGCCTTCAAAATATCAACAAGCGCCACACCTTGAAACAGAGCCCAAGAAGTGCTGACACTACGAGTATCATGAGCACGAGGCTTACTGTCGGATAAAAGAGCCTCTGTGCCAGCGGCCCTAATAGCTTCAACGATCCATCTAGAAATGGAATCAAGAGAGGCAGGAGAAAAAGGCTCTCTAGTGATCAGGAACAACTGATCATCCTTACGATAAGACTTAGTCTTGTCAATATACCATTTGAGAGCCCTAACAGGACACCAAACTTTGTCCTCACGCACCGAAGAAAAGTCAGAAAGCGGACAAAGAAAAATCTCAACAGGACCGGAGGTAGCTGTCTGATTCTTGGCAACGAAAGAAGCCCTAGGAATCAACCTAACACCTTTTCTCTCCCAGCGAACATGACCAGGAGTAAGACAGAGAGCATGAAGAGTACTGCGCCACTGCCCAGAGGCAATAGCTACCAAAAAGAGCGTCTTAACCGTAAGATGATGAAGCGAAGCTTCACCTAACGGTTCAAAAGGAGGTTTCGCCAAGGCCTCCAGGACCTTAGGCAGACTCCAAGACGGCACTAACTTAGAAAACGAAGGTCGTTTCAGAAAGAACGAACGAATCAAACCACTTAGCAGCGGGGAATTGGAAATCCCCGAACCATCCGAAAAACCCGAATGAATGGCCCCGATCGCCGAACGGTAGCCTCGGATAGTAGAAATAGATCTCCCTTTGTCAAATAACGAGATTAAGAAATCTGCAATTGAACCAATAGGAGCCTTAGAAGGGGTTTGATTTCTCTCTTTGCACCAAAGGAAAAAGACCGAGAGACGGGAATTGTAAATTTCCCTAGTAGAGACCCTACGACTGGACATTAAAAAGTCCGCGGCTCTATCAGAGAGACCCGACTGTCTTGCAGATTCCCTGACAGGGGCCAAGCAGTCAAATGAAGAGACTCCGGATTGTGGTGAAGGATCCCCGATAGGGGCTGTAACACCAGATCCGCTCTTAACGGGAGAACTAACGGTTGAGCCCTTAGAAGGCTCATAAGTTCCGGAAACCAATTCCTCCTGGGCCAAAAGGGAGCTATTACAAGCACCCTCGCCCGATCTTCCCTGATTTTCCGCAAGGCACGCAGAATCAGTTGGAAGGGAGGAAAGGCGAATCCCTGAAGGTTCTCCCAGCTGAGGGAGAAAACATTGAGAGCCCATGCTCCCTGATCGCGAACACGGGAGCAATACTTCGGCAGCTGGTGATTTAGCACCGACGCAAATAGATCCACTTCCAGTGGACCTAGGCAACTGCGAATGCGGCAAAATACCTCCGGATGGAGCATCCATTCCGATGGAAGATACCTGCCCCGGGACAGAAAATCCGCAATGAGGTTTTCCCGACCGGGGATGAAAGAGGCCACGGGTGTGATTGCCATGCGACGACACCACCTCCACAGCTGAGCTGCTAGGGCATTCAAGGCAACCGAACGAGTGCCTCCCTGCCGATTGATATATGCCGCCACAGTAACGTTGTCCGTGAGAATCAGAACCGAACGACTGAGAAGTCGACTTCTGAAATGGAGCAAGGTCAACAGAACTGCCATAAACTCCAGGACATAGATATGAGGAAGAGTCCCAAGATGAGACCAATCCCCCGCAACCGTGCTGCCGTTGCAGTGTCCTCCCCACCCCAACCGAGAGGCGTCCGTCGAAACCGATATCGACGGAAGAGGGGCAGAGAAGGACCTGCCTCGCGCGAGAAACACCTCGCTCGTCCAACAAGCGAGAAGAGACTTGATCTTTACTGGTACTGGAATCCAGACCAAAAGAGTCTTTTCCCGGCTTGAAGAACCTGAGGAGATGTCTCTGAAAGGGTCTCATGAGGAGCCGGCAGTCCTCTAAAACATCGACTAGACTGGCTAGATAACCTAGAAACTGAAGCCACTGTCTGGCCGAGACTCTTCTGGCCAGCAAGAGCTTGCGAGCCGCAGAGACAATGGTGAGAATCCTGTCTCGACTGGGCCGAGCTAACTGATTCCTTATGTCTAACACCGCCCCCAGAAAAACTGGGCTGCGAGTGGGGACTAACTCTGACTTTTCCCAATTTATTAGGAAACCTAAGTCTTGAGTAAGAGAGACGAGCAAACGAGTCTCGTCCAACAAACGATCGCGCGACTCCGCAAGGAGAAGCCAATCGTCCAGGTAACAAAACAACCGCAGGCCGCGACGCCTCAGAAAGGCCGCTAGCACCGCTACAACTTGAGTAAAAACCCGAGGGGCCGGGCGCAGCCCGAAGGGAAGAGCCCGAAAACGATAAGTCTCCGAGAGGAAGGAGAACCCCAGAAGATCGCGAGATGCGCGATGAATGGGAATGTGAAAGTACGCGTCCTTGAGATCTATCGAGACCGCGTAGTCTTCCCTTTTGATCAACGGAAGAATGGAGGCAAGAGTCTCCATCCGAAAATGAACCGGAGGAATAAATTTGTTTATCCTCTTTAGGTTCAGTATCAAACGAAGTTTTCCCGAGCGCTTGGGAATAACAAATATTGGAGAAAGGGAAAGAGACGGCCTGTCTCTTACCCTTTCTATAGCCCTCTTTTCCAAAAGAGACTCGATCTCCTTCGAAGCATGAGACCGAGACAGGGCAGACATGGGAGGTGACCGAATTCTTATAGCCCCTCCGCGGAGCGAGGCGCAAAGATCTATGAAGAATCCGTCTCGCACGACGGAGAGAACAAACACGTCCCCGGAGATGGCCTCCCAAGCGGGGAGAAACGCATGAAGTCGGCCACCTACCACATTCGGTCGAACAAGCGCTCGGGGAAAAACATCCAGGCTTGGCCTTCTGCGAAGCCATCGCCTTACCACGAGAACCTCTCGAAAAGCCCCTGCCACGACTCCCTCTCCCACGAGACGGAGCTGGCTGAGGCTCAGGAGGCGGGACCCTAGACACGCGACTGCGTTGACCCGAAACGGGACCAGCAGGTCTACGCCGAACAGGGGCCCGCGTTGGCTTAGAGCTAGTGTGAAACTGCTTAGTCATATCCGAGATCTGCTTTCGCGCATCGATCTCTCTTTGAAACACCGTAGCGAATTTACCACCAAAAAGCGAAGGACCCCGAGACGGAACATCTCGGAGAAGTTGAGCAATGCCCGACTCTCTAACACCCAGTGCTGAGAGAGCCGAGGTCCTGCGACGGAACGTAGCCGAAGCAGCTGCTGTGGAAAGCTGCGACCACTGCAGACAAAAAAGAGTATGCAGCAAGTCGTCAATAATCAGCTTGTCACCATCGGTAACATTCAACTCCTCCGCCCTGGACCTAAGGTCGGAGAGAAGCCCTTGAAAAGCCGCCAAACGCATCCCTGACCTAATGTGGTTTTCAATATTAGACCAAATCTTATCCTCCGCCCTGAACGCAGCGGAGGTAAGCGGATTAGTCGCCCGCAAGCGACGACCAACCTCTAAAATCTCGGGAGAAAGAATCTTAGCCTTGAAAAAGCTGTCTTGGTCCTGAGAACAAAAGGCAAAGGCCTTACCCCTGACCGCATTAGATCGCTTAACCAACACCGCGGCCTCAATGCGGTCATACTCCAGCTTGAAAACCTCCTCAAGAGCAATACCCTCAGAGGAGACCTGCTGCTTGAAATTCCAACGCGAAGTCGAACCCTGCGCGCGGGTTGACTGAACTTCAGGGAGATATTTGGACAACAAAGCAATCGCTTCCACTCCACAGAGATTGAGCGATTGAGACTCCGCCTGCCCAAGCGATTCGGGAACCGAAGCTTGAGAGGACGCATCCAAATCTGGTTCCACCCGAGTGGAATGAGACAAAGGAACGCTAACAAAGGCCTCCGCAGGCGGGTCCCCGCATGGTTCACCAAAAGTCTCCTCGCCCGGCGGAGCCCCGAGGGCCGCGGGAATAGGAGGCACATGCGAATCAGTCTCAGACAAAGAGGAATCAATCACAAAAGGCTGATTAGACTCAAAGCGAGATCCCTGAATAGGGACAGAAGTCAGGGTTGAAGAAGCCGGTACAAAGGACCAACCCTGATTCTGAGCAAAAGCCCGCATCATACTGAACATGTCAGCTTGAGAGGAGCTAGCCGGGTCAGCCAGGCCAGACGGGCAAGAGGCCGGCAAAGCCTTGCCGCTTTTCGCCTTCTTCTTGGCCTTTTTCTTGGCTGGCTCGACAAGAGTCGTAGCCGAAACCCTTTTCTTAGAACGCTTAATCGGATTCGTTCGGATCCCCGAAGCCTCTTCGGAAACACGAACCGATCCCTCCGCGGAGGGACGTTCACTTCCCATAAAGGGATTGGAGCGCTCATGGCGTAAGCCTAGAGAATCGCCCAAATCACCCATATTGGCTAGGCAAGAAGATGCCATAGCCATGGGTTGGGAGCTAAAAGCTCCCAGTGCGTGGGCAGACCGAGATGACTCGGTATGTGCCCGATGACTACTAAAGGCATGTGAGCCCACTATTGGACCGCTCGAAAGCAGCAATAGGGGAGCACTAGTAGTCACGCACTCAGGTGAAAACACCTGTTGCTCCGAAGAGCGTCCATAATTGTTAGCTCGAGCATTCCCATCAGCTGGCAACTGAGACAGCCCAGAAAGTACTCGTTCCCCCATATGGCGTTTGCCGGGGGCTAGGGTTTGAGAACCCAGACCAACATGGACTAAGCCCGTGGGTTGCCCTGCAGTAGTGGGGCGCGTCTCCCCTAACGGATCAGAGCGAGTGAACGCTACCGTACGGGAAACAACAGCCCCCCCCTCTGGTCTCAGCGACCGGGGGATTGGATTCGAGATATCCAAACCACTAGAATCTGACGCCACCCACCCCGAAACCACAGGCTTCGGAGTTGACAATCCCGATTCAGTTAACGCCACCCGTCCCGAAGCCGCAAGCTCCGAAACTGGCAAACTCTGCAAGGGAACACCACTAGGCAACTTACCTTTAGCCCTCCTCCCTCCCCCGCGTACCGCTGTACTCGGGGGAGTTCTGGAAGGCCGAGTCGTCTTGCTAGACAACTCTTCGGAAGAAGCAGGTCTCCTTGACCCAGCTGCTTCTTCTTCCGAATTCATACCACTGCAATAAAACAGACAATAAAGTATACTTTTCAAATTAAGAAATACTTCAACTGAATGCAGTAAATAAAACTAAAGTTTATTTGGGAGATACGCACTAAAGAAATTTTCACAGCCTAAAAACCGTAAGAACAAACACCGAACCCGAAGGCTCGGTGACAAACGGAAACACCCGCAAACACGGAAATATCTACGTGGGGCTGACCGTGAAAGAGAAAAATAAATGCCAAGAAAAGGAATCAAAAAATCCCTTGCAATCGGCAAGAGTGACTAATAAAACACAAAGTACTATAATCTAAACGAATATAGGTACCTAAAAGTGCTTTAACTATGTGAAAAAGCGCACCAAAAAGATACTATACGACCTGATTTCAGGAGCGCTGTGACTATACGTCCTAAGCAAGAAAGAGGAAGATGGCCGTAGCGTATTGACGCGCGTGAGTGGCGAAGGGGACAATAGGATTACGGGGGGTGCGCACAATATTGTGACACATGTGTGATAATTCTCGAAGGGGTCCCGTAGTCAAGACTACAGGCATAATAGGTAGGTATATATGATTTATTGCAGTAAATTGAAAAAAATTACCAATTTTGACAATAAAACAGTGATTTTGAACCTCTCAATGTGTTACCAAATTAAGGATTTTAATGCTTATTCTCCTTTTCAAAATTCTTGGTATCAACTGCAATATGGTCATGCAACAAAATTGGACACATTTGTGTGCAGAAACTTTTGCTCTTTCTACTCATGTATCTGGTATATTTTTAGGGCTCTAAATTAAAAGTTACTGAGCCAAACCACAAAATGTGGTCTATTGTCTTGAAAGGGTGACAGTTTGTGACAGCTGGAAACAGGTGTGGTGTTAAGGGGTAGGGGGCCATGCCCCTTCTACCCCTATGAATTTCCAAAACATGCCCTTCAAATTTGAGAACCTTTTGTATTTTCTTCTTTTTGGGGGGGCTTATCACTAATTTTTCATACTTGCATATCCCTGTGATAAATCCTTTTTTTAAACTTTCATCCCTTGTTATCAATAAAAAGTAATAATGGATGTAAGCTACTGAAACAACTGCATTAGATTGTTTGTCAGAAAATTTCTTACAAAACATGGCAGTTGTTGTTTGTAATAATGTGGGTTTTTAAAGATGGCAAGGATTTTATATAACATTATGTACCAAGCCAACCTGGCACTTCACTGAAGACATAACTTTATTCTAATTATCTAGTTTAGTTTTTACATGTTTTTACATGACTGACAAGCGATCTTGTTAAATATCGTGCATGACTGACCACATGATCATGCTGGGATTCCTCTTGTGCAATCCAAGATCATGACAAGTTTAAAGTCAATAAACTTGAAAATGTCATCGAGATCCAAGCCTCACAGAATAATATCCTGCCTATACTCCTGGGACTGAACCAGAAGTAGTTTCATGCCAAGTCCAAATACTATGTACACGCATCCAGGCACTTCCCTTTCAATCCACCCATCTGCTATCTAAGACAGCATGTAGTGGGATTTGTGGTGTTTAGACTGGGTGCATCATAAATATAATTAAAATTAACAACTTGTACTGATCTACTGTCTCAGGCATGATGATTTACTTGTCCCGACTACTAATTTAATTAAACATTTTGTTTTATTACGGAATGCATGGTGACTGACATATGCACAATCAAATCCAGAGATTGGTATGCTTTAATAGTTCATGATCGCGGTATTTGTGAACAGTTTAATCCACAGTGTAGGGTATTACATATGGCCTAAAGATATCTATTTGTTAAAATTGATTTTAACAAGGTCAAGTACGATGAGAAAATTTTGCGAACACATTCAAAAAATCTCCCCACATCTTCCACTTATATTTAGCTTAATTCACTGCTGATCAAATTCATAATTGTATTATGCCGAGAGGGATTGTTATGCTTGCACATTTCATTTGGAAAGTATCTTGGTTCTAAAAGACTTATCGCCTGCAGTCAAACAATACAAAACAAGAGAGGGGAAGAGAAATATCATTCAAAACGATAAGGCATGGGGTAAAAATTTACTGTCATGAGAATCATTGCTTCTATAATTACAGCTAGCTCTACAGAAATTTAAAAAGAAAAGAAGCTGTTTGATAATGACTAATACAATTCTGAATTACATATTAAAGTGAACTTGCTTCAGTCTTCATTTTTGTTGTTGTTGTTGAAGAATTATGGGATCATACATGTATACCCAATGTAGACAATAATAGAGCATGCATTTTACATGTTTATGTCATGCTTTCTATTTATAGTTAAAATTCTTTTTGCCTGGTCTCTTCCAAAATGAAATGATCAACATACCCTTTGGATAATCAACAAAAAAAAAACCCTCTGTGTTTTCAGCTCTGTATTCTCCTCTTGCTTGTGAGACATCACCAAACAAGAAAATCAAAAAAACAGAATAAAAAACAGATCACCCTCTATGTTACAAATTAACAATCATTCCATCTCAAGACCTGTGAAATGGATTATCACATTGGGGGTACTTGTTTTTCCGAAAGTTCGTTTTTCCAAAGGTTCGTAATTCCGAAACACAAATTTCCCATAGCAGGGGGTTCATAATTACGAACATTTGATGCATTACTCTGATGATTCGTTAATCCGAAGGTTCGTAATTCCAAAAATGAAATAGGGTTTGTAATTCCGAAAATGAAAAAGGGTTCATAATTCCGAATGAGCCCTACATCACTTTTTGGAATTATGAACCTTGGGAAATATGAACCCTTTTTCATTTTCAGAATTATGAACCCTATTTCATTTTCGGAATTACGAACCGTTGGAGTAAAAAACCTTCGGGAAAACAAACCTTTGGAATTATGAACCTTTGGAAAAACGACATGCAACCATCACATTATCCCTTATGAAATATATCTACATATTACATCTTCCAATAAAATACTGGGTTATCTTGCACAAAGATTTTGAACTACATATATAAAAAATAAAGGCAGGCTGAACAGATAGACCAAAATAGAATTCAATATCTTCCTTCCATACATATCTTATTGTTATATTAGTTGAACATCAGAATTTATGGAATATGAAAGAAATGACGAAAAGTTAAAACTATTATTGTTAATGTCTCCCATGGCACTGTTCTAGATTTCAACTCTGAAATATATTTGCATAAAATGCCACTGGTGGTGGAACTTATGGGGGGGGGGGGTGAACTACCTAAATTTTCTACTTAGGGGTTCTGTACCCTTCCAAGCACTTCTAGCTGACTTTCAAACAATATCTCATGATTAGTCTCATAAATGACCGACTCACTTTCAAATTACATCATGACCAGCCAACATACATTGTGAACCCTTGTTTTGCAACTATTGATAAATTTGTTGATGAATGTGTTGATGAGACTTACTCCCTTTCACCAGCAGAATCGCTTTATTCCCCACATCATATGTGACCCTCCACCACAAAACGACCAATAAGTCGCAATAGGCATTCTAGAGTAAACAGCTGAAGAAAGTGGTTTGGGTGGAAATTTTGATTGTAAGTTTTTTGTATTTTCTGAAAGTTCATTTCGTCTGTTGAGAGCCAGAAGGGCGTTAACCCTGTGTTAAAGTACAGGAGTTAACGTCCTTCTGGCTCCAAACAGTCGATTTATTAATCTACGATCTGACAAAGTTTCAGGGTAAAATACCATGTTGAAATATGTTTTTACTCTCATTCAAAATGACCATGTTTTTCTGGACATTCAAACTTTGTGTGTCAATTTCCAGGGATTGTATTTCACATCACTTTTTCTGGTATAGCTTAAAAACTGTGCACTGTCTGATATTCCAAGTGTAAAGAAACAAAGAAATATATCTATTCTAAAGGTATGGAAACAAGCCAATCCAAATAGTCTTCACAGTGTATGCTAGGGAGTTTTGACTCAACCTTTTGTGTGACAACCAATAGGATACAGAATAGGTGCTCTTAAATGGTCACTCTTCTTCAAGCCTGTTTTCTCTATTGTTTTGGATATTAGCCTGTTTGGCACGTTGACACTCTCATTGTAAGTTACAATGCTTTGCTTTATAGTCCATACAAGACATGTTATATATCATTTTAAGCTTAGAATCGAAGCTTTCAAACTGTGTTGAAGTATTAAAAATCCAAATTTCCGACTTATTTGTAAAATCAGCACTGATTTTCTTATTTACTAGATAAATCTATATACCTACCTATTATGCTAGTCTATTGACTACGCTACCCAATCGAGAACTTTAACACAAAAGAGTCACAATATTGCGCGCAACCCCCGTAACCCATTGTTATCCCCTCCGTCACTCACCCGTAAGAATACGCAACGGCCATCTTCCTCTTTCTTGCTCGCTCCCGTCGTGTTAGGTTGTCGAGTCACGGCGCTCCTGAATTCAGGTCTTTTTGTATCTTTTCAGCGCGCATATACGCCCTAAATAATTTTCTTATTTGCATAATTAATCTACTTTTAGAGATGGCATTGAAAAACAACGCCCGCAACTTGATTAGCTTAATGAAATTTTTGCAGGTAGCATTAACCTTACTTAACATAAACCTTAATTAAGATATTTATAGATTGATTCTGGTAAAGATTCTGAGAAATTATTACAAAGGAAATGAAAACCCAGCTCTGATAATATAAAACTGCTAATTTACATTTTATCTCAAGAGATATGATAAACTAACCGAATATGTGAAAGGAAACACATAGTTCAGTAATTACTAGGGATGATGAATCTCATATCAAGAATTTTGGCATTAGCTACAAGTACAGTATAGAGTTCAATAACATTTCCTCTTTCCATATAATTATGGCTTCAGAGTTGTAAGGATTTTTATTGAAAATGTCATAGGATCTAAGTGGTGAACATATGGATTTACTTTGTAATATACAGAAGATACAATATCAAAATTCTTCATGATAACACACACATGGTATTATGTAATTGCTTTTTCTTTTCTACCTCTTTTTTTTTGTACGATGGAGGTCTCCAACCTTAACAAAAGTTTGTGAACATTGTGGGGACATGTGTGAAAACCAGAACACACTTACACCCCCCCCCCCCTCCCTGTGAATTGACAATTGTTAAATTAAGAGAGATAACAGCACAACTGTCTTTCATTCTGGCATCATCATTAAAATGATCCCTTAATATACAGGTAAGTTTGATGCCCTAACAATTTATGTCTCCTCTTCCATAGAGAGTGCAATGACCTATCTGACAAGAGTGCAATGACCTATCCGACAAGAGTGCAAAGACCCTAGATAGACTTTGTTACCTGTTTTCTAGGCAGTAGCTTAATAATGGAGTCATGTCTGGCAGTAAGCATTAAAAGTGCAGTCAGAATCACTTAGGGTGTCAATAGAATCACAACAAAATCTAATGGGACTTGTTTTTCTTGTCACCCTAAATGCACTGTCTCAGGGAGGATGGTTGGACAGGGCATAAGAATCATCAATGATTAAATGAAGAGCACACTGCCTCCCTTCACGATACTTCAAATCAACTTGCTTCGATGTGCATTGCTCCTGATAAGGAGGATTCTTTTATGTTTAAATAACAAAATTAATCATTTTTCTTTGGGAACTCATTGTCAGTTGATGGTATCCCATTTCTGGGTGGCATCAAAATTTCCATGCAATATCTTTCGAGAACCAATTTTTCATGAACACTGATCATCACATTGTCTGTTCGGAGACAGAAGGGGGTTAACTCTGTACAAATGCTATGAGTTAACGCCCTTCTGGTTTCAAATAGACGATATTCTTTTGTTTCATGACAACAGCATCTTGAGCAGCCCTTCTTTATGGAACAGTGACGAGGATTGTAACCACATGGTCTGTACACACTAAATTTGTAATATTGATTTAATTCTTGAATTCAACCCAGACCCCACAATATATCTTGCCCTAATCCCAACCATAACCTTCCGTCCTTACTTACTTACTTGGGTTTACTTATGTGTATAGACATAAAATCTGTAGCTTATTTGCCCCTTGTCACAACCCAATCGCAACCCAAGCCTCATGATTACTTTCTCTTTGATGAAATAAAGCAGATGTTTTATTTTTTCAAGACATAAATTAATTACATTCCATTAAAGCATACATATAAATTGACCCAAGGGAAAACATTTCTTCCCTTTTCATCACCACATCCATATTTTTCCATTTTCTGTAGGACTGATTTGAACAGCTGATGGCAATTTAAGCTATCAAGATTTTTGATGTGATCTGGCACTCAGCAATAAATCTGAAGTGTGTTATCTTTGTCTGACAGCATTTCACTACAACTGCTTTTACATGCCATTTTCGAATGATAAATGGAATAAACTTTATTTTTGTCAAAAGCTGACATTAGGAATGTCAGGAATATCATTTCCCTCTCTTGCTCTCTTTCTTTCTCTCTCTCTCTCTCTCTCTCTCTCTCTCTCTCTCTCTCCCTCTCTTAAATCTTTGGCCTCTCTCTCTCTCTCTCTCTTTCTTCTTCTCTTAATCTAAGACCCGATTTACACCAAAAGGCCGGCCCGAGGCTGGCCTGAGGCCCGCAATTTTTTGCGTTTACACCAAATATTGGGCCGGCATTTTAAGGCCTCCTTTCCCAAACTCACCGCAAGTGTCGCCCTACATGTAAACAAACATTTTTTTCTTTCGCGCGCGCGTGATTTGTTGTCTTTTCATACTCTCCGACTCTGTGTCGTCGGTGGTTGCTGTGTTTACAACGTCGCTTTTCCAAGTTTTAAGAAGGTGATGGTTCAGGAATATTGTCTGTTTTGATATCTTTATCAAATTTATAATACAATATGTTGGAGGTTAGTTCAGTTGATGCTTGCACGCCAGATACTCCGGATGTACTTTGCGCGTTTTGTTTGTTGTTACGTAACAGCGTCGCATCGCGCGCAAAATTGGGGGCCCGAGGCCTCCTTTCCATTTACACCAAAATAAGGCCGGCCCGAATTTGGGAGGGCCTTGGGCCGGCTTTGCATTTACACCAAGCTTTAGGCCGGCCTAAAAGCTTGGTGTAAATCGGGTCTTATTTCCACCTCTATCTCTCTCTCTCTCTCTATATATATATATATATATACACACACATATATCCTTGTTGTATAGATAGGGAGCTTCCACAGTTGATAGGGCAACGCCATTTACATCTTCTATCACACCATTCTGACATCTGTTCCCCAGTCATAGACAATCTCGGCACACACCCATATTCCACTTTCACTAGAATACTAATTCGTAATTCAGGTCAATCCAATCTAATCTTAAAGTCCAGAGAGCAGTCCATTTTCAAAATTTACATGCCTAGGGGAGCCACTTAAAAAAAGTTGATCCCTAATCAAGTAAGTTTACCTATAAGAATGTCATCATATAAATTCTGCTTTGCAAATTTCTAGTTTGAACCCGATAAGAACTACTTTTGAAAAATAAACTCAAGGGCAATTTCAAAGGCCTATTGTACACCATAGAAATCAGGTTCGGATTATGTAATACACCACTGTAATGTTCGCACATTTCTAAAGGTGATAGACAGGGCTATTGAAATTGTCTTGAGTTTATTTTGCAAAAGTAGTTTTTATCGTGTTTTTGTGAAAATAACACTTCAAACGTTCAGTTTTGTAAGAGCTTGTAACATTAACACCAAATTAATGTAGAAAACCAGTTTAATAAATAAACTGTACTGACAAAATTTGTGAAAAAAACCACTTTGAATGAACAGTTTTGAAATATTGAGTAACATTAACACTAAGTAGTATCAAAACCAGTTCAAAAATCAAACCGTGTAGACAATGCCTCCTACGTGCATTCACTAATAGATGGAACTTGCTTAGCGCAATGGCATTTCTTGTAGATATTTTATGGAGCCTGATATATGAAATCTGCTGATATACTCTGATCATCTGTGTCTTTTCAAAATGCGTGACACATTTATTTTATGGCTGGCGAGACCTCATTTCTCATACTTCCCCACTACGCATCTCTCAATCTCCCCGAACAATAAGACAAAGGGATCAGCACATTTTTAAATGTCAGGAATGATTTACCTCTGACGAAAGGTGTGAAAAGACACACAGGAACAAGTCGTCCAGAGGAAAGATTTCAGAGAGTGACAAAAATCACCTCGCCAGCTCTCCCTGATTTATCAGGAGAGGTTTTGGAAGACAGTAAACATCTTCATATTGCATGATCAGTGGGAATGAAAGAGAAAGAGAGGAAAAGAGACAGTAAGAATGAGAGAGCAAGAGAAAGAGCAAGGGGGAGGGAGACAGAATGAGGTGAAGAGGGAGAGGGAGGGAGAACATTCTGAGCAGACAAGTAGAAAGAGAAAGACATGTAATAAAAAGAATGAGGGAGAGATAGGGTGATAATGGAGAAAGGAGAAGGGAAAGGAAAGGGGAAGAAGGAATGAAGAGTAGGAGAAAAGGAAGAACAATAGATAGATAACAAAAGAGACAGAAAGAGAGAGAGGCGGAGAGAGAGGCAGAGAAGAGAGAGAGAGAGAGAGAGAGAGAGTGGGAGTGGGATGGAGAGGGCTGGAGGAAAGTGGGAGTGGGATGGAGAGGGCTGGACGAAAGAGAGGAGGGAAAGAGAGGGAGAGAGGGTGGGAAGCAGAGGGCCAGGGAAAGAGATGAGGGAAAGAGAGAGATGAAGAAAAACAAGAGTAGCAGTGTAAGTGTAGGAGGGAGAAAAAAGTAAAAAGGGGGAGAAAAAGTAACCACAGAGCAAGAGAAAAAAGAGAAAGAGAGAGAGAGATGGGAAGCAGAGTAAAGTGTAAAGACAAGGAGACAAAAAAATGAGAGAGAGAGAGAGAGAGAGACAAGGAGAAAAAGAGAAAAAAAAAAGAGAAAGAGAAAGAGAGAACAAGAAAGAGAAAGAGAGAACAAGAAAAAGAAATAAAGGCTAAAAACCATAACTACTGAACAGCTTGCAGCTTATTTCCTCATAAATCTTCCTTCTCATTTTCTTTAACGACTCTTCAAAAGTAGGAAATAAGTGCTGAGCATGAGGGTGCGTGGGTGGGCTGGTACTTGAATTATTAATGGCTAAATTCATCTCAAAATCACCCATAAATCACAAGAAAACCCTTGCATCATTAAGAAGAAAATTCATCATTTTCATCTTGATTAGTAGGTCCATGATTTTAATAACAGAGATCATGAAAGAGATACAGATTAGGCCTACTTCTGTAAATTTCAATAAGTTTGAAAACAAATATAAAAGTCATATGTTTATGAAGGGAACAGAGAAACGACACTGACAATATTATATGTTGGTGTATTACTACTGGATCTTCAATGAAGTATCAATTTGAAATCCAGGTTAACTTGAACTATCTGATTGATAAAGTTCCCTTTAAATTCATCAATTTTATGATATAGGTAATAATCACCATTGTCCCAAATACCTATTTGTCATATATGTCCAGCAGAGAAGTTATTACTCTCATTTCATCCATTTAAATTAATCTAACAGGATGAATTTCCATAATCTAACATGTGCTAGTGACACAACCCATGCATATTTCTTACCTTGGCTTGTTTGAATAATGTGACATTAAAGGGAATGTTCAGTTCTGAGACAATGTTGAGTTCTGGGAAAACTGAAGATAATTTGTGATCTTTCTCATTTCTTTTATGTCAGTTTAAAATAGTAGAAATGTCCCCTGAAAAGGATTGCTCTTTAAATAGCTAAATAGCTAAAGTGTTCGGGCCAAACATTCATGCCAAATATTTGTGCAGTCCCATACATCCATTTCTGTGTGCAATGCATGTGCTTTTCAGCGAGATTGGGTCAATTTCTTATCATTTTGATGATTCCAAAACCTCACAGTATACACCAATTCTTATTCTAGACGATCAACCTTTCACAATTGCTTTGAGACAATTTCTTTCACAATGCAATTGCATGACCAGAACTCTCCTTAATCTTTAAATAAACCCACATATTAAGCGAGCCAAACGAAGCTTAGTGGCACAAAAAACCGGGACCGGAACAAATTAGGGTTAATGTAACATGTACCTATCTATCATTAATTTAATTTGAATGTTAGTGAAGATTACCACAAGACGTCTACGGCCCAGATTGGGCCTCAACTTACCAAAATAGTTGGTCAAATAAATCAGACTACATGACTATAATTAACCCAAATTTCCCCCAGATGCTGTTCTTTGTGCAATGAAGTTTAGCTCAGCTACCCAATGTGAGACCAAAAAATGCAAAAAACTGAAGTTCATTTCTTACCTCAGCGTGCCTTGAAAGACAGACATATGACAGCTATTCTGAAATGAAAGTAAAAAGAGAATAATTTTGTTTAAGTTGGATAATTCTGTTTTCATTTAGTGTAAAGGTTTATGACTCTAAACACTCTTTTTTTGTTACAATCACCCTTTTGACTACCATGTCAAGCTACAATACAATGGATCATACCCACAGAACTCCTCACTATTATATGAAGGGACACCATGGGGTCAAAAAGGTCAATAACAGCCCTGACAACATGAATTAACAATACCAGGTACAAAAAAGAATGTATTGCCAAAGAACATGAGTTCATTTTTTACATTTTACTCACCGTAAAATTTACAGGATATGCATAATAATAACAATAATAATAATGTCTTGTTTACCCAGGGTAGCCTCATCAGTACTAAATACTGTTCTCCCTGAGGGCCCTGCATATTATTACCCCAGCTTTAGCATGGCAACCGTAGCGCTCAGTGCATTCAACAAATAAATCCTACCAATGGATAACAAAATATACATCAATAATTGCATTCACTTTCAGTATATCATAATTTTTTTTTCTTGATACTAACTAATATTCTATGAGCTATTATTCATTAAACAAATTATAAAAAATATGATTATTGGAGAAAGCAATTAAACACTTCAAACAATGCATTTTTTCAAAGGTAACACTTGTTATTTTACAGCTCATCTGGTTTATTTTTAATCAATAGAAAACAAGTAATTCAAGACAATTCCCACAATGTAAGCAGTTGATCGGCTGATAACCAAACAGGCATTATTTCCATGTCAACTGATATGAGTTACCACCCTTCTAGCTCTAAGCAGATCTGTGTGGTTATTTAACCATCACCTGCAGGATAAGCAGCAAACCGCATTTCTTTTTGTATTCTCGTAAATTCCCTTCGAACAGATTTCAGTGATATTCTGCTGTCGTAGGTGCAGCTTTCACCGAATGATCACTAACACAAATCAACCCACAGGCTGCTCAGATCCCAGTGGTTTGTTTTGCGGTTCCCATAGTGTTGCAATGCAATTGCTGGAAGCCTATTCTTTGTCTACCTTTGAAAAAAAGGACATACCACTGGAATATAAATTACAAATTCTGTTGTCAAGTTGCTGCCAAGCTCTTTGCCAAAAGATCAGTTATTCAACCCAAATCTCTGAGGTTTTCATGACCTTCAACAATATAGGTGTGTTGGTGATTGCCTCGCTATTTTAAACACCCAAAGATATTCTATTTCTCAGAAATACCCAAGTATTAGATTATTTTGGTCATGATCAAACTGAAAATAACGAGTCTGTTGACCATTTTCTTGAGGCGAGCATCTCCTCGTTCTTGACAACACCTAATAATAATAATAGCTCCTTTTCTCGCTCTTTCTCTATTTGAGTCTCCCCTTCTACCACCATCTTTCTATGCCTCCCTCTTCTTCCTTGCTTGTTTGCCAGTATTTTCTTTTCCCCTTTATCTTCAACTTTCTCCACAAATCGATCCAATATCTATAACAATAAAAATAGTTATTTATTTCAGCTCAGTTTGAAGCAGAAATTTCATGAGAAACATTACCTTTGATAGAATTATATTTGATTGAATACTGATTTTAATAAAAGAAAAATCATTTATATTTTCATCATTCTAACTCAAAGCCGATATTGTTGTCCCTTTGCAGTTTTTATTTCTAACAACATGTTGCCTAAAAATGTCTGACAAGAAAAGCAATGTTATCCTTGGGAGTAATATAAGCTGAAATACATCATAAAGTGGATTACTGTTGGGCTTCAAGTAGCCAGTGACATCCTGTATGATGCACCAAAATTTATAATTGTGAACAAAAAATTACTTGATTTTGCATGTTTGATCATCATTCTGTCTTACATGATACAAACACTGTTCCTTAATATCACACTTCAAGATCAATAAACTTGCTGAAGATTATAAGAGGAAAAACAGCTATTCACAGTAAAAACAATATTAGATTCAATATTGAAATGTGGGAGGCATAAATTGCCTATGGCACTGGCAGGGTTAAAGAGTAAAATTTCTGAATACACCGTCTTTGTGATTATTTATGAAAAAAAAAATAAGCCTAAAAAGATGTCATAGCTCTGTCTGATAACCATTTTGTCCATACTTAGAATAACGTGAACCTCCTTTTTTTTAAGGGTTTGCACCCACGTTGTGAATAAAAGTTTGCTGCACCTTTGTAAGAAGTGCATCTCTCTCTCTTCTTCTTTCTCTATACTGTCTTCTTCTTTTCTCTTCTCTATCTATCTTTCTCCCCTCTCTCTCTCTCTCTCTCTCTCTCTTGTTAATGCACACGCTATATGATGAATGCTTAGGCTTTTTTGAAGAAACCAGTTACAATACGTTCTCGTTTCATAAATGTATCCTTTGAAACTCCTTATTACAGAAACTGCCCGTTTGAAATTCAATACTACCACTTTCAAATCAATATTACACTCTTGAGTCAATAACACAGGTACATACTTTCAAATCAATAAGTTTTGCTAAAATTAGAAGTCTGGTGTCATATATAGGATGAGAGAGTGTACCATTATTCAGTTACTTGAAGTCCATTTATATGGTGCCATAAAGGGCAAAATAGTTTTAAAAGGTGGATATATATGAAGAACTAAAATTAGAGTTCAGCTGATGGCTACGGATACTTCAGAACTGGAGCATAAATCTAGCAGAGGTCACTCTCTTCCACAGTCAACTGTGCAAATGTTCCAGGAAACATTCCTAGATATCACTATTAAACACCTAGATATTGAGAAAATATTCAGGCTCATGTGATATCATAATTAGTAGATATCATTATAAAGCACAGACATAAGAAGCAGCTCAACCCTTGAATCCATCATGCAAAAAAAATGAACATTAGGGGGTACCATGGCTCAGTGGTAGAGCAGTAGTCTGAAAGGACATGAGTTTGAAACCAAGTTCACCATTACCAAGTCCATTGGAGAGGACTTAAAGCGGACAGTCCCTTGTTGCTTACTTACAAGAATACACATGCTTCCTTAGCAGTCGGGTAAAATAAACCATCAAACCTTTCCAAACCATCAAACAGGCAAACACAATCTGTCTGGAATCATCATGTACATAGTGTAAATATCAATTGAGTACAAATGTATGTTCTTTTATTTGATGCCATTACATGTAAGTAAAAACCAAATCGTATTTTGGGGGTTTATACATAATTACATACTACATTTTACAGACACGATCACAAAGACTTTCAACAAATTAACTTAAGGCAATTTCAATAGCCATGTCAATACCTACAGAAATGTGCGAACATTTCAATAACGTATTACGTAATCCAAACTTGATTTCTATGGGATAAACAAAAGGGTATTGATATTGCCCTTGAGTTGATTAGTTTAAGTCCTTGCGATTGTATTCACAGTACTATTATTTCTACTTCTATAGCGAAACCATTTCAATTTTTCACATAACCCTGCTTTAAAAAGCATCTTTCATAATGATCAATTGTTCCCTCATGCTTTTACCCATAATTCCTTATTCATCACCTAAAAGCAAACCTTGATGGGGAAAACATCATGCTTGTTTGAATCTAAGCCCATTAAAAAATGACTTGCTACATCAAACTTTCAATGAAACCACTCTTTAAAAAGCATGATGTTAATCGGCCTACTGCTCTCAGCGATAATGTTTTCTCTCTCGCTCTCTCGCTCTCGATCCTGCAAGGCCTATCTCAAATCTTGCCATCAAATTGCCATTGGAGTTTTTTGACAAGGCAATTATCACTGAAAGCCCCTGAACATCAGAAGAGTGGTGGAGCCTTACATTCAAGTTGACAAGGCCTGATGGGGAGAAGAGGGGAGGGGTAGGGTACCTTCTTATTCAGGTAGATGGATCATAGGGCAATCCAACCTTTGATATAATCTGATTTGTGTGAAAGCAGAAAGTGAGAGAAGCAGATCGGTGAAAGTTTGAACGAAATCGGACAGTAATAAGAAATCACTATACATATGGGAATTTAAAATTGGCTGTATCGGTACAGGCTGTCACTGTGATGTAGCAGCGGCCAACTTTCCCATTCGCTCCAACACACAAAATAAAAAAATAACTCCTTAGGATCTGTTTCTGTTTTGGAGGACCTATAACAATATGCTATTTACAATATATTCTGAGTACTGCCCCGAGGGAAAAGGCGCTCAGGATAAAACCAGAATTTAATGATATTTTGGTGCATAACAAATGGGAGAGTTGACAGTGAATATGTCATGATCGATTCGCCAGATTGCCAATTTGAGATTCCCATAGATGTAGTGATCTTGTTTTTTAAACATTCACAACTTTCTTATTCTTTGTCCGATTTCTTTAAAACTTCCACCATCCTGTTTCTCTTATTTTGCTCTTTTCACAAATATCAGCTTTTAACAAAAGTTGGATCGCCCTTCAATGCGTGAATGGGTACACAAGAAGGGTAAAGATATAGGATGGGTAGATGTGTAGATGGAAAGATGGATTAAGATCTAAATGAATGGTTAACTGAGTGGATGACAAGCTGGAGGAAAGTATAGGTGAATAGACAGATGGATGAAAAATATAGACAGATAAAAAGGACAATGTTTTAAAATGAATATATGATTGCATGAGTATATAAACCCAATGTTCCTAGGTGTAGAAATGGTGTAATGTAACCTATATATGGAACTTTTTATATTACACATGTAGCAGGATTGCAAATTGCCTGAATGGAGGAACATTAAAAGATAATAAAACTTTGTAAAGTTTTTTGATTGGTTGCATAATGAATCACCAAATACTGCAGATTCAATATTTACATATCAAAGTTTAAAGGGAAGCTTGAGTTCTGGGAAATGTAAAAAATAATTTGTGAGCTTTCTCCTTCTTATTCATATGTCCCCTGAAAAGGATTGCTCTTTAAATGACCTCACATTCAAAATATGACAAGAAACGGCTGAAATTTTCGGGCTGAACATTTGTGTGTAGTCCCATATACATATTTTTGTGTGCAGTGCATGTGAATCAGGATTGAGTCAATTTCTTATCATTATGGTGATTCCAAACCGTACAGCATACACCAATTCTTATGTGCTATATAATCAACCTTTCCCAATTGCTTTGAAACAGTTTCTTTCACAATTCAATATCATGACCAAAACTCAACTTTTTCTTTAATTGTACAATTGTAAATGATATTTGGCTCTTGAACACCCCTTCATTTCCCTCTTTATTTCCCTCTTTTTAAAAAGAAACATGAACAGTTTATTGAACTGTGTTTCAATGATCGTTTTATTTCAACCAAGCAATAAAATGTCAAAATAGAAACCATTGCCTCAAGTTCAAGGTCTCAAAGACTATCTGACAACCTCTCATCTGTCTTCAATCAATTCAAAGCTATTCTAGCAACTCAATACAGTCTTTGAGAATCTTCAGATACCTCTCAATCCAAGGGGACAAGTCAATGCCAAGGGAAAGAAGGGAGGAGAGACAACATTTTGACAAATTCAATCAGCAGGCTCAATCCAGCCTTAAGCAACGGTTCCAATCGGAATCAATTTGCAGAGCATTACATGGCCATCAAGAGTGACTTTGAAGGGAGTTCAGATTGCCCTTCAATATTTGAGAGGATCAAATGGTCATTCAAATGATAGAAGACAGGTTGACTGACAGGACAGACAAGTTTTATGTGGTAATGTTGAATCACAAAGAAATATTTCATGATCAGATAATCACTGAAGCACAGTTATGTATAATAAACTTTAACAATATAACAAAGGAAAACTTCGTGATTATTGAGAGACTACGGATCTAAAAATACACTTTTTTGTACATGGCAATTTGTGCCATAACAATAAGAGTAAGAGTCAGAGACAGCAAGACAGAGAAGGACAAAAAGAGACAATAAATGCGAGAGAGAGAGAGAGACAGACAGACAGACAGACAGACAGAGAAAGACAGTCAGAGAGACAGAGAGATTGAGAGAGGAGAGAGAAAGACATACAGACAGACTTGGTAGGTACACTGGGCAGAGTAGTCTCTATTAAAGAGATTCATCAAGTTAGTAGACTTCTATAAATATTCTTGAAAATCATAGGCCCGTATTCTGAACTCCGGTTTAACTTAAACTCTAGTCTAAGTTAAACCAGAGCTTTAATCAAAACTGACTAAAACCGTAAGTACAGTCTAACTTAAAGCCATACTAGACTGGAGTTTAAGTTAAACCGGATTTCAGAATGTAATTTTCTAAAACTATGGTTCAAAGGGCAGTTTTAGACCGAGTTTAAACCACACTTAGACCGCGGTTTAAGTTAAACCGGAGTTCAAAATACGGGCCATACTGTTTAAAAGAGGTCCTCACCGAGGGAATGCATGAACTTTTTCTGTAAACTGACAGCTTGCAAGAATATGAACATGACATGATAAAATGATTAGGACTTTACTGTTAAATCAAATTTCTCAAATGCACTTGACTTTGAGAACAACTAGGTCACATATTACCTATATTACCTTCAAAATACAAAGACCTCTTTCACATGTCAAGTTAAAACTAATTTTTGTTAACAAGAGATCTATTTCTCTATATTTCCTAGAGAAAATGAGATTTCCTCATAATTTCTTGTCCTTCCCCCAGATATCTTTTCAATTTTCCTGAGCTCTTTTTATATTCCAGAGCTATATCACTCTCTGCTCCAATGCATTTTTTTCACAGTCACCTGTAATGGTAAAATACCACATCACATCAACACCTCAGATTATGGTCTTCTCTATACTCTTAGGACCCATGTGACTTTCATGGGCTATCACTTACAAAACACATTAACCTAGATAATTAAGGCTGAGTCTACAGAGGCTATCTGCACTGTCAACAGTAGCATTAACACCACATACATGATTGCTTCTAGGTCACAAGAATACTTTAAAGGTATCTTTGCTGAATATCAGGATTAATTGATGAATTTATTTTAAATAAAGCCATATTTTTTCAAGTCTGAACAAGATTCAAGCTAATTAGCTGAAATTTCCCTTGTAAAAAAGAACCATAGTACGCATGGTAATTTGACCAAATTAATATCAAATTATGCAAAGTACTATCGAATTACCATGATTTGATGGTAATTTGGTCAAATTACTGTCAAATTACCATGGGTACTATGGTACTTTTTTACAAGGGTTGAATTAAAAAATAAATGCACCATACCCAGGAGAAAAGAAAATGATGTATCTAACTTTTGATCATTAATACAAATGAGAGTGAGCAGTGTAACAAAAAAAATAATGAAAAAAAAATTAGCTGAAATTTGATTTTAAAAATCAATGTACCCAAGAAAAATAGAAATATATCTGACCAATAGTCTTTCATACAAATGAGAATTAACTCAAATATTTATGTAATTTCTTTGTCTACCTCATTATAATTTTAGACGGTGAGGGTGAAGCCAAATCTATCAATTAGCTTTCCAAAACAAATGAAATACCATACATTTCTAGAATTCTGTTATTGTTGTGTTTGCCTACATGATAAGTTTTAATTTACTAAAAGTCTTCATATTTTTGCCGTGTAAATTACAAATTTTCTACAAGAAATGCATTGTGAATTAACCATTTTCTATTTAATGCAGTAATTATGAGTATTTGTGAACAGCATATAGGTTAAAGTAATTTTTATTTCCTATACATAACTTGTCAGTAAATTGTTACCATCATTTATCTTATCAATACCATTGTAGACGAAGCACAAACCAAAGTCTAAAGTAAGGTCTTCACGAAGTATGAAGAAAAAAAATCAGGAAATCTCATATAGTGCAAAAACTTATAATTTTAAAATAAATCTCTTTAAATGGGATGAGTTTGACCAAGATGTTCCAACGGTGATGAAATATCTCTGACAAGGGACTGATAAACCAGGAGAAGAATAATTTCTCTAGCGTGCCACTTTCACCATGATAAGAGATTTTTAAAAAGTTTCAGTATGGCTCAATCTTGCTAATCACATGATCATTACAGTCACCTGAGATTGTCACAAGTCACCTGATACATTTGAAATACCCATTTATTAGATGAAAGTTAATATGGCCCTAAATCCCCTGGGGATAATCTTTGTCTTAAAGATTAAAGAAATAAAAAGAATGCAAAGAAAGAATATGAGATACCTAAATTTTGCTTCATAATACCTGCATTAGATCTCTTTAAATAATTATAGCATATTTTAAAAACAAAATAGGATGAAGCAAAACTATTACGAAGCGAGACGTCTGCAATTGCTAGTATTTGAAAGACATTAATTAAAGTACCTACAATATCAAGGGAACACTACAGGTTTCCCTTTTACAAAAGACAATGGACCAATTATTCATGGTTTGCTATTGTTTAACTATTATTACAGTGAAAAAAAAATGATTAAATTATAAACGCCGGAGGATGCACACTGAATAATAGGTCGATATCTACATTAGATAACACATTTTTATCAGTCAGATGACAAGTTTCTAACAGGAACATGAAAAAAATATCATATTACCAAATGACTATAAATAAACAATGTATGGAATTAATGTTTCTGATGATAGACTATATTTGATTTACGAAACAATGGCCAACTTGCACACTGGTTTATACTGTGTATCATACTTGTCCCTTGAAGTTCACCTACATCTGTAAAAGCAATGGACAATTTAAGATACACAACTGTTTATTATTGTTTGTAAACTAATTGGGGTGTTGCAAGAAAGTTTGCAATCAATTGCAAATCCCCCATTTGCAATCAATTGCAAATATGATACATGTATTTTAAATGGAATTTACAATCAATTGCAAGACTTGGGACTGATTTGGGGGATTTGCAATTGATGGCAACTTTCTTGCAACACCCCTTAAGTCAAATACAAGTAATGATGAAAAAAGTTTAATGTTGGCCATCTTGACCTACTGATGCATTGATAGGGGGAAAATGTTGATGGTTAAATGTGATTATTAAAACAAATTTGCAAAAAAACTTAACTGATATGACTTTAGCAAAGGTTCTTCATACTACATGTAGTTCAATTCAGGTCCCATTGATTCATGGTGCCATTATGCATAAGGGATGATTACTTTTTACTATGTGCCATAAAATTGAAATGCACAGAAATAATCATAATTGACAGGTTAAAGACAACATGATTTATTCTAAACAAAGTTTTATGAACAGCTTTCGGGCCATTATTTTCTGTTTTGCTTTCCTGCTATTGATATACCCAGCATATCTGCACAGACAATAATATGCATCGGAATATAAACATTTTTTTCATATAAACACAATTTTGTGTTTTAATGAGCTATGCACAGAGTTTACACAAAATGAAATTCCTCAAATAACACAATAATATTTCAACCTAGTCAAATTTACTTTCAAATTTCGCAAACGACAACCAAAAGATATGCTCTCTCAAAAACAAACTAGATATATTTCTCTGACAAAAAATATCAATACCATTCTAATTGCCAGTGCATTTTGTTTTGCAATCAAACTTCCAACACCTCTCCAAATAGCCTAGTGCAATTATATTCTTTGCTTTGGTTCTCCTAACATGATCAAGTTTGATAAACATCATGAGAGGTTCTCACTTAACAGCAAATTGAGGCAGATTCCTGGAGTTGATTGCTATATATGTTAACACCCCGAGGGTGAAATAGATACCTTCTAAATTCCAATACCAGACCCGAATGCTAAATACCATGGAGTATCCATGTGGATGGTAGTTTGATATCTACATGAGATTGCGCTTGGTAATAGTATCTTATGTGTCTTCAAGTGTGCTCAAGCTTTTATTTCTACATGCAGAAATAACCATGATATAGATATCTGTTGGATTTCCATATCAGTCCTTGATGCTAAATACCATTGAGTGTCCATGTGGACGGTAGTTTGATATCTACAGAAGATGGTAACAGTACCAATTTCTGTTTGGATTATGCTTGGTAAAAGTGTGTGTATGTATTTAAATGCGCACAGGCTTTTAATATGACATTGTACAGGTGCATTATGTTGATGATTGTCAACAAGAATTTCAATATTCTTGTGCTTTTGCTCATGAAATTCATTTTAACCCCAGGTAAGTGATATGTAACCATTTAATTTCATTCACAATACAAACAGAGATCATTATTTAAATGATGGACCTTTCAACATCGAAAAAACATCAAATTTGCTGTGGAGATAAAACTTACAAAGCCAATGACTGAACGAAATCAACAGTGACATTTGTCTAAAAATAGACGAGGGGCCCAAATATAACAGATCATGCCTCCTCTCAAAACAAAATGCAATCTGTACATTAAATGTTAATGGGATCATATGAACTTGAACCTAAGTATGCACTAAGTTCTTGAACTTAGTTCATATGTAATATGGATATACATGTAGATTAAATCTAAGAGAAATGTGAAATTGTATGAGTAAAGGAACTATACTCACTCAGTTCATCTTCAAATTGTTTTGTAACCATCCTTTCCTTATTAACATACCTAGCAAGTCAATCACAAGAAGCATATTCCAACGTCCATTTAGAATAAGTAATCACATGGCTATTTTTTCACCAAGGTACAATCATAACTGCTGTTGATAAGGAGGGGCAGTCTAAAGTATGCCTAATGCCAGACAGTAATAAACAGAACAACATCCTCTACAAATAACCATTCTTCTTTCTCAACTGATGATGGACATATCATGACCATTGGGTGGGTAAGAAGAGGCTCCGTGGATGGAGCCATGGCCCAGGTTTGAAACAACAGAGTGAGTCACAAAAAAAGGAAACCCACATTCATCCCAAAAATTGTTGTAATGAGTACAAAAATATTTAGTCAAAGATACTCACGTTATAGCCTATCATGTTTCCTTTAATTTGACACCTTGATCAATAAAATCTGACTATGGACAGCTCAACAGTAATATTTTCCCTGATTCATGACGAATTTGCCTCTGCCCAAGTTTTGAATGAGATGGATTATCAACCCAAGGTTTGGTTGAATGGTCTCCATTTAAAATGAATGCGCTCACACATAATGAAAGTATACTCCTAAACACCACTCAACCAAAACTTGGACAAAGGGGATTTTGACATGCTTTTAAATATTGGCCAGTGCTCATTCACCCATGATTGCAGTTGGTGAGCAGCCTATCGAACTAATGAAAACATTACCAACTACAATACTATTATAATATATTTCAATAATTTCACTTGGTTTTTATGATATTAGGGCTTGACTATGGGTTTCCTCTTTACTGACTCACACTGTATAGTTATCAGTCAAACATTAAGTCTCAAATCATCAGTCCTTTCACTGGCCTAATAACAAAAAAAAACAATGGCAATTTGCTCTAGAAAATTTTTTTGCTAAAAAGAGCAGACATAAGATACAGCTCTGGAAAGAAATTAAGGAATATAGTGATATCTTCTATGGAAGTCTTCCTTTTTCATAGAAAATCAACCCCCCCCCTCCACACACACCAAAAAAAAAGTTCCTGCGAACATTCCAACAATATTAACAGTGGCCCATTAAACATTTCTGCCCAATAATAACCTTGCTTTAATATGCAAGAAGATAGGCATCTAAAATATCAATCCGCAAAGTCATGCATCATGCAGAACAAATATCCTAACCAACACCCACAACTTTGATGAACAAGAACGAAACTGCTTTTTAATATTCTACTCATCACTTACATGCAACTACCTTACCACACCGGAGAATAAAGGGTACCTCACTCAAGCGCAGGTCACCGAATATGTTCTCCATTTGCAATTGCTTAGAAACGTTTTTACTCCCGGAGAGAAGAAAGAGACAAGGAAACAATAACAAGCCATTCCTAGGTTGACAAGCATCTAGGTCTGTTGAGTGCAGTCGTAAGTAAACTTCCTGGTCAGTTCCACCAACTCTTCTGTCAATAGACACAGTTTCACAAGCTGAACGACGGAGCACAAGTCACGATGCTCCCAGGCAGCAAAGCTTCCAGTTAATAATTGGTCTAGCCCGGATTGAATTTCAGCTGCTAGCTGGAGCGAGGAGCGGGGAAGATGGACAGACTGTAGCAACAAAAATATGTGATGCTACTCAATTCAACAAATAGGCAGTTTTCCCCATGCTTTGTCAGTGTGAATTGCATTTTGGAAACAATAATATTGATGTATTTATATACATGTACATGTATGAAGGTGAGATGCAGTTCGGGCATGATATGTTCTCCCCATTTTGACTGATTTAACTATTCATCATAAGTAGTCCATGAATTTCTGTACAACTAATGTGTAAGTTTGTAAAGCAAAAGCAAAAAAAAAAATTATGTATCGATTGCCACATATCTTTCCATTATCATAAATTTCATCATCATTATCAATAAATGTCTACATTCTAAACAACACATAATAGTTATATAACAATGATTAAAATAAAGAATAAAGAAGAAGAACAAGCCCTTATTACAAGAGATGAATAGAAAATGTGTTCGAAAAGGCATATATAAAGGGAAAAGCATACCTGCAGAAAGACAATTAACATTTTAAATACATTATATATTGGTATAACACATTTCCCATGCAATACGCAGCTCACATTACCTCTGGCTGAAGGGTATTCAATGAGTACAAGGAAAAGGTCCAAAGACCATCCCCTCAAACACAGCAGACTTCCAAACCAGCTCCACAAATGTGCGCTAGTCTGTTGTGCTGAGAATGACGACATATGCTTCAGGAGTTTATAACCCTTGTGTCAATACACCTCGGACAAGACGGTGAGCGAGCGGAAGGAATGGAACGAGGAAGACGAAAAATGAGATGGGAAAGATGCAAAACACTTCTTGAAAATTAATTGTAATTATAATTTCAGAAGGAACTTAGATGTATGACAAGTATGACTATCAACATAATTACACATTACCATAATGCCTACAGCCGCTTGTGGCTGGGGCATAAAGAGCCAAATAATTACCGGTTAATTTTCTTCATGTTTTCCAAACAATTGTGTAGAAATAAAAATCCACAACTGAATGTATCCCACATAAAATTCATGTCCACAATCATGAAATACTATACTATTATAAAGGAGGTAAATACGAAAGTTAATTTATTGAATTTTTGCATCATCCATTCTCAATGAAGATGGAGAAACACATACCCAAAAAGGCATATCAAACATAAAGTTCATGTTCAAAAACAAAAAATATATTATATTAAAAGGAGATAAGTACGAAAATCCATTTGCCTTACAGGATGGGGATTATGTTCATATCTTTTCTATAAATGTTATGGCCTGAAATCCGACATGACTTCCGGACATGCATTAAGGATTGTTTTCATGCACTATTCATATAGCAGTTACTGGCGGGGGTAGACGACCCCCCTTTACATTTTTCAGACATCCCTTTTGCCCCGGAGCCAAACATTTTACGGGACGCACTTGTCACCTTGTGCCGGTATACACAAGGAAATACAGCAATTCAGATCGCAGGTGAGATGCTTTAATGTAATTACACACATGGATAAGTATGGGATAAAAGCACAGGTTCTTTCAATGAGCCTCAGGGCATTTTGAGAGGGATAAGACACATCTCTTTTCTTGTACAAATTATTTTAAAGGACTATTAAGGTTCGGCAAATCATCTGCTCTGAAAGCCAGTAGAGTTCAACTCAATATATTACTACATCGACTTAACCCTCTGCCTCTGCGCAGATAATATACATGTTGAAAGGTCCATCAAACATGTGATGGAAAGCGGCATTATATGGGTGGTGATATTAGTATGGAATTTACTCCTCCAGTTTTATAATGATTTAAAGTTATTTCTACCTTGATAATAAGAGCCCCTGGTTATTGAGGATTGCCTGACATAGTATCAAAACTAAAACTTTCTGCCTCTCCAATCAGGAACAGAATGAAATCAATAAGCACAGTCACACCAGAAAAATAGACAGTAAACCATTTCTCATCATGACCTGACACAGTAATAAAAACTAAACTTCTACCCTTTGATAAGAATCAGATTGGAAGTGATGAGCCCATTCATATTTGAGATATAAACCAAGACCATTTCTCGTCATGACCTAACACATGAACAAAACAAAACATGTACCGTTTAATTATCAAAAGAGAATGGAATGAAAGAGCTATTCACACCTGAAAAATAGACACCCAACCGTTGCTCATCATGACCTAACACAGTAACAAAACTAGACTTCTTTCCCTCTAACAGAATCAAAATGAAATTGATGAACATCTCAGATGTCAATAATTTCTCATCACTTGATAGCTGATACAGTAACAAAATAAACTTCTACCATTTTATCAGGATCAAAATGGAATTAAAGAGCTATTCACACCTGAAAAATAGACACCCAACCGTTGCTCATCATGACCTAACACAGTAACAAAACTAGACTTCTTTCCCTCTAACAGAATCAAAATGAAATTGATGATCATCTGAGATGTCAATAATTTCTCATCACTTGATAGCTGATACAGTAACAAAATAAACTTCTACCATTTTATCAGGATCAAAATGGAATGAATTGACCCATTCACACCCAAGAGATAAACATCAAATCAATTCTCATCAGGACCTGACATCGTAAAATGCTAAACTTTTACCCTTTTATCAGTATAACATCTCAGTCACACTATACCCGAGTGATTCCAAAAACGACTCCAAACAAATCAATTCTTAGTTATTCAGGTTTGTGGCCGTGTAATGTTTTGTTTGGTCCGATCTTCGGTCTGTTGTCAGTGTGACCACATGGGTATTAGAATGGAATGAATGACCCATTCACACCCGAGAGATAAACACCAAACTAAAGTCTTATCATGACCCATCACAATATATAATACATCTGCCCTTCTCCCAGAACTGGAATGGAGTCTATGCCAGGTATGCATGTAGACACACAGCTAAAATGTCATTGAATAATAAATAATAAAACAAAGGCCAACATAATTAACTTTTGCCAGGAAAGATAGGGGGATCAAATGCGGAAGCGTGGGTGACAAGACGGCAAAGATTTCATTAAATACAAAATCTCATATTCTAAGTAGCCCCTCTAATCATATAGTAAAAAAATCGTAAAATTCTTGCATTTTGTAACAAGATATCAAGTTAATTATGCACTTTACTATATTGTAAACAAAGTTTCAATGAAATGCAAAATCAAGTGAAAAAAATTTGAGGCAAAATATAATCAGCACTGAATTATGTTAAGCTAACATCAAATGTTTATCACTGAAAAACCAAATGGAACAATATCTTCACAAGGCTTGCAAAGAAATCTTTCTTTTCTTTTAAATCTTATTTTAATGGTTCAAATCAGTAGCATTTGATCTTTTTCTCTTCTATTTTTCATCTTCTAAGAAGATCACTCTTTTTTCTTTACAAGCATGAAAGTCAATAACAACTCAATATCCATAAGGAGCACAGCAGCATGAACTGGGGTCGTTGAAATTCATCAAATGAGACTGATTAATTGCATTTGCTTTCCAAAATACCACGACGGACATCTCCTCCATCTTGCCTTTTTACCGCAGGATACCGTCCCCTGGTCTAATAACCTTATCTCGCTTATGTCACTGATCCATTAAAGTGAAATCTGATAATACCTCATTCCCAGTCCACATCTGATGTACTTAGTGAGACTGGATAGTGATGGTGAAGTTAGTTAATATACTGGAGGATCGTGTGGGAGGAAGGGGTAAGAAAGAGGGGTGTGGTGGGATTGCACAGGAGGGAAGGGGTAAGAGAGAGGGGTGTGGCAGGTAACCTACTCGCATTAAGTTGTATCATAGGGTCCATGGTTGTATGAAAACCATGCACAAGGGATAGCATGCAGCTATGTCGTATCCGCTTCCCAAATTCCATTCCCTTCTCTGGAGAACAAGAATGACAAGACAACATATGGATTTGGAAAGATTAACAGGGGTGTTGTTATTATCCCTCAAGCTGAGAGGTGCTGCTTGTGATTCTTCTATCCAGACCTGTGCAGATCTAATATGAATGCTAAGATGTATAATACAATGAATGCTATTGAATGCTAAGATGAATGCTATGATGAATGTTATGATATGATATATCCTAAGATGTATCGTACAATGAATGCTAAGATGAATACTAAATTGAATGTTAGATGAATGCTTCCAAAGATGAATACCATACTGAGATGAATGCTATATCTATCTTTAAGATGAAATACAACCTATGCAGACCTGTGAAGATCAATGACAAATTCTAAGATGAATGCTACATCTAAGACACTCACGGAACCATCACTACGTGGGGCTGTGTCAATTTCGGTGGTGGTCATGACCACTATAAAGTTGAAGAGGTAAAAACACCAATATAATCAGCAAAATTTTGAGAAAATACTTCCTTCTACATTTGAGGGTGATAGAATATCAGCAAAATTTTGAGAAAATACTTCCTTCTACATTTGAGGATGATAGAATATCTGATTTCATGCCAGATTTTTCAATAGAACCTTTATCATCTTGATAAAATGAAATTCTTAAGCCGTGTTTTGGGCCGGCGATCTTGCTCCCTTCCAGCACACGTATGTGCTAGAGATCACACACTTGCTAATAGGAAGCAATTCCTTGCGGTATGAAGGTACAGAGTGTGAGGTTATCTCCAATAACCCATGATGAATGTTAAGATGAATGCTACATTACTCTTGAAGCTGATTCAGACTGCTTAAATAATCCCTGTTGTACATTTTCAATGAAATACAAAAGAATCTACATATAATTTCCTGGTAGGGTCTTTATAACCACATTCTAATGACACAGTCGTCCCACATGATGTGCCTTGAGTGTGACTGCAGGATTCAGATTGTCTGGCATGAAGTGCAATAGACAAACGGAACATCTTGATTGAAGCGAGTAATCTCTGCACATCATTGCTTTGTCTAGACATATCATTCTTCAACCTGACACAGCTTAGAATGCATCCAATGAGATATAATTGGATCATTCATCACAATGGACTCCCAAGATGCTTTCAAGATAAAGTCGAGTCCTGGCTGGTCATGCGAGTACATTGTGAAAGAAAATGTGTCAAAGCAATTGGGAATGGTTGATCATTCATGTCTACATAAAAACCATCAAATTGATAACAAATTTATAACAAATTGACCCAATCTTGCTGAAAAGCACATGCACTGCACAAAGAAATGGGTATATGGGACTGCATACACATGTGGCATGAATGATCGGCTGAACACTTTCTGAACAATTTCTCGTCATATTACAAATATGAGGGTATTTGAAGAGCAATCCTTTTCAGGGGCCATTTCTACTATGATGATCTTCCAAAGAATGAGAAAGTTCGCAAATTATATTTCACCTTTCCCAGAATTCGACCTTCGCATTAGAGGTACTGTGTAACATTTATCACAGGGTCATGAAAGCTGTTGAAATGGTCATCTATTTATTCTAGAATGAATATACTGAACATTTTATCCAAAAAAGGGGAGAAATCAATGTTGATTTACGAGAGGAATTTCATTTGTTATTGGTATGAATAAAATTTAAACCATAGATATTATAACTAGTTTTAAAGTAATCTTCATGTAATCCCTCATCATTGTCACTTCCTATTATCCTTTGGATCGATATTTCGACATGAATTTTCAAAAGTTAAGTGATATCTTTCAGCATACCAAGAGCCAGCAAAACTATGTACCAACAATAAAGACAAATGTTTAAAAATGAAGTCTCAAAAGTATGGTCACAATCATGTACAGCAAAAAGGACAAAGCTTGGTGGGGACATTACCTATACCCTCCCCCTCTTTCCTCTCTGACTCTACTAATACTATACTAACAGAACAGAATACACAATTAGAGAAAAACACCTTGCTCGATCCTCAACTCTAATGCCAAAATAAATTCAGTCCTGGATCATCGTGTTTGTAACTCCATCAATTACAGTGAAACAAAACCCATGCTGTGCCGCTCTGCTTACAAACAGGCATCATGTATGTATCTCTCAAGAGTCCAATTTTCAGCTCAATTTTCTGCTTTCTGCTAACATAGGTAGCAGAATACCTCCCATTGTATCATATTTCTCCTACCGATGTACCTTGTTTTTTGCTTCAGGAGGAAAAGATGGCTATCATTATTCCAAGCATAGATGAACAAACACTACCTTAATATCTTCGGAGGGATTTGCCAATTACGTCAGTGAAGGGGTTAAAAGATAGTCGTTTATATCCCCGGTAATTCTGTTAGTACAGAACTGTTGGTATCATGATCCTGACATAACATTGTTAGAAGGCTGTGTACATGTAGCTGATATACAGAAACAACTAGTAACTAACCCAGTATCTCTTGCTTCATTACTCTGTCAAGAGCCACCCACCAAGTATTTTTGTTTTTCTATGGACATGTGTCATCATGAATGATAGAATTTATATGCCCTAAGGATACTTGCGTTACATCATATATATTCCTAATTACTTCTAAATATTTAGTCATAATTATATAGTCATAACTCTCATTCTGATATCAATCCACCAAAGGGAAATATCAATGAAGCACTAAAACAATCATGTATCTACGGTATACCTGTATGATTTAAATTACATTTAGAACACGACTTACATGTAAGTGGTATAATCCACATTATGAATGAAGGCATAATCACCACACTATGAGTCATTACTAAATAATGATGTCAAAGTAAGAGCAGTGATGTTGCCGACGACATGAGACATATATATTTAATGATACTAATGACTGTTCCAGATACCAAAATCACTAAGGCGGCCGCTGTCATGTAATATGTAGATAAGCAGACTATTGATATTGAACATCATGTACCATCATTTTTTACAAACAGATTGGTTCATATGCATGTCTAGACATTAAAGAAAATCAGGGATTGGTCTTTCTACAAAGACTCTTTGAAAGACAATTTTGTTTAACATAAGACAATTTTGTTTAACATAAGGCAATTTTCTCTCCTGCAACTTGAATATCAAAATGACAAAAATATTGTGAATTTCCCCAGAGTAATACATTCTATTGAAAGGGTAGATGCATTTGTCCCACTAAACAAATGACCTTGATCTATGTGACTCTCTTATAGCTTTCCAAATGTATTAATGATGTGGTCTAAAACTAACTTCAAGTACAGACAAAAATCATACATAATTCACCAAATCAATGAACATGATCAACAATGTAGATTACTATAACAAATCAAACAGAAGTGAGCAAGGTGAAAAATATATATCTTTTTCCCATTTCAAATGTAAATATCTATTCTATAACATGGAGGAAATAAAACAATTATGAAAACATCTTATGTAAGACAAGATCTGTAACTAGGTGGGGTGAAACGAAAGACAATTTCATGATGAAAGCCTACATACCATGCATCCTTTCTTTGGTGAATATGAATAAAAGAATTACAAGAGAATGCATGTTTTTTCCCCTTAGATTTTCAATTGGGAATGTCTAAAAGGAGTATTGTCTACAATGCATTCGTATCCTAGGGACATGAGGGGATTACAGAACTGGAAACTTGATCATCGCAGCTCAAGGGAGTGAAAATAAATACTCCGATGAAGACACCAAACAAGACCTGAATAGAAAGGGTATATATGTAGATGAGAGGCATAAGGACATATCGTCTGCTGAGAGCCGGAAGGGCAGTATCTCCTATCATCCAATGCAGAGTTAATACCCTGCTGGCTCACACTATAGACAATATCGTGTGTTGAGAGCCAGAAGGGTGTTAATTCTGTGTTAAAACATGAGTTAACGCCCTTCTGGCTCTCAACAGACGATATGTGTTTTTTACTGTGATCAATCTTAGCTTCACTCTGCATCTCAACTCAATGCATCTTGATTATCTATGGGAGTTTTAAAATTCAGCTGGTAGCGAGCTTTTTGATTGTTTAGTTCTACTTCTCTCTCCTCTTCCTTTTATTTCCAAATGCATTACAACTCATGTATACCGAACATAAGCAGCTGAAATCTTGCACAAATAAGACAGTTTTCTAAAGATATTCATATGGTGTTCATCACCAATGCACAGTATTTATCTGCATTGCAATATCGTATTTCTCTATATAAAAATACATAATTATCATTTTTAGCAAAATATTCCTTATTTCCTATATTTTGTACTGGTCTCTCCCATACCATCAAAATGTCAGGTTACTAGGTATCAGGAACCGTAATGCAGACTATCAAGGCCGTACGCAGCCAGGGGGGGCAGTTGCCCCCCCAGAAATTTCAAAATCATACTTTTTTTTAATTGGGTTTTAGACTTCAAGTTATGGGTTCCTTTGAAAGCGATCATCTTGCCCCCCAGGAAAAAATTTCTGCGTACGGCCTTGCAGACTATCTCATAGAAAGACTGATTTTCCTGTAATATAAAATCGCACTTACTATACACAGGGGATCACGGTGCATTACGTAATCAGTTCTTTTCAATTCTTTTTCAATTTTCTATTTCACGTCATGAGACTCAAACTAATTATATCTAGCCTTCACAATTGTGTTTATTTCTCCATCTTCATACCTCAGGGGTCCTTATTAATTCAAGGAGTGTCATTATCAGCTGGAAAATGTATCACCAATGATTTAAACCAACTTCAACAAAGAAAATTCATCATGAAGAGATGGATTATATTTATAGTGACCTTCCAGAAACTACTCACCATTTTCTTCTTCAAAAGAAAACATATTAGTCTAAGTGCTTTAAATGCAAACTGGCAAAATGCATAACGATTACAATGGTTGAGTGCATTTTGTCTCACATACTAGTCAATGTTTTTCTTCAGCTCTGTTTAGTACACTAGTATCGATAGAGCAGTAATTATCTACAATAATCATCTTTTCCACAGAGAGAATGTCATTATGAGAATTAAAAATCCTTTTCAATTTTCTATTTCATGTCATCAGTCTTAAACTTATCATATCCAGCCTTCACAATTGTGTTAATTTCTCAATTTTCATACCTCAGGGGCCCTTATTATTTCAAGGAGTGTCATTATCAGCTGGAAAATGTATCACCAATGATTTAAACCAACTTCAACAAAGAAAACTCATCATGAAGAGATGGATAATTATAGTGGCCTTACAGAAATTACTTACTTTTTTTTCTTCAAAAGAAAACATATTAGAATAAGTGCTTTAAAAGCAAACTGGCAAAATGCATAACAATTACAATTGACGAGTGCATTCTGTCTCACTATTTTTCTTCAGCTGTTTAGTACACATGTATGAATAGAGCAGTAATTATCTACAATTATTATTTTTGCCAAAAAGAGAATGTCATTTTAAGATTTGTTTTTGTTTTGTTTTTCTCAGATATTTTGTTGTTCAAAATAAAGCTGGATTGATTTTGTTTTGCAATATATTACTACTGTTTTGCGGCGCCTAACATCCTGCTTTGCAGCGGCTGCGCAGCTCTTTGGACTCGAGGTCAGTTTGAAGAAGACGGAAGTCCTCCACCAGCCTGCACCCCGGGAGGAGTACCGCCCCCCTCACATCACCATTGGCGAGACTGAGTTGAAAGCAGTTCACCAGTTTACCTACCTGGGGTGCACCATCACATCAGATGCCAAGATCGACAGGGAAGTAGACAACAGACTGGCCAAGGCAAACAGCGCTTTTGGCAGACTCTTACAACAGAGTCTGGAACAACAAGCACCTGAAGAAGGGCACCAAGATCAGCGTCTATAGAGCCGTTGTACTCCCCACCCTGATGTACGGCTCTGAGTCATGGGTAACATACCGTCACCACAATATATTACTACTGTAAATCCCTTTCATTTTTTTTTTTGTCTCCCGAAGGGGCTTTCACATATCCAATCTGGGGCTCGTACAGCGAGTAAAAACAGACATCTTGGCAAATTTCGTATGATGCCCGGCCGGCTCCTTTACAGGACACTTTTAACCAGCCATACGGGCGCCGCAGTGCTAAGCTGGCTGCCCCCAATTCTCCCGGCGTTTGCATCTGACTGTTAGGCCGTAGAAAGCTCGTAGAAGGCCCATGGGCTCCGCACAATTCTTTCTGCCAATTCTCGTGAAGAATTAGACAGGCACCTTGCGGTGCTCCAGGGTGCCACATGGCTATTCTTTGTCCCCCTCATGGGCCCCTCAAGGGTCCCTGGCGATATGTACAACACCGGGTGCCTGCCCTCCGGGGTCCGTTTGATGTAAAAAACGGTGCACCTGTTCATCGAACAGAGACCAGAAGCTTACCGCACAGCACCAGCCCCGCACACTTATGGTTTGTTGATGGGCGCCTTGCGATTACACTCCACCAATTTTCACCGGGTATGCCCGGGCACCGGAGAATATGAGACTACACACGCCGCAGAAATGAAAATCGTAAGGGACCCGTAGGGTCTCTAAAATCCACGGCAAGCCGCCGGGTGGGGAAAATTGTATGGGGCCCGGTGGATATGTGACATAGGCTTAGTATTCAGTAAGACAATTTTTTTGTGTGCAAAACATTCAATTACAGAATATAAAGAATATAAAATCAAAGTAAAAAGTGTATTCTTATTTGATATATGATAGTTTTTCTTACAGTCATCCACAAATTTAAACTTCATTTACATCTTACATAAATATTCATGTGTCTTGAAGGAGACTGCTACTGCTATAAGAAAATTCAACCAGAACTTTCCTTTAATATTATCATGCTTTCTGATATAGGATTTTCCTACTCTTTCATTTCAGGTCTAAATTTGATCTCACTAAATTTTTCCCAAACAACTCATACAGCACTGATTGATCTGGAAGTAGCTGGCTTACAGCAGTTTCTTGGTAAGAGGTTATGCCCGGCTAGACAGGAGATATTTTAGCAGGATTAACACAGATTTGTATTTTGCAACTTGACGAGGGAATGCGCACAGACAAAACCACAGCCTAAAGGTAGTGTTGAACAGGGCATTCACACAAAAGGAAATTGATATGGAACTTTATAGAAAGAAGTATGAATAATGCTTGTATAGCAGAATTGGCCTACATATGGGATAAGAACATTGTACAAAGGAATGTCATATGTAGAAACTGGCTTGGTGACGTCTGCTTACAACCACATGTTTAGGGTCACTCAAACACACAAAGCTAGTTGGTAGTATCAGTAAATGCTCATGATAAGCCCTGCCTAATTATACAGCTTTTGTTCTGTTTTCTGTTTTTTTCTTTATCAAGTTTTTATTTGAAACGATTCACAAAACCTCTGTTTCACTATGTGATATTTCTAGACTGTTAAATATATGATGTTCCGACTAGAAGCGATTAATAATTCATTGTATAGTTTTATGGTTTTCTTCCAGCTATGCAACAATTTTTGCTCATCTGAATGAGGGGGGAGTCTTAAAAAGCATACAGCTAGGGATTGACAACTTTTTCTGCTTCATTATTGAACAGTGTCTATCATCCCCCGAGGTTCAGTTGTTGTTCTGAATGCTGTGCAAGCACAAATAATTGATGAAGAGAAACAGAGCTGACAGCCAAAGTCTATGATTATTTTATAGGTTTCCTTTTCATCATTTCTATGACTGGAGGCGTGGGTTGAGGTGGTTTCCTATGATATTGTTGACATTTTTTAAATGGCTGGAGAAGCATCAAAGTGGAAAAGAAACTTTGTTTTATCATCACTTTCCTCGAAATGTCACACTTGACAATGCTGCATAGGCTATGATTACAAGGCTTCATATCCAGGAAAAAAATGCAGTATCCTTAATAACTCATTCATCATTCTATAATACACTCTTTCTTATTTGTTGTCTAGGTGACACCCACAACTTACTTCACAATGTACATCCTTAATTCTTTTAGGCATGGAATGTTCTTCGTTAAAATAATTGTATCAGAAAAGCAAAACAAAATGCATTATGCTTAATAACCCATTCATCATTCTATAATACACTCTTTCTTATTTGTTGTCTAGGTGACATCCACAACTTACTTCACAATGTACATCCTTAATTCTTTTAGGCATGGAATGTTCTTCGTTAAAATAATTGTATCAGAAAAGCAAAACAAAATGCATTATGCTTAATAACCCATTCATCATTCTATAATACACTCTTTCTTATTTGTTGTCTAGGTGACATCCACAAATTACTTCACAATGTACATCCTTAATTCTTTTGGGCGTAGAATGTTCTTCAGAAGAAAAAAAATGCATTATGCTTAATAACCCATTCATCCAGTGCTTTTATTACACACTCATTTTGCTTTGTTACCTAGGCAATTAACATCTCAAAATTATTTCACTGTGTACATCCTTATTTCTATTGATCATGAAATGTTCTTCATAAAAAAAAATTAATATAATAATCACCATCTTCCAATTAAACTTCACTTCATTCTAAAGTCAAAACAAATTTTAATTCAATACGAGAAAATATTTCTTTAATTTCTCTCGGTATTCTCTGCCTCTCGTCACTTTCTGTATAACTATCTTTCCCATCAAAAAGCAACCTCTTTATAATAGAGAGAGAAAGATAGAGAGAAGGAGCAGAGAGAAGGAGCAGAGAAGAGAGGAGAATACAATACCACATGATTTGTATGTAAATGAGCCAACTTTAGCAGAAACCATCAAAGGAAAAAAGGCACTCAACAAGAACAACAAGAATATATTTAATTGATGTATTAAAAATTAACAATTTTTTATTAGGCACGACATAGTGAATACACTATATCAAAACAGTTTATGAGCAAAACAGCCTGATTATTATGCATCTCATATATTTGGTCTATTTTGGAGGTAAAAAAAATGGTGTGATGCAGCTTACGTGAAAGTTCACTCAGTGTACAACCAACATGTCTGATACCCTAGTGCCAATCTCAAAGCACACAGATTAATCAAATAAATGAAACACAAGCCACTCTGCTTGAAGTGGTCAGTAAACAAAATTAGCTAGATATCCTCTGATTAGCATGCTATTAACACAACATGTTGTTTTCCTGACATAGTCACTTCATTCCCATAGGTGTCAAGTAAGATTACACTGCTGCATGGTATGTATAGATTCTAAAATATATTCACACCTGAACATACTGTCAATTCCTTCATTCTCTTCTGAAACTCTTTCAGAATCAGTGAAGTTTCATTCAAATCTTATTATTATGTCAAAGGGTTCAGCATGAGATTAATGGCAATGGTGATGACAATGACTATTTAATGATAAAGTTGAGTTCTGATCATGATATTGAATTGTGAAAGAAAATGTCTTGAAGCAATTGGGAAAGGTTGATTATATAGCACCTAAGTATTGGTACATGTATATGCTGTAAGGCTTTGGAATCACCAAAATGATAAATTGACTCGGTCCTGTTGAGATTCACATGCACTGCACACAGAAATGTGTATATGGTACTACACACAAATGTTCGGCCCAAACATGTCAGCTGTCATATTTAGAATGTGAGGGCATTCGAAGAGAAATCATTTTCAGGGGACATTTCTACTATGATACTCTTTCAAACTAATGTAAAATGATGATGAGAAAGCTCACAAATTATTTTGTACCTCAACCTTCTCTTTAAATCGTTATCCTTGATTTGCGTGATCTGAATAAAAAACGTTAGTGGCTCTTTTGGCAGGAGATCTGAAGCTGAAAATAACTACGGAAATTGAATAATTGATCACTATGGCAAATAGAAATAGAGCCAGGAGAATAGTACATGAACTCTAAGATAGGGGGACTGCATGAATCCCAAACATGAATTGCAAATAGGTGAGAATTTATAAAATATATTTTTGAAAAACTTCACATAGTTTCCACAAAGTAATTCAGCAAATATAATTTCATTTTAGGCTGAAGAAAAGTAGTAATGTAATATTAGGCTCCCCCCCCCCAACAAAAATAAAATCTTAAACCAATCATGGTGATAATTGCAAAAAGTCAAAAGTTTAACACAAACAGATAACTGCATAACAATATCCATTACTACTACCACGATGTTACCTGAAGTTCAATTGACCAAGTTCATGTATTGAAGGGTGTTATCGTATCAATTGATTTGGGGCTTTGCACAACTCTGATGAAAAATGGCATGCACAAATACATCCTACTCCAGTTTGACTATGCAGTTTGTGCAATGTTCTAAATTATTTGTTTTGGTACATTTCCAACCTTATCAACTCCATTTAATCATGTCCATTAGGTCTGTATAATTTGCAATATCACAATTTGCCAAATTCTAATTTCAAGCCAAGGTTAAAAATCAAGCAGGAACTTAAAACTAACTTTTTACAGGTTTTCTATAAAGTTACTATCCTCATTCATTTCAGTTCTTGTCCTATATAACATTATACAGTCATGTAAGGTTGGGTATCACTCCATTGATTTCTTGTGGGACGGCTCTAAAAATTGGACGATATACAAAAATGCAATAAACTGTCTTCACGCAGTATTGTAGTTGTGTAGTTTCTTGCCCCTGCATTAGATTAACACTCCAATTTAAATAGTTCTAATGGTCACTTTTCATTTTTTATGGAAGGAAAGTGGAAGGTAAGTTGTTGCAAATTCAGTTAATATCAATAATACCAGAGAGAGTGAGAGAGAATGTGGGGGGGGGGGGGGTTGGGGGTCAGTGGCATAGCATGAGTCCAGCCATTGAAGGGGCCTCCGGTATCATTGAGAGAGGAGTAGTAAAATGAAGTGCAAAAGAAGAAAACCAAGTAAGGAGAGGGTGTTTACTGTCATATATCATTTTCATACTCAATATCTCCTTTCTCTCACTTCCCCTTATTGCTTTTTTCCATTCAATGAGGGAAAGTAAGGGGGTGAGTCCTCCCCTATAACTATACTACTGAGAGCTTGCCAAAAATGGTGTTAAAGGGAAGCTTGACTTCTGGGAAAAGTAAAAAATAATTTTTGAGCTTTCTCATTCTTATTATGTTAATTTAGAAGATTATCATAGTAGATATGTCCCCTGAAAAGGACTGCTCTTCAAATGCCCTCACATTTAAAATATGACAACAGCTGACATGTTCAGGCTGAACATTTGTGTGTAGTCCCATATACACATTTCTGTGTGCAGTGCATGTGACTCTCGGCAGGATTGAGTCAATTTCTTATCACCTTGGTAATTCCAAAATGTTACAGCATACACCAATTCTCATGTGCTTTATAATCAACCTTTCCGAACTGCTTTGAGACAGTTTCTTTCAAAATTCAATCTCATGGTCTTTATTCTGCTTCAAAGGGCAAAGAAATCCTAATCCAAGTTCAAGACTCACAAAAACAATTTTACACTTACCAGTTATATCTCCGGGATGAAATCCTCTGGATATCTGATGAGAAAACAGAACGAAAATATATTTGCAATGTATACATGATGAGATGACCTATTTTGTTAAGGCATCCTGAGGGGGGGGGGGGGGGGGGAAGAACAAAGCTGTTTTCATCACTAATAATCTAATTATTACCACTTCTTTGTTATCTCAAGAGTTAATATAAAATCACCTACTTTCAGCAAAAATGGGAACAGAAACACCCATACAGCTACAGAATAATAGAACCTGTGAAAATACATCACCCAGAACCTGAAACTTACTGATGAATCATCTATCCTACTTTGCTGGTTTCTATATGTAAATCATGAAGCAATGCTTTTATCCCCCCCCCCTCCCCCACACTCTCTCTATTCCTATCTCTCTCTCTCTCTCTCCCTCTCTCTCTTTCTCACCCAGACACTCGATATGCTCTCAAACTATCTTGCCTCCTTACAGACGTTGAGTCCACCATCCCTCATCTTAAGAAATCATCCATCAACCCCCACCTCTCTCCATCTCTCTCTCTCTCTCTCCCAGACACTCCATATGCTCTCAAGTTATCTTGCCTCCCTACAAACCTTGATTCCTCCATCCCTTATCTAAAGAAATCATCCCATCAACCCCCCCCCCCCCCCACCATCTCTGTCTCTCTCACTAAAAACTCCATATGCTCCAATATCATCTTGTCTTACTAGAGATCTTGATTCATCCATCTCTGCTCCTTCATCTTAAAACAAATCATAGCATCAAGGCCCCCCAACTCTCTCTCTCTCTTTAAAATACTCCATATGCTCTCACATCATATAGCCTCCCTACAGACCTTGATTTCTCCATCCTTCATCTCAAGAAATCATCCCACCAACCCAGGAGCGCTCTTTCTTGGATGAGATCAGCAAACATTGAATCTAACCTGGCAATCGCTCACAGGGTGGACCAGTATCAATGTTTGCAAGATTGTGCAAACAGAGAGAAAGTGGAGATGTCTTTAAAGGTAATGTAAGGTTCTCAGAAGGGTCAGGGAAATCATTGACAGTTTTACATGCACAGCAATTTATTATAATAGCCATGTTCATACGGGACTTGTAGTTTTGAAACTTGTAGTTAGCGAAACTTAAAGTTAACCAAACAACAGCTCTCTAACAACGACGAGGGTTCACAAGGGCCTGAAACCACGACACTTATTGATACTACAAGTCGAGTGATCGTCATTTGACATGAGCAGAGAGGTCATCATTAACAACAAGATTGCTAAACATAAAATTTATTCTGTCCATTTCTGTCCACTATTCCGTAACTACAATAAGGATCCCCCTTGCTCGCGGTTCTGGCGTTAACTACAAGCTTGCTTGTGGTTCTGGAACTACAAGTAAAGTTTCGAAACTACGAGTCTGTTCATACGGTCTGAAACTACAAGATAACTAACTACAAAATAACTTAAAGTTTTGAAACTATAAGCGAAACTTAACTCCCTTTGTGTGAACCAGACTAATGAAACCTGCTATAGATATCACCCATCTGTAAAGACCACATTTACCCCCTTGAACTGTGTTTCATGTTGTTACCTGGACATGATCTCCACCTGTCTATAAAGGCCACTTCCCTTGCTCCCCTTGATTGATCTCTATAGGTCTGACATTACTAGCTCAAAATCACGGCCTGAATTATTGAGAATAAGCAGATTTTGCACAAGCAGACAATGAAACCATTGTTACCTTGAAGTCAGTAGAGTATAATCCCAACCATAAGTTTTAACTCTGCATATTCTGACACTTGGTAATTAATTCATTTTTCATGCATTATATATCAGCAGAAATAATATTTTTTTAAATACGATTCTTAGTAGCTACTCTTTTAAATCATAGAAAATATCAGTATCCTTGAGAATATGATATTGAGATTAGACTTGAACTCAACATGTCCTTCATGTTAGGCCAACAGCCAAGTAAACCACTTCCTACTAATCCACAAAATAAATGAGAATATGAGAGGGAAGTTCTGCATCGTAACAAGATATCATGAATTACTTTAATGAAATGCTTCATCAAAAACTAATGGATCTCCATAAATGAATGAAATGCAGAAACTATGATCTCAGAATGATTTGTTTGTACTTCAAATTTCCATTCTCGTATAAGTTAGAAAATATTATTGCACTCAAGTTAGAATAACATACTATACAGATAAATTGTTTACACAAATTCCTTTCAAAATCCATCTACATCAAACACATGCAACCATGACTTCTAAGTATATTTTCACTTGATTTTGGCAGATTGAGAAAAACATATATTCCATCTTATAATATAAGTAAAAAAACAAAAAATTGCTAGAACAACTATCTAATCATGAGGAACGCAAATGGAAATCATAAACCGCCTGTAATCAAGAATCACATTGATTCATTCTCGTCTGAACACAAGTATTCTCTACCCTACAGTTCCTATGTGACAGCTGACCTCACATGATGAGGCATCCAAGTTCATGTTTAATTACATCGCAACTCTCAAATATATACACACTTCTACTTGCTGGCTATGTGATTGTCTCCATGCACTGCTATCAATCAAACCAAGTAGCAAATATTGGATTTTTCAATCAAGAAAAGGGGTGAACACGCTTTCAAAGATGTCTCCTTACATCTCTTATGCTGAGGGCTGAAAGGGCGTATCTCTATGGAAAATGATAGGAGTTAACGCCTTTCTGGTACTCAGCAAATGATCTACTCCTTGTAGCAACAAGAGAGGACATGACAACTGGTTTTACAGGATGAGACGGGATGAGTGGGGATAAAGACAAATCATGCCATGTCATTCCTCTCTCTGTCTCCTTTTTATTCCTGGAAATAGACTTGAAGAATAGGGCCATGAGAGTCATGATTCAATGTGTATAGCAAGAGGATTTACTGCTTTCACTTATTATAGTCTGTTGAGAGCCCAAAGGGCATAAGATATGTGTTAATGGATAGAAGTTACGGCCTTCTGGCTCTCGATCTGTCGACCTTTCGACAGAAATCTCCCTATCCACTCCTCCCTGTCTCAACTTTCCCTTTATTTCCTAGGAACATCTCTCATCATCGTATTCAACATGTTTTGATGCCACCATGTTATCACACACACACATCTCATCAAACTTTCTCATGCATAGCTCCAAAATCTAATTCAATGCCAGGCTGGACCCACATAAGCTCCTTAGCACTGCCGTGGCGACACCAAGCTGCCTCTAACGACAATCTGCCTCAGGCTGCACACCCATAAAACTGGCTTTTTACGGCACGGTTACCGGGATTAGCGGCACATTAACCTCTTGTGAAAGAGGGTTTTCGGCATCACCGGAGTGTCTTAGGGTTTGCTCATCACGTTCTCAATGTGTTCCCTCAAAGAGAGAGCTGCAGTGTTATTCCACCTGCGTCACGTTCTGACAGAGAGCTCATTTTTCATCTCAAAATTCTGTCAAACGTTGGTGCGCTTCTTGAAAGGCTCCTATCAATTTTATTTCATTTTATATTCATGCATTTCTGTAGAGTAGAAATAAGACTGGTTGATGAAATACGGATTTGATCATAAATAATCAATGCTTTGAGAAAAATATGAAAGAGTTGTGTTCTCTTTAAAAAAAAAAAAGGAAAATGTTCAGTAACATATTTCTATCTTTCTTATTTCTCTAGAATCAGAAGCATCTGAAAAACTAGCGCCTCAGACATATTTTACATTCACAAACTAAATTGACTTTCACAACAAAAAGTATTCAAAATATTGCCAGGATCTCCCTTCTTTACACCTAAAGTTGATTATACTGTATACTCAACTGGTATTAAACCTGCTAGTGGTTCTAAAAAAAAAAATATTGAATAGTGGACATATTACAGTGAAGTTTGTCTGTATGTCAATTCTGAAATGCCAAATCAGAGCTGAATATCTGTCAGCAGTCATTACGACTTTAAACAGAAAGTTACAAAAAAATCCATTAGATTTTTCTGCCTGACAACATAAACAACATTTTTATAGACCATTCATTCTGGCAGTAACTGAGTAGATAGTTCATTCAACTCATACTATGTTTTAAAACTGCTTGATTGAAGATTTAATGCATGTAAATAGGAGAGACACTTCATTTTTGTAACCAGTAAATGATACTGTTTACTGGTAAAAAATTTTTGGTTGGCCTTGAAAAAGGTAGCCTTAGTTGGCAATAGACTTTTTTCATTACTTTAGCCTTACTATACAGTGCGTATCAAAAAAAAGGATACCCAACTTTGATAGCCTCTAATTAGAAAGCTATAACCAATGTGATCTTGAAATCTATTCCAAGGCAAAAAGTAACTTGTTTTCTGTCTCATGATACCTCATTCATGACTTTTTAGCCACGGATGACTGAGCACCAGCATTTTTAAAAAGTGTCATCAAAATCTCCTTATACCAAGTTTGGACTGATGCAAGGAATGTGGGTCAAGCCATATGAATGTGTTACTTCAGGCTAAAAACATTTTAAAAGTTGAATTCTCTTTTGTGCTTCAATGCTTCGCTGTTTAAAGCAATCCAGGGTATCACATAACCTTGTTTCAATCCATATGATAATCTCAATCTATTTTAACAGCCTTCTAACTTCTTGTCTCATGATAACTAAAAACTCGCTGCATCGCACCATTTCACCTGCATAAGGTGCATTTAGGTGTTTTTCTCGAATAGTGCATGAACTCAAAGGTTTACTGACTTTAAAGACTGAAAAATATAAAGGAAGGATACATTTGTTGAAAATTACCAAAGTAATTGATAGTAGACTTCCCTATATAAGATAGCTTCCCAAATAAACTTTGTCCATTTTGAATGACTCAATAAAAAGGCTTCCCTTAAATAAGGGTTGCGGATGAAACTGATATGGTGTCAGCACGGCAAAGAAAATATGATAAATTATGCTTGTAATAAGCCTATTCTTGAGTTTGAGTTGACATCAACACCTTTTCTATTCATATGCACAAAATCAATTGAAATAATTAAGTAATTGTTTTCAAACCAGAATAAGAGATGCATAATTGGTTTTGACCCACATTCGTTGCTTCAGCCCAAACTTGGTACAAGAGGATTTTGACAATATTTTTTAAAAAGCCTGCTGCTCAATCATGAATAAGATACCCTTTGACAGAATATAAGTTGCTCTTTACTATAAAATAAATGGTAAGCCAATAGAGGTTATAACTATTTAATTAGAAGCTACCAAAGTTGGGTATACTGTTTTTTATACGCACTGTATAGGTACCACCTGGCTTCCTTAGGCAATAGGTTTAGAAGAAGAAAATGCCTGCAACTGATTCTTCTCTTCTGATAAAAAGCAGTATATCCAGTATATATAAGCTTTCCTGTAAAAATTATACTCATACATGGCATATTCACCAATTTTATTCAATGTCGTAATGTATGAAAATTGACTTGTTTCATATCTGAAGTAGATAACATATCATCAATTAATATATTTTAACAAAGCATAGTGTGCCTGTAGAAGGGCATAAACAAATGCATGGCCAAAGGATGTTCATTTTCAGAATAAACAATATACAAAGATAATGAAATCAGCATTAAACTATTAGTTTACATGTATCTATTAATCCTTGAGTTGTCATTATGTAAAGGTTCATATTATTACTCCACATGGTACTCTGATACTGCAAGGAATATGTGCTATACCACATATGCTAGGGGTGGGATTGAACACATTGGCCCAAATTCACATAGGAGGTTTGGTCTAAACCATGGTTGAAACCCCCTCCTGGGTTTTTAAGTGTACATGTACATGCACACAGAATCAGATCAAATTTTCTTCGAGTGCGCAAATGGGCATTGTGCGATTATTTACGCCTATTTTAGTACACTTAAGGAGGTTTAAACCTTACCCACGGTTTAAACCTCCTTTGTGAATTCGGACCTTTATGTTTGAGTGAGAGATTACTGACCTTGCTACAGTGTATGTATTACCTTGTTGACTGGCAAGGTGTTTCATGTTGCCTAATTAACAGGTGATTAAAGCAATCTTGAGAAGGAGTAAACTATCCTCCTTTTTCAAGTGTCCCTGAAATCCTGAATACAATGTGAGTCAGTGAGACACATTAGTGCCATGAGATTCAAGCTATGTGGAAATCTCTCTCTTTCTCGCATACTCACACAACTTCAAAATTTAGGGCTGCAAAAAAGGATGAAGTATGTTTAACTCTGTATAAAATGATACACATCAATGCTCTCCTACCTCTTAACAGTCTCAAAATCTGCAGGAATATCTTTAATTTTTACCCTCTGTGCATCATTTTCTAAAACAAAAAACACCATTTGGGTATAACCTTAAAAGACTAATTCTCTTTCACATTATTCTAAAAGTGCATAATGGGTTATTTGGGGTTGTATGTTGTGAACAGCCCATTTGGCAGGTCAGGCCTGGTAGAAAAAACCTTTTTGCAAGTGGGATCAATAATTGTGACCGAAGGCTAGAGTCAGGAGGCCCGCGTCCAATCCATAAACCTCAGCAAGGTAGCCAAGCCGTAATGGCCTACATGCGTGTGTCATCAGCGAGCGGCTCTCAGGCGTCTAATGACCACAATGGTGTTGGAGCTACTCTAAACCTCTCAAAAAAAATGCAGGCATTTATTAATCATTTCCTCCTTATCAGCACAAAAATATCTGTCCATGGATTATCAGGAGTCGCCTTCAATATATCTTGACCTTGATTGTTCAAGATGATGGAGTTTACTGGCATAACACATCTTTGGAGAAAAAACAAGTATTTTGAGTGCATAAAGGTGAAAATCAAGGATTCCAGCCGTCAATTTACCCAAGGACTACATAGAATTTTGCTGTGATACCCTCACTCACTAGCTGTGATGCCTCCATCAAAATAATAAAGCTTATTGGACCACTTTAGCCCCCATGACCTTTGGCTATCATATACTCTATGTTGGCTTTTATCCCAGAGTGACATACATGTAAAGCTGGAGATATTCACATCATGTCCTTCCCCACATAGTGAGGAAAGCAGTGGAAAGTTGATGCTATGATTATTATCTTAAAATGGTAGACTGAGGCAGCTTAGCGAAATTTAATGGCATGATAAGACGAGTCCAGAACGCTAAATGCATATCATTAAAAATCGTAATTTTATTTCATTAAAGGAGAATTAACCCCAGAATATAAATGTACTTGTTCAAAGGTGTAATATATTCTTAATTACTGGCCTGTATCACTTTAGAAATAAAATATCAGAAAAGGGTTTAAATCAAGACATTCTGGCACATGGTATCATCTGCTAACACTTTACCTGGGGGCTGCCATTTTCTTGATGATATGGAGTTGTACATGAACCATTGGAAACCGTTCCGGTCAGGAAGATATTTTTAAGCCTAGAGCTAAATTGCTTCTCTTCATTACAAAAAATCCCCATATATGATGGAAAATACATAACAGGTGTATACATATATTCTGAAATTTGAAATTTATAGATTTCTTTTTAAATTCTCTGGTTTTGCTAAATAGAAATCGATTTCTTGGGCTTGCCTGGCAGAGCAGAACATAATTTATACAACGCGCATTCTGACTATTGAAGTCCATTATCTCAAAGCAGGTGAATGCATAGTTTGTCACTATTGACGCTCGGGAAAGTTATCATCCATAAATTTGAATTAATTTGCTCCGTCGCGTACGTCATAGTATCAAGAAAATAGATTTCTATTTAGTAAAATAGTTATTTTCAAAGAAATATAAAACACATTTTCGTTTTTAGAATATATGTATACATCTGTTAAATATTTTAAATCTCAAATGGGATTTTGTATCAGGAAGAAAGACAATTTTGGATTCGGATTAAAAATATCTTTATATACACATTAAGAAAATGGCAGCCCCCAGGTATCGCTAGCAGACGATAAATTTTGCAGAAAAAAATCTTGATTTATACCCATCTCGTATATTTTAATGCATAACTATGTAGGACAATAAGAAGGAATAGATTGCATCTCTGAATATAAGCACATTTATATTTTGAGGTTAATTCCCCTTTAAGCTTGAAACATATTAAGCCTGAAACCAAGAAAATTATAACTAATTTTGTTATTTACTAGATAAATCTATGTATCTACCTATTTGCTAGTTTCCCAAACTATGCCGTCATTCGAAAAAAACCCAAGTCTAAAACGCGCAGCCCCTGCCTGCGCGCGCGTACTCCCCGTCCACCAATCCAATCGCGCCACCGCCATACTCTTCCTCTTCCGAGCAGTCAGAGACAGAATCTAGGACATGTCAGACAAGGAGAGGGGCTGGAGGGAGGGACATAGGTAGATACATAGATTTATCTAGTAAATAACAAAATTAGTTATAATTTTCTTGATTTACAGCAATAAATCGATGTATCTACCTATTTGCTAGAATAGCACGGATAAAAACCCGGGTGGCATGTCCCAGGACGGGAGTAACTAACGCGGGGCAGACAGAGACGACGAAGCAGCTCTCAACCCAGAGGTTTCAAATCCAACCTCACCCGAAGGAGCATCCTTAAGATAGAAGGATGTGAAGAAAGTAGGGGAACGCCAAAAGGCGGCCCTCAAAAGTCTTCCAAAGGGATGAACCTGACAAAGCGCCCAGGAGGTAGAACACTCCTAGTGTCATGCGCTCTGGGAGGCTTCCCAGACAGGAGAGCCTCCGAACCCGCAGCTTGGATAGCCTCGACAATCTCCCGTGATGCTGGGGAAGAAAGGTGATGGAAAAAGAGAAGAGCTGATCATCCTTACAAAAACAACCGTAGTCCTATCCAAGTACCATTTGAGAGCCCTAACAGGGCACCAAGATTTATCCTCCATGACGGAAGAGAATTCCGACAGAGGACTCAAGAACACTTCGATTAAGCCAGAAGAATCCGTCTGATTCTTGGCACTAACGAAGGTCGAGGGACAAGACGTACACCTTGCCTTTCCCATCTGATATGCCCGGGGGCCGTAGAGAGAGAAAGGTGTTCTTAATCGGGAGATGGTGTAACGACGCTTTGCAGAACGGCCCAAAGGGCGGTTTGGCCAAGGCGTCCAAAACCAAGGAAGGCTCCACGCAGGAGTCAACTGGCGATATGCTGGGCGTGTCAAAAGAAAGACCTCAGCAAATGAGTCAGGAAGGGAGAGATTGAAACTCCCGAACCATCAGAAAAAAACCAAGGTGAACCGCAGTAATAGCGGACCGGTAACCACTAAGTTAGAGAGGGCCCTGCCCTTATCGAAAGGAGTAATAAGGAAAATTGTTGTAAAAGCACCCACCGGGGCAGAAACGGGGAAAACAAACCCCTTCTCCCCAACAAGCATGGAAGGTTTCTAAACTCGAGTTGACAACAGCTCGGGTAGAAACTCTTCTGCTCTGGACTATGAACTGGGAGGCTCTCTCTGAGAGTCCTCGCTTCCTCCCCAATAGCGGCCAGGCGGTCAATGTAGAGCCGCCGGACGATGGTGGAGGATCCCCGACAGGGGCTGATCTGAGGACTGCTCTCCATAGAAGGGAGAGAGGCCGACCGTCCAGGAGAGACAGAAGAAGAGGAAACCAAGGTCTCCTCGGCCAGCAAGGTGCTATGAGCAGAAACCCACGCCTGATCCTCCTGAATCTTCCCCAGGAACTGAGGAATTAAGGAGATCGGCGGAAAGGCGTAACCCCAGAAGTTCTTCCCTGAAGGGAGAACGCATCGAGGGCCCAAGCTTCCGGATCTCGCACTCGAGAGCAAACTCGGGAGGCGATGATTCAGAGCTGTCGCAAACAGGTCTATCTCCAGATGGGCGCAGACTGAACTGAGGTAGTCGAAGACCTCTTGATTCAGTGACCACTCGGAGGGGGGACACATGTCCCGGGACAGCAAATCTGCAATCAGATTGTCCCGCCCGGGAACATAGGAGGCGATCGGAATCACTCGGTGAGGCCGACACCACTCTTAAGTTTGGCGGTTAGATCGTTCAGGGTAGCGGGAAGAGTCCCGCCCTGTCTGTTGATGTAAGCAGCAACAGAGGTGCTGACCGTCAAAATCAGGACGGAGCGACCTACAAACATGTTCTCGAAAAGGTGGAGAGACATGAGGACTGCCATCAATTCCAACACAATAAGTGGGGCAAGGTGCACAGGTGTGACCAGTCCCCCGAGACCACCTGGTCCGAACAGGGCGATAAGTAGGCGTTTGATCTCCTCGGTGAGAGGAATCCACACCTTGAGCGAGTCTACACTGGGCTTGAAAACTTCAGAAGATGAAGTTGGAAAAGGCCTCATATGAAGCCAACAGTCTTTGAGGACATCCCTATGGCTCGATAAGTGGTCCAAGAACTGGTGCCATCGGCCTGCCCGAACTCGACGTAAGAGACGAAGAGATCGAGCTAGAAAGACAATTGCGTGAATTCTCTCCCGACTGGGGCGGGTAAGTTGGTTCACAATGTCTAATTTCCGCACTCTAGGTAAATGGGTCTGCGGGTAGGAGTCAACTCCTACTTGTCCCAGTTGGCTATGAATCGTACTTCTTGCGTAGTACGGAGAAGTAGGGCCATGTGCGACTGAAGGACGGACACAGAGCTCGCCACCAGGAGCCAGTGGTCCAGGTAAGTGAAAAGTCTCAGACCGCGATCCTGAGGGAAGCGGCTAGGGTAGAGACTGCTCGAGTAACACTCGAGGAGCCGGTTTCAGGCCGAAATTTAAGGCCTCGAACCGGAAAGTTTCGCCTTGAAGGAGAAACCTAGAAGGTCCCTTGAAGAAGGGTGTATCGGTATGTGAAAGTATCTTTCAAGTCTACCGAAATAGCCACATCTGACGGTCTGATCGCCGGGAGAATCGAGGCCAAGGTTTCCCTGTGGAAAAACCTCTCTTGGTATGAAGGAATTGATGACCTCCATATTCAAGATCATTCTGAGCTTCCCCGAGCATTTGGGAATATAAGATAGGGGAGAGGCACAACTGGGGTGGTCTCTTACCCTTTCGATCGCGCCCTTTTCCAGCAGCTCTTGAATCTCGGTGGAGATGTGCTCTAGAAAGGGGGCGATAGTGTAGGAGGGTTGTGGCGGACGGTTCCGTGTGGGAGGGGCTTTGCGAAAAGTATGCAGAAGCCTCCTCGCACGAAGGGGAGCACGAAAACGTCGTCGGTAATTCCTTCCCAGGCGGGAAGGTACTGAAGACGGCCGCCAACCCTCTCCTCCAACGCTCGGGGCGCACCTGTGCACGGGGCAGCTGGAAGCGCCACCACGTCTAGGAGGCGGAAAGACAGCCTGGGCCTGCGGCTTAAGAGCCGAGGACTTAAGGCGTTTCAGAAGTTCCGTCGCCTGCTTGCGTGAATCAACCTCAAGTTGAATCACATCAGGCCCCTTACCTCCAAAGAGGTGAAGGCCGGAGTGCGGGACCCTGGCCAGGAGGGCAGGTATGTCCGCATCCGCAATGCCCAGAGAGGAAAGCGTAAGTTCCTCCTAGCATTGGTGGCTATTGCTGTCGACACAGACAGTTCCAACCACAACGAGCCTGTCCAGGACAAGGCTTCGTCTAGCAACAGGATATCCGAGTCGGACATCTCGAGGTGCTGACTCCTAGCGCGAAAGGAAAGGAGCGTACCCAAGTGGGCAGTCAGCCTCAGGCCAGTCCTGGAATGAGCTTCCATTAAGGACGGGAGCTTCTCTATTTGGCGTAAGGTGTACTCTTAAAGTTGACACCAAGCCTACCACCTACATGTAGGAGGTCACTGGAACAGGACTTTCTCGTAATTTAATCGAGTGTCCTGTCGAGAGAAGGTGAAAAACCCAGCCGAGGGACGGTTTTACAACGAGCCTGTCCTTGGACAAGGGGCTTCGTCTAGCACAGGATGTCCGAGTTGGACATCTCGAGGTACTGGCTCCTAGCGCTAAGGGAAAGGAGCGTACCCAAGTAGGCAGTCAGCCTCAGGCCAGTCCTGGAATGAACTTCCAATAAGGACGGGAACCTCTCTATTTTGGCGCAAGGTGTACTCTTAAGTAGACACCAAGCCTACCACCTACATGTAGGAGGTCACTGGAACGGGACTTTCTCGTAATATAATTCGAGAGTGTCCTGTTTAGAGAAGGTGAAATCCCCGGCCGAGGGACGGACCCTACTAAGGATGCAAGAGGCTGTGAGGCGAAGTCATTGAAGACTCGCTTACAGTCCTCCGTAAGAGGGATGCCCTTGGAGGGACGCTCACCTTGAAAAAGGAGAGACGGATGTCCCGGATCAGCCCGACTCTGTAAAAGTGTCGGGAAGAAATTTCTCCAGCAGGGCTTGAGTCTCTACCGCCAAGGACCCAAAGGCCTGGGGTGTAATCTCAGCCTGTGAAGAGGCATCATCCTCCGAAAATCCAGACTGAAACCTGATCCCAAGAAGGGCGGTGTAAGCAGTCCCAGGATTCCTCCCCAGGCGGAGCACCAAGTGCCGCTGGAATGGGAGTAGCCCCGACCGGACGATCAAAGCTGAACGTGGTCGAGAGACGCCCGAAGTGGGGCGGTAAGACTCTAGTGTGTTGGAAAACAAACACAATGAGCCAGATACCTGAGAAAAGGAACCGGATCCCAACCCACTAGAAGCAGTGGTGGTAAACAAGGGAAAACCAGTGTTCCTAGCCGGATAACCGGTAAAAACCGGTATCCGAACCGGATATCCGGTAAAAACCGGTATCCGAACCGGATATCCGGCAAAACCGGTATCCGAACCGGATATCCGGCAAAACCGGTATCCGAACCGGATATCCGGTATCCGAACCGGATCCGGTATCCGACCCGGTATCCGAACCGGACCTGGTCGGGTCGGGTACAGGTATCCCAACCGGCGTCCGGTATCCGACCAGGTATCCGCGAACCGGACCTGGGTGACGGGGTCGGGTACAGGTATCCCCCCTTCCCCCTTGGGGGGAGGGGTTGGAGTCAGGCGTGGTGGGGAGTACAGACACAGAGTCTGACCAACCACTCCGCTCCACAATGATCTTGAGATAATTCAAAAGTTCATGGGAGACGCCTAACTCAGAAGAAGTGGTCGCCCCTTGGGGGCTAACCTTCTTCTTCTTGGTCCCCCCTGACACATGAGGTGAACACACAGTCGGTGTCAAGGGGAGAGAGTCCGCCTCGCCTGTTGGCTGGGCAGTACTCTGGCGCTTACGCTTCTTGGGCAGGTGGGCATGTTTATCGCCCCCTTTACCCTTAGAAACGGGCACCGCCTCCGTAGTAGGCCCTGAAGGGAGTACTTTTGGAGGATCACGACTCTCTTTTTCCCTTACCCGCCTTGCTTGTGTTAGAAGCGTGCGGAGAGACAAAAGGAGCCGATCCCTGAGCAATCACACCTATGGCTGGAGAGCGAGGAATGATGCTCGAGCGAGACGAACTGTGGGCAGGGATAACACCCACAGTTTTATCGGTGAGAGGTATTGGCCGGAGGCACTCACTCCCACCGTTATACAAGTCTCTATCTTCGAGAGAGGTATTGGCCGTGTTCCAGCACTCACTCTCTCGGTTTTCCCCGCATGAGTTGGTCGTCAAAATAGACGGCGAACTCATAACGGGGCGAGCCGTACACGAAGTAGGCCCTAACTTACCTTAGTCGAAGCTCCGTGGAAGTTATAATGTTGGTGCGAGATTAAATTCTCGCAGCCAACCCTTCCAAGGCTGGACGAGTCCCCTTATAAGTATTAAATACTGGGGAACGCCAGCCGAACGGAGACCTCGACATGGCTGAAATTAAAGACAAGCAACAAATATAGAAACCCATTTATAGTAATAAATTTATTATTATTACAAAACAGTATAGATCTATATAAAGGTAACAACCAACTCACAAGACGGAGTGGGAATAAACTCCTATTACGGAGCACAACGTATGATAAGACCGCTTGTCTAAGCGCGTTGAATCAACCACCTACAGACACGGGGGCTAGCCCGACGCAGTGTACTAGTACACCGTCTGTGAATAAAGCCACGAAAGTGAGGAAAAACGGCAAAGTAATTTCATTAATTTACCGTGAAGGAGGTTGACTCAGGAAAAATCCGATACACCAAAATGAGTGTGAAAACATGGTGAACGGGATTTTTATTGCGAAAGGCAACCAAAAACGCTTTTGGAGGTAAAAATCTCGCAATTTAGGTTAAGACTTAGCTTCATAGATGTCACTTCTCTGACGGGCGAGAACGGAAGAGGAAGAGTATGGCGGTGGCGCGATTGGATTGGTGGACGGGGAGTACGCGCGCGCAGGCAGGGGCTGCGCGTTTTAGACTTGGGTTTTTTTCGAATGACGGCATAGTTTGGGAAACTAGCAAATAGGTAGATACATCGATTTATTGGGGGGGGGGGGGGTTATAGCTCTACTACCCTTAATTCTCGAATATCACCAACAATTTTTGCAGTTTCTGTTCCAGACATGTTTTTTAGCGACACTCCGTTCGCTAAGCTCCCTCAGGTAGTTGATATTTCCTAGAAAAGAATACACCTTTTAAGAATAGCTGGTAAATTCAATGACATAATATACAGTGAAACCTGTATATAAAGACCGCTCAAGTGAGACAAGAAAAACAGTCTATATGAGCAGGTGGTCTTTATGTACAGGTTCCTTTAATACACATTTCAATGGGAAACACTGTTTACGGGAAAAAGAAAATTATGGTCTTTGTAGACAGACAGGTGGTCTTTCTATACAGGTCAATTCAATTGAATATATAGCACAATGGCTATCCAACCTTAATTACATTACTTTACAATGCAGGTATTCATAAACAACAGTCAAAAGCAGTGTAAAAGAACAGAAACCTGATCTAAATTGCCAATACTTTCACTGTATTGTCTAATACTGAACCGAACATCAGAAGCTACATGGCATTTGTTTCTTGTTAAACTAACCATACCCTGAACAGGCTTTCATAATGGAGTTCCCACAATTAACCAAAGTGCCAGGCTGCTTTTAGGGGACCTGTTAAATGTGAGGTTCAATGCTTTTAGATTAATTCAGCTTCAAGTAATTTTAGAAAGCCTTCCATTTATCACTCAGCATCATAATCCCATCCCATATATCTTTTTATAACTTTTTTAAGGGAGGAGGGTACAGTAGGTTGTTCATTTTGAGAAAAATAAGCACTCATTTTCATAAACTCGGGAGAAATCTTTTATTGCCTTCTTTTTTAAACACATGTAGCTCAGAATAATACGTCACCTTCGCACATTACAAAGTCTATTCACAATAAATATACATGCTATAATCTAATCAATAAAAATCTATAAATTGTCTGTCTTTGTTCTAATATTATTTTATTGATTCCCTAAAAGGCAACTCAGAATGGCAACTTATCTAATCCACCATTTAATTGGATTTGAATAATAAACTCAACTGTCTACATGCATAAATGCACATCTTTCAGAGTCCAGGCACGAACGAACGTGCAAAAATCGATGCTTTAGCAAATATGTCATGGTCATAGCGTCAAAACAGTTCTCTTGTTATTGATTTCCTTTTTACTGCTTACACATTTTCCCTCGACTTTGACTTGTTACTACAAGAACAGGAGCTACCTTTTTCTTCTTTTTTTCCATCATCCAGCACATTGGTATGTCCATTTACACCAAAGCAGTGTTTTATTCTCTTTTCAGTGCATCTGTAGTAGAGGTTCATAATTCATAGTTCATAATTTCAATTTCCACAGATTAGAAAGAACCCTTATTCTTAGTATGGTATGCCTTGTAAACCTTGAGGCCAGTGCATAAAGCCAAAGCCATTCCACTTAACTCTGTAACCGTTGATATTTCCTATAACCTTCACATCAAAGTGCACCGAGTTTTGCTTGTACTGTTGTTGTTTATTTTATTCTCAATCTTCTTTCACTTTGAGATGAGATGTTTCCATCTCATTAAACCAACTGGTCAGCACCAAGCTTAATTAGCCTCCCAAGTAAAGCACTCCATTTACCTATCCATCGTCTCATATCCTGCCCTTTCTCCCTGTACTCGATTCTTTGTGCCTGTCCAACCTCTTGCTCCCTTAGCAAGTCACAAGTTTCCAGTTTTCTCACTCTTTTCCTCATTTATTTTCTATCCCTCCCTCCCCTCTCTGTCTCCCTCTCTCACTCTCCCACCATAAACTTCTCTCACTGCCATTCATTTCTCCCACTCTTCCTAAATCTCACTCTCCCCTTTCTCTCAATCTCTCTCTCTCTCCTTCTCTTACACCCTCTCTCTCTCTCTCCCTCCCTCCCTCCCTCACTCCTTGCCTTCCTCACCCTCTCCATCCCCCTCTCTCTCCTCTTCCCTTCCACCCCCTGCTCCCTGGCCCTGGCCCTGGCCCTCTCCCTCACCCTCTCTCTCTATCTCTCTCTCCACCAATCAATAAGTTCATAGACGGTTGCCTTATCACAGTCTGCCTCTGTCCTCTATTATACATTGATTGTGGAAAGCTTAATAAGGGCTATACTTTATAGGGAAACGAGTGGCGCGGGTAAAGTCATTAAGCTACAAAGCTACTTAATTATTAAAGTGACATTCAGTATTCAATATTTTGTTAAAATTCTATTCTACTGAAGATTAAAATACTATACTCTCAAAAGTAAATGCTTAGGCACATACTCAGACATGTAAATACCTGGCATACAACTGTAGAAACATACAAGGAAGTATAATGGTGCTTATAATTATTGCAATCCAACAGCTATTTAATATATGGTTTGTTTTTAATGATGGACAAATGTATGGATTGATACATTGACGATTAAGTTAAGTACTGTCTTATTAATTGTAAAAAAACACATCACATATTTTGTTTGTATCCCCTATATTCTTGTGCATACTATGTTGATATATTCATTAGATGACTGTATCAGCAGTATGGAAAAGTATTCAATTATACATGAACACTGAAAAGGAGATGGGAAAGCATTTGCATATGGAATATCGAGAGGATCCTCATATTTTGTAATTTTCTTACAAGTCCAATAAAATATGCACTTAGTAATAGAAATAAATATAGGAAAGTAAAATAAATGTAAAACTAGAAAGGCCGTCAAAGGCGGCATACCCACGCCAGACCCACGCCTTAGCGGCGCTACAGATCGAGTAGTTGCATTCTTTCCCTAATCGATTCTTTCCTGTCACTATATTTTATATTTTATATTTTTCTCCTTTTTTTATCGCAATAAAGACTTCCAGATTTGGCATAATCTACTATTTAATACAAGCATGTAAAATATTATGGTTACTTATTGTTATTATTATGTAATTTGGCACAATGATACTGCATGTGAATATATTTGTTTGTGTATTTTACCTTGATTATTGTGAAAAATGTTATTTTTAAAAAGGAAGTAATAAAATATTCTTAAAAACAAAAAAAAACTATCCGAAATGAAGTTCCTATAACCGATCATCACCAAAATCTAATCGATTCTTTCCCATCACTCTCCGAACTGAAGTTTGGGTCAAAACTTCAAGGTCACACAGAATTTGCAGGGGTCAACCGATCATCACCAAAATCTAATCGATTCTTTCCTGTCACTATCCGAACATTCCCTGAAAATATGGTGCAAATCCGTTCACCCGTTCTCTAGTTATCTTGTACACAAACACACAAACAAACAAACAAAAACAAAAAAAAAACAAAAAAAAACAAACAAACATAAGGAGCCCTTTACATAACCCTGCCGATTTTATCGGCGTGGGTAATCACCAATTATGACCTGAAGCCAAATTAACTTTCTGATCAAAATACCTGCTAGTTATAATATACAATTTATATGAATACAGAGCTTAAGTAGCTCATTGCTTGGGGTATGCTTGAGCAAAGCATCAATGCTGTAATTAACAGAGGGCAAACCATATTCTGTTTATAGTGGATTCCTATTTCCTAAAGTATGATATTGTCTGTTTGGAGTCAGAAGGGTATTAATTCATATACTTTTACACAGAGTTAATGCCTTCCTGACCCTTAACACACATTTATATTGAACATTATCTTTTAAAGGGATAGTCCACCCTGATTACAAGTTGGTTTTAAAAGAAGCAGAAAAATTAAAAAGAAAAATCATTAATTTCCACTTTCTCTATAGGAAATATTCAGTCGTACATGCACCTTAGATATAATCATTGCTAATATGCTGTCACACAAAACCTGTATGAAAAAAATCTATTCCTTCATCAAAAATTAAGAAAATGAAAATTTATGAAATTTTCTGTACTGAGAAAATGGGAGAGGAGCTCCCAAGATACGTCACGGAGTTGCCAATTTGTGTCTGATTGATTACAACTTCAAAAATTCATAACTTTCTTATTTCTTGTCGGATTCTGCTCAAACCTTCGCTGATCTGTTTCTTTAATTTTTCTGCTTCTTTTAAAGCCAACTTGTAATCAGGGTGGACTATCCCTTTAAGTGCATGTAGCTGTCAAGGTCTGTTTCAACACAACTCTAATGTGACTGAATATGACAGGTGTTTCAACCCATGCAGGCATTTAGTGTCAGATGGAAAAAAACACGGCAAAGAAAATCCTTGATTATAGTCTTGCCTATTTGCAAATTACAGGAAAGCATTTATTCCTAAGAGGCGGACATCCCCTGCATCTCAAAGCGTATGATACTTTTGTGGGAAGTTCATATTTGTTACAAATTATTAACATTTTTTTATTAGGTTCTCTCTCTCTCTCTCTGTCTCTTTCACTCCTCTGTTTCTATAATGCTCTTTTCTATCAATCTTTCTGTTTCTTTCTTCTGTGATTCTGTGTGCCTGCCTCTCTCTCTCTTTCTCCCTCTCTTTCATTTTGATTATTTTGATTTGTCTTTATGGCTTACAAATAGTCACTTTGGATGAGAATATGATCAGATTTCACATTTCTAATATGTACACCCAAGCATATGTATACATTACGAGAGATAGAATACAGGAAAACAGAATTCTAGCAGAATTCTAGCAGTATGAAGTATGAAGTATGAATTCATGTTCAAAATATTTGAAAATCAGACTTTCTCAATCCATCAAACAAAGCATTAATTTTCAAATGGATTAGTTTTCATCCACACTCAACAACAGATACTAACATTGGCTTTTAGCAGCTGAAACAACCCTTAAGAATCCACTCTCTGTAACAAAATCCTTTCCGTTTTGTCTGCTACTTGACTCGAGTGCACACCTTACGGCAGTCTTGTTTAACAATCAGATCTCCTTCTTCCGCTCCAGCAGGGAATGAAGTATTATGTGACATTTGCAGATGCTTCCAAGCTTCAAGTTTAGCATGGTTTAAAATATTGTAAGTGATAGAGAATATAATTAATTTGTTCATTTGTGGAGGTCATGCTATTTGATCTTCTAAGATTCATTCATTCTCCTCTACGATGTGGATACTTTCTCTGATTACTTCTATTTTCTTTGAATAATTTCATGCAGCGTGGCAGCTTATTTTTATCGAAGAGTGAAAGAGAATATAATTCATTTGTTCATTTGTGGAGGTCACGCTATTTAATCTTCTAAGATTCATTCATTCTCCTCTAAGATGTGGATACTTTCTTTGATTACTTCCATTTTGTTTGAACAATTTCATGCAGTGTAGCAGTTCAATTTCATCCAAGACTTATTCCACAAAATCATATCATACAATAAAGGAAATGGCAGACTGAGTCTTCGGTTGGAAAATAGAGATTCATGATACTGGATTGCATTTCTTCCTATAGATGAAAAGGCAACAAATTCATGATGCAGAAGCTTGCTATACAAAGAAAGAAGTAATGAGAAAACAATATATTTATTGATAGGCATCAGGATACAGAATAAGCAGGATGATTCTCAAAGACATACTGTCTCTTCTTTAAGTGCCAGAGGCAGTTTGAACAATAAACATTTTGATATTGTATCTAATAGTGGACAAAAAAAAGCTTGCTTTTCTTCTTAAAGTCATGAGATCATGGATTATGAATTTTAGATATCCTAGAACAATATATAAGCAATGAAAAAGACTATGGTTGAAAACTTCTATATTACACTTATTTTCGATGCATCAAAAGGGTTATAAGAAAGGAAAAATATATGAAATATTGCTGCCAGTTCTACAAATCCAACAGAAGTATAATTATCTGAAGAAGGGAAGAAAGCACGCAGCAGTGAAACAAAATCACCCATCATGTTTGGTATGAAGAATGAAAATCACTATTTTGGCCAAAAGTCATGCCCCAGCCAGAGGTAATTCAATTACCAGAGAAAGACATAGAGCTATTTAGTTCAACTCCAGAATTCATTTCAATGGAATTAATTTGTATGACTATCCGATGTTTTAATACTTCCTTACTCTCTGGATAACATATTGAAAGAATACGGCAAAATACACAATCATATACAATGGGATAATATATCAATATTTCTTACAAATTATGATTCTTTCTAAGCAAATTTCACATACATAAAAAGACAAGCAGTTCAATTACTCTCACAATGTTAAAATATTTAATGATACTTCAGTACATATATATAATCAAAATATAACACCTTTTCAAATATTGCACACAGTCCTTTCGATATCTACTATACAATCACAAATACTTCCTCTTATTTAAACCCATATTCCAACCTTAATATTGTTGGCTGTGGGAACGCACCAATGATCCTCTTGACAAGAACCACCAAAGGAAGATGTTTTATCACACCTAGCTTCACTGCCTGAGGTTTCACTGGGAATAAGCTGCTCTCTTTCTTTTACCACCTCAGGGTGTAACGCAGAACAGAATGTTTTGCAACCTATCTCCTTCAAAGGTGTCTGTCTTCACGACCTCTACGAAATGGTGGGTCATGCTCAGGGGGAACAGTTTCAGAGCATACTGCTGACACCGGCGGGAGTATCGGTTTTGAGGGCAATGTGTAAGAGTATAGCAACAAAAGTGGGAATCTTCGGGGACCCCTTAAAGGTGTTCAGGGATTAGTTTTCATTGAGTTGTCTTGGAGTTAGAAGTGTAGAACAAAATGTTTAAGGGAAAGTATGCAAGAATTGTCTGCTATGATGCCTTATGGTTTTCCTGACAACATCTGTCTCAGATATGCCTGTTTGCTAAATTTCCTACTTGGGGAAACTTTGCATGCCAAATGATGTCATAAAAGTTTACTCTGAGATATGTCAGGGCTTACCAATACTATTTGGTATGTCTATTCGGCTGCATTACATCATTAGAGTAGGTACATTTCTAGAGAATTATATCATTACTTTTATCAAATATAGAAAAAGAATAGATATAAGAATACCTCAAGACAATATCAAACAAAATATTTGTTTTCCATTCCAAATATGGAAACAATACAGAGAAAGTTTTTAAATGAATCATATGTATCAAAACATAAATTCAACAGACTATTTGCTTGGATAATTGGATTTTTATTTAGAGGGGGGGGGGGGAGCAATTTCAAAACCATATCATGTATATATTACAAGCATGCAAATAACCCTGCAACTATGATTTTCATATGGTAAACAAGATGAATGCGACTGTGTCTCCTATATGCCTCCGCCTAAATTCAGTTGATGGCTCAAACTGTTTTTGAAATATTGTGATAACCAGAATAAGAAGCCTCTAATTACATGTTCATTGACCTCATTGACATTTGACCTTGCGCCTTACAACCCAAAAGTCTGATCACTTTATCTCCTCCTAGTCATGAATACAACAAATTTGAGATATGGTGATAGCAAAAGTAAAAAAAACATTAATTTCACATACATCTGTATAATGACCTCTATGACCTGTCACCTTTGACCTACGTGAACAAAAATTTAATCAGTTTGTCTCATTATGGTGCATACTAGTTCCAAGTTTGAAGTTAATGGATCAAATGGTTCTTGAGAAATCACATTAAGGCTGAAACCTGCAATTTCAGAATTGACCTCTATGACCTTTGACCTACGTATCCCAAAATCTAACCAGACCGTCTTTCTATGGTGATACATACTAGCACCATGTTTAAAGTTCATACCTCAAATGGTTCTTGAGTTATCGCGAGAACGAGGCTAACACCTGCAATGTCAGAAATTGACCTGTGATCTTTGACCTACATACCCCAAAATCTAATCAGATCGTCTTCCTATGGTGATACATACTAGCACCAAGTTTCAAGTTCATACCTCATGTGCTTCTTGAGTTATCGCTAGAACGAGAAAGCGGGACGGACGGACAACCCAAAAACATAATGCTTCGGTGGGTGGAGACATAAAAATGAGAATGTATCCCCTGGACTAAAGAGGTGAAGTACTTTGATTTTTACTTTAACTATATGCATATTAAACTATGGACAGAAATCTCATTTTATTGTGACTCTTTTTTAATTTACGGAGGATTTTTTAGAGTCAGAAGGCAAACCTCCCTCGGGGTAACAATTGAAATTGCATTTGTGCAAAATACTTTGAAACCAAACCATTGGGTTGAAATTGTGTTGAGATTTTTTTGCATTACAACCCATGGAGACAAATTTAATTTAACTTGGGTCTTTTTTAATGTTTTTTTTTTTTTTTTAGTTACAAGGCAGATTTTCTTCTGCCCCATGTATTTTTGGGGCTGGCTACCCCTCCCCCACCCCCACCTTTTGTTCTTCAAAACAAGTCTCAAGATTTGTCTATAGGTTCATTCACACATGATGCACTTTGGCAAAATAAAAACTATTTATGTGTAAGAAGGCACATGTAACTGCACGTAAGAGAGATCCTCAAGCATACTTGTATTATAAGATAGAAAGAGAAACATGAGGTGAATGACGCGTATGTCATTTTATTTTGTTGCAGCATGCTTTTTTAAAGGTGGTTTACCGCGTCATATGGGAACGAGGCATAAAGGACACATGCTCCACATGATCGGCCATTCATGTCTCTAATCAGGGAAGCTTACTGGTCCGTGATGGGCCAATAATCAACCCTTGGCTACCGTCAGATCCTGATTGAGACCAATTCCCGTTCACTCACTCATGATTATGATTGCCATTGATAGCTGGGATGCGTGACTCCCCGCTCCCAACGATGTTATCAAGTAAGCGGAAACACACACGCATGAAGCTTTAATCTGAATGTGCCGTGATTGGGCTAGGGGAGGAAACTCATTAGAACTAGCTCTAATCCTGTCTATTCACTATGGATACTCATTGAGCCTCATTAATCAATCTGCAATGATGTGTACTTCTTTGTATGTAGCACCTCCACTAAAACTTCAAGCAACATACAATATGAGTACATCATGTTGCCAATTCAAAATGTGTGTAATTCAGCAGAGATTAACCTCTTAATATCTTAACATCTTTGTTGAAAATTTATTTAAAATTCACTTTAACTAATTTCTTTGAAGTGATTAAACTGTGACTGATCAAAAACTGCTTCAATATGTGGTCAAGATCTAGAAGCATTTAAACATTAAATGAAGGTCTCCATAAAAATATTTGTTTGAAGCTAAATACAAGTCAGCTCTGTGTAGCACTGAGGTACTTCCGTAAGTGAATTGTTAATTTGGCGGTTAATTAAATGAGCAATCAATAACAGCATTCATTAACCAGACATACTTATTCACCAAAAATCCAACTCATTTTTTTCTTCATTGAGGTACCAAACATGACCAGACTGTTCATAATGAAATAATCAGCATTTTTTTTTTACGTGATCAGAAATCAGTATATTTGTTGAGAACCAGAAGGGCATATATTCATAATCTATAACACAGAATTTACACCCTTCTGGCTCTCAGCAGATGAGTAATCACACAAAATGTTCATGTCAACCCCATATATGGTAACCACTTACCAATGAATCAGTAGATTTGAAAGCAACCCAACAGACTTGCCCCATCCATCAAGGGGAAATGTCTCCATGAAACTAGATCAAACTTGGTATCACCTCCTTTCATTATGGACTAAAGCTAGGCAGACATGAAGAGTATATTCTCCCAAGAAACAGCCCCCCCCCCCCTCACACCCACCCCACCATCCTCAGCACCCAAACACTAACTCTCTCCTAAAACATCACAGCCATGTGGATCCACTCCCTGAACATTGATCGGACTGGAAGTATGGAATAATGTAGACCAAACGTAATGTCTATGTACTGTAGACTCAAACTAGACAGACCAGCCTCCACCAGAACCCCCCCCCCCCCCCTCCTCTGCCATCCTCTGCATCCAAACACTGCAGTCTCCACCCAAACATGGCTGAGGCTGACAAGACGCTCCATCAAAACCATGTGCATCCATTTCCTGAGCACCAATTGGTCTGTCAACACTACAAGATGCAAGTCCAAGTATAGGTCCCTGCACTCTACTGTTGACAGTACCAACCACTCAACAACCTTAAGTGAGTCTTCTACAGTCCAAGTGCCCATAGAATAAAAATATGGAAATGATTTATATCGCGTATTTAGGATGCTGACTAAATCTAACCATCATCATATGCAAAGGAGTGTTTTGATGACCCAGTCAGGCTGTTTATACTCCATTTTCAGGGGGGTGGGAGGGAGTGTTTATATGTCTCCTGGTGGTAGTTATGGTTGCACTTCTCCGTACTCGGTAATTTTCAGCATGGCTATTTTTCTATGTTCATGAATATTGGCTAGACGTGGTTAGTGGAATTTCTTGGGTAAACAAATCTAGACTAGGGTTTCTTGAGAAAGAGCATATTGAATAATAACTTGAAGGATAGCCTGATCATTTCAAAGTAAATGTTCAAGAAGTGGTCATTCCATTACATAGAACTCTATTTGTGCATTGGGAAAACATGAATCATTGACTAGGTCAGTTATCACACATTTTATCGTCTTTTGCCTCATGAAAGCAAAAGACATTCTTTATACATCTTATATGATGGAAGTTACATTGGAACTGTTTTACAGACAAATCTGTGTACACCATCATAATGACACAATAAAAAGCTTTTAACTACTTTTATATGCTTGCCTGCTCACCAATCAACAAGATACATATACCAACATATTTTGTGCTAACAACCAAAAGGGCATTAACTTGTGTTGTCAATGCTCCATTTGCTCTCAACAGATACAATCGTATAACCTTATATTTGAGTTAAATGTAGAGTTGAAACATGAACTTGAGTTTTAAAACCCTGAAGAGAAATGGCAAAAGAAAACTCTCTCCTTCCCCTCGTCATCCAATTCTGACCTCTAATACTGGTGCCATGCAGTCCGCCTGTTCATAATTACTTTCTCTGGACTGTCCACTTAATGCCAACATTTAAAATGCAAACGAGTTGACTCAGGATGCAAATTGCCGATTGATCCAAAAGACTGTCGAAGCGAGAGCTTAATTTGCCGTCCGGCTGGAGCGAGATTGGAAATTGTCAAGACGTATTAACGGCTAAGCAAATGTGTTGAAATATGAGGGGAGTAGAGTTGCAGTAGTTGGAAGATTTGTCACACTATACAATATATAGTGACCCGTTCATCCTTATAGAGTAAAGATTCATATGTCTGGTGAAAAGCACTTGGGTTCAGTATTTACTGTTTTTTGTGTTTGAATTGCATTAACCCAAAGACTACAGGAACCGGGTGGCTCAAGTGTTAAGCCTATGAGAGTTTAGAAAATTCAATAGTCAATGACTTAATACTTAGAATACATTTATAAACTTACAACACCCGCAGCTCTGACAAAGAAGATAACTTAGCCTTTATAATCAATTGAGATATAATACCCCAACAACATCACATTTGATTTGAGGTAGGCCTTTCAATGAAGAGTATCCAGAAAATAATTTTGGTATAAGGATATACTGCTGTTTAGCCCCCACACTGATCTTTAGTAGATGTGGACATGTTTCCAGATTCAGTCAAATACAAAGAGTGGTAAATGTTCAAATATTTATGTTATTCTGTTGAGTTTCAAGGTTCTTCAGTGAAATGAAGTAATCCAAGAAGACTCCATAGTATCACAATATCACCTTTAGTATTATCTTTCGCTAAAAACTTCAAACTGAAGCAAATTCGATATCTTGGAGATATTTACTGATCTGATAAGACCGTGATCTTGTTGAGAAATCATCCTGTCCATTCACATTCATAGGAGACACATTCCACCTTGGGGATAATGCAGGAGCCGATACCTAGAAGGTAGTAAAACAAAAATACCGGCTGGAGCAGTGACTACTGGATAAAATCTCATGCCACTCACTTTCATGCTGTGAGCTAATCCCTGATTGAACTAATAACCATTTCTGACAACAATCTGCATAAGCTAGAGGATACACGAGGGTATGTAATACAGCTCAGCTATAAACATGATTTGTCTCATAACGCAGTCATAGAACCAAAACAAGACCGTTCCAACCATAGCAATCTTCGTTTTCTCTTTGATTTTATACAGGTGTTTGTTTTTCTGTTTCTTTTATGGTGTGATAGAGAATCAGTCATTTGTCCCTCCTCAGTCGAAGATCTATTGCATGGAGAATGATGCAATGAGCAAAATGACACCCATCCCAGTCAACCCCCCCCTCTCTCTCTTTATCTTTATCTCACTATCTCTTACTCTTTCTCTCTCTTTTGCCTTTTCTCACTCTTCCCCCTCTCTGTCTCTCTATCTTTCTTTAACTCTCTCACTCTTACATATCTGCCCTCTATTTCAATTTTATTCTTAATTCAAATTATACAGTAAGCTCTACATTAAGCTGAACTAAGACAGGATGAGACCAAGAAGGCAGTCAAGAGCAACAAAGCACCCAGCCATCTGTATTCTTTTAACTTAATGAAGTCTAGACTCACCAAATGACAACCATATAAGGAGAGTCACACTAAAACCTTACATTGGGTGAATATAATCTGAATATAAATTGAATATTACAACCCTATAAAAACTGAAAGTAACAAGCACTCTTTTATGATAGAAATGTAGTTCTATCTTCTCCTTTTAGATTCAAATATTCGATTTTGTAGCTATACATTGATGTATTGAAATTTTCATTATACATTTCTCTAAGATTTGAATGGTTGAATGTTTAATAAATGTAAAATAATATCAACAAATACCATGCAAATAATTTTTAAAACTTTACATGTCTTTTTAAAGTACTCAATGTAAAAATATCTCAGTGAGACATTTTGACATATCTACAATTTTTCCATAAACTAGATATAAACAACCTTAAATGGAAGCCTTGGCAATAAAAGGGTCTCAAAATAACTTTGTGGCTTAAAATTAACAAATTTATAATTGTTTGCACAAGCACTTACACAATATTGAATATTTCCTGATTAATACTTGTAAAATTTCAAGAGAGGGTTAATATAAACTTCTAATAGCTTCTTATTTATCATCTCCTTATGCTTAACAGATGTGCGAGCTCTTTCAATTTCTTCTTACCCTTCTCAATCAAAATCACTATCCCTCTTAAATCCTTGCTTTGCAAAACATCTTCTACGATGACCTTTTCAAGAGATCTCATCTCACTGCTGAGGAGAAGTCACAGAAGATGCGTGCCCAATTGGCTTTAGCTGAGCATCCCCTGAAAATGAGATTGAAGTTTTGGAAAACTTGACGGTGAAGATGCAATGATCCTTGTGATGCAATTATACGGAGATCAGAGACCTGGGAAGTATCGTATTTGACCAGATGCTCCGATGTTAAGATGAGGGCAGAGTTGTAATAAAAGTAAGGTGTCTAGAAAATAATTATGAAAGCAATACGGGGTCCATACTACTGGGGGTTTCACTAATCATTTAAAGGTTCCAAATAACTCCTGAACACTTTAAGGAAATCAATTCTAGGGCAATTTCAATACCTTTCTAGATTGTCTATAGAAATTAAATTTGGACTATGTAAGAGGTCACTGTCATGTCCATCCATTTCATTAGGCCAAGTGCAAAGCTACTGAAACTGCCTACAGTTAATTTCTGAAAGTGTTTGAATAATTCATAACATAGTTAAAGTCATTATTAGGCAAGCAAGATATCCCTCAAAACAAGTACCATATTATTTTTTTTTAATCCAAATTATAGCTTAAAGGTAATATTTAGTTTGGTACTCCCTCAAAAACTTTTTGTCAGGTTTCTTGGTTTCTTGTTGATAAATTGCAAGATACTAGCAATACTAAGGTGCTGTGAAGATTTCACCTACTAAAGTGAAATATTTTACAATTGAGAGGTAAAAATAAGTTTTATAACGGGCCAGGGACTCCCTGGGGAGGATCACCTATGAGGATTACGTGTATTCCACACACAGTGACACATATGCTATCTCCACGCAAAGCCCCCCCACGAAACTGTTGCATGTGGAGCCATCGGGGCAGAACCTATCACAGGGCAGTATGTTACCGTGATCTAGCGTTCCTCACATACATTTACACTAAAATTCGCCGGAAATCATCAATGGAATACAACATGATCCCGTACAAACCTCTTTTGATACAAGGAGATCAACACGAGACTTTAATGACCACATTTCTTTTCAATTTTCTTTTTGCTACCAAAACTGTACATGAGCTTTAAGAGAAAGTTTTAAGCACATTGTGTATATGCATTTGCCGAATGGATGTTGTTCATTTCACTTTAATCAGTTTATGTTTTTCCAGACTTTTGTAAACAGTTCATAAAATCTTCAGCCTCGGGTGAATACTTTTTCAATTATCAGTAAAAAGTGAAAAACATGTTTTCACAAACACCAAAATATGCTCTGAACAAATATGAATAAAGATGAACATGCACTTAATGATTAAGGAAGACACATTGCTTATTGTTTTATTCTTCAATCTACATTGCATATTATATCAACAACCATTATAAAAAAATGACTAGCTAAAGAATATTGCACGCAAAATTCAATAAACCATCCATATATGGATAATAAAAATAAAGCTTGGCTCTTCTTTTGAGCCTCAACTGGAAAGCATCTCTTGCTGGAGATCATATAATGATGATGAAATTGTTTCATTTTTCCTGTGCAAGGATCTCTGATGCAGCTAAAAGTTTTTGAGAGCTTCCTAAATCCTGGCAGGAAAGAAGAGCGATTCTCTTCAGATGTACCTAGGTAATCTCCTTAAAAACTACTCTGGAAAGCATCTTCCCAACATTAGACTGTAATGGTAAGAAAATATGGTTTTGACATGATCTGCCTTAGAAACGGATAGATAGAATCTCATATATACCATAAATAGATGGTCATTTTGACAAACTTTTCCATAATAATTATGATGTGGTTTGCCTAAACGTAAATGGCTTCAGTGAAGGAAAATATAGAAATCAAATTTATGGGAATCTTTTTCTTCTTCAAATGTCCATATATGATATATGATTCCAGCTATATGATGCTGATCATTTCAAACAAAAGTATTTGTGCTGGAAATGACTGTTCGAGCAATATAGTTTTGATGAAAACTCATGGTTCATAAACAAAAAGTATTAACATGATGGCTTCAAGTTTTAAGACATTCATTCAAAAGACATGGGATAAAAAAAAGGAATATTGTTGATTTCAGAACTTTCCATTAGATCATCATGATACACATACAAATTATTAGATTTCCATTCTCCTTCTATATGTTTGATATGACTTTTCATGTACATCCAGTCTAATATGGCCTTAATCAAACTGATACTGCGGTATCCTCTTTATTAACCCCTACCATGCCGTGGGCGGCAAATCCCGCCCAAATATTAGAGTGTTGAACATTTTGTTTAGGCTCAGAATGGCTAGAAAATTCTGCCTCATACAGAAACCTTTGCCTTCAATATAATGTTTATTCCTATGCAATATATCTTTGCCTAGTTTGCTCAAGAAAAAAACTAATTAAAAATTAATATTTAACTATTGAAAGTTCATTTTTGACAACTGCTCAAAAATCTGGGGGCATGGAAGGGGTTAATATAAAAAAGCATTGTTTCTCACTCTACAGAGAGCTAGCAAGAGAGACAGAGAAACAGAAGTAGGAGAGAGGAGAGAGGGGAAAGAGCTAGATGGAGGGTGGGGGGACTAACATGCATACAAAGTGAGAGAGCCAGAGAAAGATGATTTTCAGTTAATAATATGTTCTAATATGGAGGAAATGAGAGAACTTGGGTTTTGGCACAAAAGTATACAAACAGGTAGTTAGATGCACTTAATTTGTATCTCATGAAAAGGTGCTATATGAATGAAATTTCTTATTAAGGTAAACAGAAGAAAAATATCTGTATGATTGGGAGGGGGGAATGGTCATTAGGTTTTCCTATCCTGAATGTCTGTGTTTTTTTCACTTTAATCTAGACAGCATGATCAATTGCTGCACTGAAATTATACCCCCCCCCCATCCCCAAATACACCTGCTTTCTCTGAACACCTAATTACACATATCCTCATAACCTATATGATGAATCCAAGCACCTGTGAGTCATTTTCACTTGGGGTGCTGGGGGTTCCCTTTTTGCTCCAAAATTCTCTCACCAGTGAAAAAATGTTCTCATTTTTCTTTTAGTTACCTTTTTATTCCAAAAACTCCCTGACAGAACCTGACAGAACCCCCAAGAACCCAAAACATTCAGTGCCAATCCAAAAAAGATAAACAGAGCACTCCCCCACCCCCCCCCCCAAAAAAAAAATGGGGGCTGCCTTTCCACTTCAAAATCTCCATGCATCCTCAACGCCACCCCACCACTGACTCCCATGTCTGTGGATGAACTCTGTACAAAACTGCAGAAAGAATGACAACAGGTGATCCTGATCTTGACAGTCATGGGTTTGTCAATGTATGCACATCACAACTGAATCATTGAATACAGGGCACTGTTCCAGATCTCTCCTTCTCGTTAACCCAAATCGACACTCCCTGTCCTACCAAATTTTGAAGTAGTGGGCCAATCATAAGAGTAAAATTTAGGGTCTTTATCTTTGTTTCATTGTTAAATTTGGCTTTGAATATCTTCTGTGGGAAGAAACTTGGCAAAATACTGTTCATAATTCAGGATATATACAGTATAACATTAACAGTAACAAGGAAAGAACAGTATTCATAAAGTTACAGACTCAAGTCTAATTGTAAGGGTAATTAGTTAAGAAAATACTTTTACATGCGTTAAAGTTAACTTGAGTTTTGGTCATGTGATTACGCAAAAATATATTCTTTAATATATTTTCAGTACGCAAAAAAGACATCATGATCATTTCTAATAATCATACTATTTTTTAAAGACAATATTTTCAATTTGAATGCAAAATGATTTTATAGGAAATGGCATGCATAATACCACAGGGGCATGGCTACAAATATGTTCTAATAGTAAATATAATATTTATTACTTTTTGCTTAATTGACAAAATTATTGCTTATTTTGGAAACGGTAGAACTGTAATCAGGTGCAAGTGAAATCTGTTGCCACATTTCCATTAATTCTAGGAAAGTTGTTATCCAAAAGAGAAATTTGTTAGATTTAGGAGCAAAGGTATCTAAATAAGTATTAACATGTACTCTATAATGTAAACATAGTTCATAATGTACAATGCAGTGCAGATTTACACTTACATTTTTTAATCTATCTAATTTGAATGTATAATTACTAAAACCTGTGTTCGGTACCGGTATTTTACAATCAGATAAACTATGGGCATGCAATTTGAAAGACAATGAAATCAGGTTAACCCCTGCCTATCACTGCATATAATGAGCTTGATATCAAAGACGTCTGAAGCTTCCAGTCACAGTTGAGATCGATGTACTCTACAGCAGATCATCGAGAGTCAGATAAAAGACCGGAAGGAGAGAGAGGTCGTTTATCATCCCTCTGATCAATGCCCTCCCAACTTCAGCGCCAATTTTCTCCATCAATGGCGAGTGGGTAATTTGGTTGGTGCTGAAAACAAATTGTCTAGGACGGCTTGCAGGTGCTGCTACATCCTCTTCTCCTTCCGTATCCTTTCTCCTCCGCAGATATCCATCCTTCTTCCCAACCTCCCCCTCCCACATTCTCCATCTTTACATGCTCTTCTCCTTTTAGATCTTTCTCTTCCACAGATATCCATCCTCCCCACTGCCTTGCCCCTTCCACAACCTCCATCCTTACATTTTCTACTTCTTCCAAATCTTTTTTCCTCTAGAGATATCCATCCGACTCTTCATTGTACCCGACCATATGTATACAATCTTGACTCTGTAATCAATTTATATTTACTAAGGTGAAATCTCATGATAAAAAGGAGTCCTGTACAGGGTGGAGTGGATTCGAGCAATGTGTTAGGAGGAGATAGGGTTAAGAGTGGGGAAGATAAGGACAGGGGGCTAAAAGGAGGGGAAAAGTCAAGGAGGTTGGTCGAGCAACTAATACATTATTGAAGAAGAAAGAGAGATGACTTTACCATTTGCATGCCATTACAGTCAGATCATTATAATCAATGAAAACTTTTTGGCAATAGCATTTTCTGAACAAAATTAGGACGTACAGTTTTGGCAGCCAAAAGGAAATTGGAAAGAAACAAGTTAAATATAGTCTCATGTTGCTCTCATGTACATGTTGCTCTCCTTGTGTCAAAACATGTTTCTACATGTACAAGATCATTTGGTATTCCAACCTCCAGTGAATTTTAGTGAAAACATATAGAAACACTATGGATCACAGCAACATATGGTAGGACTTTTCCATCCCTACAGCTCCCCAAACAACAATCTCAAGGTTTCGCATGGAGATAGCATGTGTGTCACCGTTTGAAGTAGGTTTTGCACACACACATATATATATATATACATGTATAGTGTCTAGTGCATGTTGCCATTGTTGGGAGTTTACATCCCTGGCCTGGTATATAAGTTTTGGGGGGCCTCTCATTTGTAAAATATTTCACTTTAGGAGCTGAAATCTTCACAGCATCTTAGTATTGCTTGTATCTTGCTATTTATCAACAAAATCCAAGAAAGCTGACAAAAAGATTTTGAGGGCTTACCAAAACCGTACATTAATTTTAAGATGAAAGATGGTTTTCTGAGAATTTACTCAAATGTCCAACCAAATGGAAATCAAGACTTTGTATAACGCAAAGATCCTATCACAATACGCAAGGCAATACAGACCAGTCAGTTTATTTCTACTAGGATTTACAAGAAAAAGAAGTGCAGTGCACTTCCAAGAAAGCTTGAATCAGTGAAACATGTGATACTGCAATTGCATTAACGAACAATATAATGCTAAAAATCATGAGCACATTACAATACAAAACGTTCCGAGACCCAAAACAGTATATATTGAATATTCCACCCTTGACGTGGGTAGAGGAATGTGTTTTCATTCCGCTCACTCCGTCCCCGCTTCATTTCCCTCTATATAAATCCATTGATGCAGAGTCTGCAAGATGATGGGACTGGTGGATAGGGGGGGGGCATTCAGTTTACGACGAGTTCACCCCCCTCCCCACCCATCCCATTCCCACCTCATTTCCCTCTATAAAGCCAGATGTAGTCGGCAAGATGAATGGTACTGGTGGATGTGGGGGGGGGGGTATGGATGACAGGTTCACCCCACCGCACCCACCTCATCCCCACCTCATTTCCCTCTATAAAGCCAGATGTAGTCGTGAATGGGACTGGATGATTGGGGGGAGGGGGGTCAGTGGATGACGAGTTCACCCCCCTCCCCACCCATCCCATTCCCACCTCATTTCCCTCTATAAAGCCAGATGTAGTCGGCAAGATGAATGGGACCGGAGGACGGGGGTGTGGATGACGGGTTATTGAATTGCACAGGAAGGGAGATAGTCCCAATGAGGGTTTGATTACGAGACGGCTTTCATGTCTGCAGTTGTACTGCAATAATGATGGAATACATGATAGAAAGGGTCACACAACTATTTCAGTGGAGAGAATGAAAGTTTAATGACTGCAGCTGGTTTAAAGCTAAAACACAGTGTTCGTCAAATTTGAAGGGTCGAAGTCTACATTTCCTCACTTTTCATATATACATATATTGATACACCTTTGAAACTACACCATCACTCTTGAAAATTTCACTTTAAAATGCTTGCATTTTCAAGAAATCACTCCTTTAATTCATTATGAATTACCCATCACTGATAAATTTCCGATGGTATGGCAGATTTACTCAAAATATAGCTCACAGATGACAATGTTTCTGACCTTCAAATTTACAGATTACACTTTGATAAATAATAAATTTGAGAAAGATTGGGGATTCCTCAAGAAAAACATAAGAGAGAAACTCAGGACTTGGCATGTCCTCTTTCAAAGATATTCAACACTGTGGCATAAATACTTCTTTTAGAGCAAAAGTGACCTAAAAATGTGATAACCTTTTTTTCTTTTGCTTGTCAGAGATTTTTCTTGTAGCCCCTCCCATGCAGGAGAATACTGGATCTGCCTCTGACTAGGTGTATCCCTAGTGAGGTTACCTGACATGATCTGTACCCTGTTGAACCCACTTCACCATAGCCCCTCCCCTGCAGGAGAATACTGGATCTACCTCTGACTAGGTGTATCCCTAGTGAGGTTACCTGACATGATCTGTACCCTGTTGAACCCACTTCACCATAGCCCCTCCCCTGCAGGAGAACACTGGATCTACCTCTGACTAGGTGTATCCCTAGTGAGGTTACCTGACATGATCTGTACCCTGTTGAACCCACTTCACCATAGCCCCTCCCCTGCAGGAGAATACTGGATCTACCTCTGACTAGGTGTATCCCTAGTGAGGTTACCTGACATGATCTGTACCCTGTTGAACCCACTTCACCATAGCCCCTCCCCTGCAGGAGAATACTGGATCTACCTCTGACTAGGTGTATCCCTAGTGAGGTTACCTGACATGATCTGTACCCTGTTGAACCCACTTCACCATAGCCCCTCCCCTGCAGGAGAATACTGGATCTACCTCTGACTAGGTGTATCCCTAGTGAGGTTACCTGGCATGATCTGTACCCTGTTGAACCCACGTCACCATGGTATAATGCAGAAAATAAGGGTTAAAGCAGGTGGAGACCATTATACAGACCCACTGATTGATACAAAATATTTGTAAAATGTATCAACCTCTTTAAAAATCTAACAAATGAACAAAGAGCTTAAAGTGGTTAACAAACTATAAATTCACCACACAATACAGAGCTGCAACTTAACCAACAATTTACTATTTACATTACATATTGACAAAACATTTACCTGTATAATTTTGGAAAATGAGACTAAAATTTTCTATTTAATGTACATGTAAGCAAAATATTGGCTTCATTCCTCTCTCATTTTTACATTTAATTTCCTCTTTGTTTGTATTTATTTTTCAAATAAACTTCAGCACTGGCATCCTTGCAAGATTTGAGTGCAAAAAAACAGTTTTTACTGCATATATTTCATATATACACAGGTAATACTCACATCACATAATGGCATCCAAGTACATGTACTATGCATCCCCTTTTTTTTTTAATTTCCTTCTAATCCTGATTGCATCTGCTCTGAATTTGATTAGCAACAGCTGGGTAAATACTACAAAATTAAAAGCACATTCATTACTCAGACAAAAGTCAGACAGTGGATGACATGTAAAGGAACAATATTTAGAGAAAAAAGTAACCGTATGAGCACTTTGGCTTAATCCATCAAATATGTTATATTCATCAACTAGCATTACTTATACATGTTAATTACATTTTGAGAGTTAGAAGTGAAGCTCAAAGATATAAACACTCTGCATACAGCCACTACCGGTATCAAGTTTAAGATCATGAAAATAATGCAAATGGGAAATGGATAAAGTCCAAATGGAAATCACTAGATTTCTATTAATTTTTCTCACATATATTCAACCCATAACATTTGTATTGCTTTCCTTTCACTGTTGATGCAATCCTTTCGTCTAATCGATTAACAATTGAGGATTTTAGAATTTGTTTTATTACTCTAAATAATCTACATCAACCTTTTATACAATACAATTATTATACTTTTGCTACATCTGTAGATATATTTATGTGAAAGGAATGAGAAAATAATGGTTGCGTAGCTTAAATTAAAGTTCCCCGGAGCTGTCCTCCCTCTTTGAAAATTTTGCACAGGTTGACAAAAATGTCTCCACCGGGAATCGAACCTAGGTCTACAGGCCACACTGTAAATAAAATTTAACTTGCATGAAATTTTCAGAGATTTCGCGAGAGTGCTCCTAAAGGTTCATGATGCAAAATGAATAAAATTACTACACTAATTTTTTTTACAATTCACACAGATTTCTATGCTTTGAAAATGGACATTGTTGACAATTTCAGAAAGTATATAGTTGCATAGTATCAAACCATCACTCTATACAAGGACCCTCTGTTTTGACACTCGTGTGAAAACAATATACGACACACACTCGGAACCTACACTATAAAGCAGTTGTTATTTTATTATCTCATCGTTAATGGGCATGCATTCGGGTCTGGTGAGAGAGATGCAAACTGACAAACATCATGGCATTTGGCACGAGCTAAGTACAAGTATTGGCAGCAGAGTCACTGAATATCCTAATGCACCTGCCAATAGCAATCCTTATGTTGGCGCAAGATCTATTGAAAGTTCATTTTCTGTCATCATGGTCTTGCAAGTCATCGTGGTGAATGTAGAATTTCTCTTTTTTTTTCTTAAAGGTAATGTTGCAAATTTAAGAATGATGTTGGAAAAATCACTCCACAAGAATATATGGGAAGCAATAAACATGTATGATATCAGTGGTGACAATTTAATGACATTTCTTAGAAACTTCTCCTCATATGATGACTTCTGTGATTTTGGAGAAGTTTTTTGTACCATGATAAAAATCAAAGTTATTCAAAATCATGTTCGTTTCTTTTTCCAATCTTTAACATTAATGATTTTTCTTAGAAACATATTGATCATATTTTTTCAAAATTTCTGGGGTAGTTCATACCTATATTTGAAAACAGAAAATATTTAAAAATACTTACTAATATCTGTAATGTGAGACTACAATAATCATACCTAAAGAGGTTAAAGATAAAGCTGAGTTCTGGTCATGCGATTATGTTGTGAAAGAAACAAGTTCAAGTTCAAGTTTGTTCATTTAAAGCAATCATTTAAACATATTACAACAATTTCATTAAAAAACATAAGAAGATAATAATCATGAAAGGAGCACAGCTTGTGAAAAAGGGGTCCATAAATAAGATTAAAAAGAAACAAAAAAAAAGTAATGTTTATCATGAAATACAATAATAACTAAAGGGTATAGTGGACATGAAGAATCAGACACAAAACATACACAAACTGTCTCAAAGCAATTGGGAAAGGTTGATCATGCCTACATAAGATTTGGTGTATGTACTGTATATAAGGTTTTGGAATCATCAAAATGATAAGAAATTGACCCAGTCTCGCTGAAAAGCCCACGGACTGCACACATAAATGGACACGCAGGTGGCAAGAATATTCGGCCCGAAAAATATACGCTTTTTTTCTTCATATTTCGAATATAAGGGCATTTGAAGAGGAATCCTTTTCAGGGGATATTTCTACTATGCTGTTCTTCCAAACTGACATAAAAGGAATGAGAAAGCTCACAAATTATTTTTCACCTTTCCCAGAACTCAACCTTCTCTTTAATTCATTCATACCCCATCCTCCTCATATTCCCATAGCACATGCTATTTGACATGAAAATGGCTGTTTCCTAAACAGTCTGGGGGGTGTTTCACAACGAGTTAAGTTTGACTTAAGATCATGCGTAAGTGCCAATGCGCATACGGTATTAAACGTGTAATCTCATTGGTAGATTACCCAATAGCGCGTCCCCTGAGCATAATCTGACCAATGCAGTGATGTGTCATATACCGCACACAACTAGGAATTTAAGTGTGACTGTTAGTCAAACTTAACTCTTTGTGAAACACCCCCTGATCCGCTAGTACAAGGGCAAGGCCACTAACTGCACATCTGCTACTTACTGTTGCTTCAGTGTTTAATGTACTGATTACTGAAAACATGGTATGAAATAGAATTAAAATGCCAATTAATCACATACTTTCTGCTTGATAGTCAACAATGAAATCAATCCCAATTTAATTAAGAAATTTAAAGTACAAATTAAAAACAATCCCCAACAGCCACATGTATGTCTAGATGAAATATTGTATTACAATTAATGGAAATATAGACAAAAATAAATAAGTATTTTCTTCTATCAATATCAGATGTCATATTCATGATTGAAATGCAGTAAACTACACATATTTCCACTGATTTATTGATGGACAAGGAAATTAAATGGAATCGACATGAAAGCTTACAAGGTCAGTATATGCCAGCAAAAAAACTCCAGATGTTGGCTTTTTCAGTTTCATTTCTGTTATTTAATCAAAGATAATTAAAATATGTCATTACTCTAAATTAATTAGCTTTCAATACACCAATGACAAAATATGCATTCTTGCAACTGCTAATAATGATCCCAGAAGCAAAAAAAAAAAAATTTTAATTGTTCAATATACTTGTAATTACAATATTAATAGTTGGAAATACACTAAATATTGTTCAAAATTATGATATTAAATTGAAATACAATTTCTTAAAACCATCATGCAACTTTTTTAAAATAAAACTAGATGGATCTTCGCCATCACCAAATTTGAAATGTATGGCATACATGTACACTCTAAAAAGGATTGGTTCAACAAAATTACAAATCTTTTCACTTAAAAAGCACAGGAGACAGAAAATTTATTTCATTTCATTTCCATCCCGTACAAATAAAAAACTTACCATTGATGACTTACAATCATCAAATACACCAAGGAAATAGATATTTTATAGCAAATAGACCACTGTCCCCTTGAAATTTCTAAAATAGGTAGGCCTAGACTCCATACATCATGAACCATTTTCATGTATACAATGACCTCTATGACCTTTGAACTTTGACCTTGAGACCCTAAAATCTAATCCGTTCATCGTCCCTCATATATGCATGGATGGGCCAAGTTAGAAGCTGATCCGTCAAACAGTTCTGAAGTTATTGCGAGAACGAACCATTTTTATGTATATCATGACCTCCATGACCTTTGAACTTTGACCTTGAGACCCCAAAATCTAATCAGTTCATCGTCCCTCCCATATGCATACATGGGCCAAGTTACAAACAGCTAAAAAAAATGGTTTTGAAGTTATCGCGAGAACGAAAAGGGAGACGGACGGACGGACGGACGACCCGAAAACATAATGCCTCCGGCACCACCTAGGGTGGGCGGAGGCATAAAAAGTCTCTTAAAGGGATACGCCACCAGGCGGCCGTGGGGAAAGTCAGGATTGCGTAAGCCCCATTCACTCGTACACAAAGTTTGTGCGTTGAACGAGTCAGTTGGACTGCTGGGATTACATTTCGGATTCCACGAAACCGACCGAATCTTGCACGAGAGCTCGAGCTCCGGCGAAGCGTGCATGTTGCGCCGCGACCAGTCTCCCCGAAGTTTGCGCCCCGCGAGGCAACAGCATGATCAGGTAATGATCATGGTGCCCTCTCGCAGCATAAAAACGTCCACAATCTGCTGTTGAGTATCCCTTTAAAACACTGATACAAATATCTAAAAAGAACAGTCTTGTATTTTAAAGTTGCAATTTTCTATGGAAAAGAAAACACTGTTAAATATGTTATTCTTTACATGTCATGTGATATGTTTCCACTCAATGACTTTTTGCCAACCTATTTCCACAGGGAGAATATACATGAAAATCATCCCAACTTCCATTTTCTTAATCTGCATATCATACACATTTGGCCAGCTCACAGTCACTGTGATAATGGCCTTCAGTCTCATTTTATGCCATCTGGGAAATCAAAAACAATCCTAAAAACCCAAATAACATTCCAGCTGATAGTTGTAAGGCAAGTAATATAATTTGCACATTATGAGCTGGGGAAAGAAAGGACAAGAGGAACATTAGACAAAATTGATATATTCATAAAATGCCATTCTAGCACTCAAGGGAAGGTATTTCATATTCCTATGGAAGTAGCATTATGGTTAGATGGAATAATTCATTCTACAATTTGGATTCTTTTCTCAATCAGTGAAAGTAATGCGTTTGTTGAGTGAAACGAACACCAGAATTATATATAGCAATTATATATATAGCATTAGGTTCTCACAAAAAAAGTAATTCTTGCATCAATGTATGCAAACTCTTTCACACAACCATGGCAAACAAAATATTATTAGATTTAATTTGTTAAAGGGCAATCCAACCTTTGTTATAATTTGATTTGTAAAATCAGACAAGTAATATGAAAGAACTCTTATGATTGTTTTAAAGTTGTAATCACTATACATATGGGAATTCAAATTGGCAGTATCGGTACAGTCAATGTGATGTAGTAGCAGGGGGCAACTTTCCCATTTGCTTCAACACACAAAATGGTTAAAATGTCAATTTTTAAAAATGTATAACTCAGAGGATCTTTTTTTTTTTTTTTTGGAGAACCTTTAACAATATGCTATCTACAATATATTCTGAGTATATACTGCCCAGTGGGAAAAGATGCTCAGGAGAAAACAGGAATTCAATAATATTTTGGTATATGAGAAATGGGAGAGTTGAGAGTACATGTACGTCACAATTGATTCACCAAATTGCCAATTTGAGATCTGCATAGATTAAGTGATCACATTTTTTAAACTTTCATAACTTTCTTATTCTTTGTCGGATTTCTTTCAGGCTTTCACCATCCTGTTCTTCTTTATTTTTCTTCCATCACACAAATAAGCTTTATATAAAGATTGGAGAGGCAGTCTGGGAATATATCAACTTGCAGCAATAAGACTTCTTAGAATGTTCTTCAAAGCTAATACCTTAATGGACAGATACTAAGCCATAGCCCCAAGCACAAACATTATGAAAGAGGGATTTTTGTAGAAAGTAAGGGTGTTTGATTGATCTGCTGATAGTTAATTGCTTGCAAAGATGAATCCTATGACGATGATTCTTCCACAATCGGTCCATCAAATATTACTGGTTGGGACGGGTGGAGAAAAGAGGGGGAAACGAAAGATCTCAGATAGATATATTACCCGAATGCAAAGTAGGTGATACAATGTATATGACATTTCAAAAAACTTTGTTACTTCTGAAAGATAAAATTAAATCTGAAAGGAAGGGGAACGGTGATTTCTTGGGAAAAGGTAATCATGATGGCATTGTCAGAGATGAGAATAGTCTATCTTTAGCAAAAGAAAGGAGGAGGTGAAAGAAATAAAGAAATAATTATTTTGTTCTAACTCCCGCTCCCATTCTTTTCCTCCCCTCTCTTTCTTTTCTCTCTCTCTTTTCTCTCTCTCTCTCTCTCTCCTTCTCTATCTCTCATCTTCTTCTTTTACCTCCCAATCTTGTGCAATTTCCATCTCTCTATTATGTGAAATGTCATACATGAATGTTAAAATGATGTGAACTTGAGTGAACTGCTGAAAATATGCTTTAACTGAAATGCATAATTCAAGAAGGAAATATCATCCTCAGGATATGCAGGGACCTATCATTTTTCCTTGCTTGAAATGACATATCCCTTGTTTTACTTAGAATAAAAAAATATATTCGAGAATCTTAGAAGAAATGTGCGATAATGAAAAGCAAAAGAGAGAGATGACGAATGCAACAGTAGACAAAAGGTCCAGGCTGATTGTCCTTTGACATTTTCTTACATCTTTTATCATCGGAGCATTCTATAACTTTCCTTCATCCTCATGCAAAAAAACCCCCAACTCTATGCAGTCAAACCATGTCTTGGAAAAAATAGTCAGGTCTGAGTGTGTGGTAGGTATGCTATCCAGTCTCAACTATCTTGAATAGGATGTAGGCTTAAGTCTCCTGGATGATACCCAACACTCATTGCACATTTGCATTGTACAGTTAACTTTGCATAAGTCAAATTTGTTGGGACCACAAATTGTTTGACTAATGCAAAATTTGACTTAGGAATTTAAATAACACATGTTTTGTACAGTTTGGTAAAAATAAATTGATTTGACTGAGGGAAAGTTCGACTAATGCGACTACGAGTTATGCAAGGTTAACTTTATATTCATAAACACCAATACAACCAAAGTTCTGATAATGAAGTATCAAGTATAGTCAATTTTACAAAAATATATCACATCTAAGGTTTCCTGAGACGAACAGAAAAATTAAGGTAAAATTTGTGCATGTTATTGTTCTATACATCATCCAAATCTTTGGAGGGGATAAAATGAAGCAGAGGTAAAAATTATCTCTGATAAAAAAAAAACAGCCTTCATCGATCTGTCAATTCCATGATGAAGAACAAATACATATTGACATGGAAAGCCCAAGGAAAAAACTTGTTAAAGAAACAAAAACATTTATGTTTCAAAATGTCAAGGCAAGTTGTCAGGGTCCCTACGAGGAAAAGCACATCAAATGATGGATGAAGCAGACATACATAGGGAACATTGATGCAGAATAACAAGAAAAATAAAAGACTTTTATAACAACATTGTGCACAAAATTTTGTATTTTTATGGATTAAAAAATCGTTACAACTCAAGCATGATAATTGTCCTCCATTTGATAGGAAAGAATTTCTTTGCTCGTCCATGCAAAGCATTTTGTAGAGAGAATTTCCTGTTTAAGAGCTCATCTTTTTCTATTTGTAGAGAGGCAAGTTTCTGCCTTTCATCGTTCTCTATCAGCAAATAATTGACAGTCTCAAGATGTATTTGGGCCATTCTTTGTAAATTGAAACTTTGGTAGCAAATAATTATAATCATATATCTAGAATGCCCGATTTATGCTCAAATTTTGATATACATTGACACCATATACCTCTCCTGTGGTCGAGCAATTGGTGAATGAAAATGATAAGTCTATCTGTCACATATAACATTGGCACTGAAAGAGTTAAAGGATCAGTATTTTGGACAATCTACAACTAAGTCTAAGACATCTGCTGGGTCAGACAGGTGTGAAATGCATAAAATACAGATTAGTCTTCTGTGCACATGAAAGCCACTTACTCATATTATTTTATACCGCATGAGATTTACGTCCTACTGGCTCCCAGCAGACGTTATTTCCAAACTCTTGATTTAAAGTGATTTGGTAACTACGTAGACGCTTGATAAAATATAAGCTACCTGGTCCTACATGCTATCAGTGTATGTAATATGGTGTAAAAAATGAAGCCCAGGAAAAAAAAAAGCTCTTCAAAATCATCATGTGCTTCACAAAAGTAAACATATACAAGTGACCGGAAATGCCAGACTGCAGTGTTAGACTAAAGCGTATGGCCATACGCTTTCGTAATATAGCAGTATTCAGTCCAAGGAGTTATCTGTGATAACTCCTTGTTCAGTCATAGATATCTTAATAATAGCATTGTATATTGAAAACCTTTCTATGCCTGGCTAATTATTTATCCTTCTGAACATCGTACCTGCATGTACACAATGGTTGCATTCCACAATATCTGCCTTCTCCTTAGAGGAGGGTGTAAGAAAACTCTTTATGAGAGTAGCACAACATCCGTTGTTGTTTCAAACCCCCACGGGTGGATGTTTTGCACAGGAGGGTATCAACCTAGTGAAAAACACTTGGATGATATTGATTTGCATCACTGATTTATCACTGCAGGGAGCACTGCAATCAATCTTATAGCAATGCGATACCCACATCAATATGGCTAGCACTGGGCGAAGAAATCAGTATTGGCAAACTATCTCCATAATATATGTTTTTCATTCACAGAAATCAAAACATTTATTGATATTTTTTCTCATTAATAAACATCAGCTATTTCAATGTTTTTACAAAGAATTGATACCAGGACAGGAAATTAATTCAATTACACTGGGACAGCTTTTTTCCTTGTGATCAAGTGGATTCCCTTCTGTTTCTCATTTGTGCAGTTACCATAAAAATATATTTGGTACATCTTACAAAATACATATCAATACAGTTTTGGAGATATCCTAGTACAGGTACATTTGTATCAGAAAATTAAATGAAATCCATCTAAGAATTTTTTTCAGGAAGTGTATAGGGGAACAACAGTCAATATCACCAAAGGCAAGGGACAAAATATTAGATATACTTAAAAACATGTAATTATGTTGCTCATTCATTCATTCATTCATCAGATGCCGTCCCAAGACCGGGGTTAGCGACTATACACTTCCATCTTTTTCGATCATAAGATCTTATTCGAACCTCTCCATAGGAAAATCCAGTCCACTTCTGCCATTACTCAGGATCAAAAACAAATATTATGCAGTAAAAAAAATTCATGTGCAAGTTATAAAATCATATCAAAGGAGACAGTAACACACAAACGTCACTTCCCTCTTTCTCTTTCTCTTCCTCTCCCCATCTCTCTCTCTCTCTCTCTCTCTCTCTCTCACTCACTATTCCTCTTTTTATTTCTACTTCTGATTTTCATCAAACCTCCAACATCCTAACACCACCTTTAACACTGTAATTATTCAAGCTATGCTCCAGAGGCACTAATAAACATAAGATTAATCCAACATTAAATAAACAGTATCCATGAAGCTTAGGTAACTACCAATTTAACACTTGGTACAGTTATCATGGCTCAGTTACTGGGTGGTATGGTGATGTAATTACTTAGTTGTCACATAAGCTACTTTTCTTGGACGCATTCTCGCCCTGGGCCCTGTTTCATAAAACTTGTTATCAATAAAAACTGCCCCATTTCTATGACAAATTTGCTCTCAGCCAATCAGATTCAAGGATTTCAGCAGCTTATAACATTTATGGTAACTTTTTATTGATAACAAGTTTTATGAAATGGGGGCCCTGATGCTTCAGCATCTCTTTATTACCTGGTGCTGTGGATGGGGGGGACATTCAACTCTGAAAAAGTCTGTGTTCACAATTTAAGGTATTTCTTTCCTTTCTGATAATAATTTGTGAGAAAAGAGGGACTAAAGATATCTTAAACATCTGAAACATTTTCATTCTGCATGTAAAACAAAATCAGGGGGATCCAGATTGAAATATGCCCATCATGCCGTGCTTAGGAAACAGAGAAGTTATCACCATATCATCTGTTAAACCCTTTCAAGACAATTGACCACATTTTGTGGTTTGACTATTAACTTTTGATTCACAGCTCTGAAAAATATACCAGATGCATTAGTAAAAAGAGCAAAAATGTCTGCACACACACTATGTCCATTTCTATTGCATGACCATATTGCATTTGATGCCAGAAATTTTTAAAATAGAATAAGCTTTAAAATCACTGAATTGGCAACACATTGGGGATCAAAATCATTGCTTTTCATTGCACCTTATTAGAACCAGGTAGCACTAAAAGATAAATATTGTTGTCAATTTGAAGAACAAAATGTGTTGTATTTAGCCCTTAAATAATTCCTGTCCTGAATGGATTAAGAGGCAGAAGGGCACTAACTCTGTATTAAACTACAAGTTAACGCCCTTCTGGCTCTAAACAGACGATATCATCAGCTGAGAGCTCGAAGGACATAATTATATACATTGTAAAAGCACACAGGTAACGTCTTGTGGATCTCAGCAGCAAATAGGCCTATACTTCTCTAATGCTCTACGCTTTTCAGGCCTGGGGTAATACATTATCATATGCCTGATAAAAGGGCGCAAACAAAATATTCTGACATCAGTCAACTTTTTGTTTTTGTAATGACTAGTGAAAGGGTAAAGAAATATAAAGAAGCTATGATCAACAATTGAGACTATTATGGACTGTACATATAATCAAAGAATTGTAAAAAAAATTTAAGCGTCTTGTTAGAAGTGTATATCTGCGGTCCAAGCACCCATTTGCAATATTTTGCAGTCATGTAGACTATAACATAATTAATTAATTACCAACCGTCTACTTATAAATTGTAAATTCAACCGAGTGAAAATAAATACAGATTTTTACAAGTGCTTCAATCTAAATTGATGCGCTATCTAATGTAGATATCGACTCCTCACTTACTCAGAAGAATTTTCCTTTAGGCAAACACTTTCATAAATATTTGAGACTAATTGCCCATGGGATCGGTACCACTTTCAATTGTACTGGAGGAAATTTTTGGCCATGAGAAAAATATCTTTATATGATAATACAAAAATCTGATTATGATTCCTACAGGAATTCACTCCACGGTGTTTTTACAAGTCTGCACCCAGAAATGTCTTCATGCTGCACGTACATCATTTTCTATATACACACACATATATATATATATATATATATATATATATATAATATAAATATAGGTTAGAGCAGTTCAACTTTTATTCAGTTGAACAGACTGTTTCACCCGAAGGCTCATCAGCAACTGAATCAAACTTTTTACAAGGTATAATGAGTTTAATACAGCATAAAGACACTTTACACATGTGCAGTCGAGTATGAGGAGGAGGGGACGATTATATATATATATATATATATATATACAATATCAGTTTTAAATTGTGTATATTCATAGTTCATACTCATATTTGTATTCTTTCAAAGACACTGATCTTGACGATCACAAAGCAAGGTTTGCATGACACAGCAACAACTAATGTACAGAGACAAAATACCAATACAAAAACTAAAATAAAAGAGCTCCTCTCAGGCACGATCTCTTCAGCAAATATTGTCCGTTGAGAGCTACAAGGGCGTTAACTGTATTTTTATGGTTAATACAAGATAATTTATATATTTTTCTATGGGGTATGTCCGTATTTTACTGATAACCCAAGTCAAATCATTCATTCATTTTTTGTTATAACACTCCCTTTGGGGTACCTAACCAACCCTCCAAACCGCATATTCTAATATTGTTTAGTTTTCGAGATATTAACGTTTTTCTATTTAATGTATTTTATTGAAAATTCAGGGATCGCCTTTTTATCGGGGGACCCCCGATAAAAATGCGATCCCTTAGCAACAAAGGCAGAATTGCTAAGCCCTATATCTCAGTTATTCATTGGCCGATCGCCATGAAATTTTAGGAGTATCTTCATGTGAGACTACTTCATCATATTATTTAACGACGAACTTGATTTCTTATGTAAAACCTTTATTTTGGCGGAGGAGAATATCTTTGCCAATGATTGCGCTATACGGCTCGAGAAAAGAAAACCCTTTATATTTCTGAACCTTGACCGATTTTAACCGGACCAATGACCATTATCTTCTTCTGTAGGTCACTTGGATCGAATAAAATATACATTTGAAAAATCTATGATCTTTGCAAACACTATGTACTACCTTTATAACTCTACTGGATACACTGTATTAGAGTCAGTTATATATAGTGAAGGTCATACTTCAAGGAAGCGAACGTGACATAACCCCAGTTGCATTTATACAGCTTTCACAGAGATTTAACAAGCAGCCAAAGGAACAACCTACAACATATTAATTGAGCCTGTCCATCAAGTATGTCCAACCCATCTACCAACACAGTAAAGGAGAGGACTACAACAATACTACATTTACACACAGATATTTAAAAAGAGAGAGGGAAAACATACTGCGCAAGAGAAGAAGATAATATGTTGAGATCGAAAAGGGCACTAAATCGTATTAATTTACAGAGTTCATGCCCTTCTGGCTCTTAACAGACAATATCCTCTGTTGAGTGGCAGAAAGACATTCAAGAAAAGAAAATACATACTTTGTCTGTTGAGAGCCAGAAGGGCGTTAACTCTGTGTTAAAGTATATGAGCTAACGTCCTTCTGACTCCAAACAGACAATTTACAGCGTTTGCATGCTTCTTGCTTTCAGCAGACAAAATAAGAATATAAATAGCTCTTACCTTAGTTGTGTTAATCCTAGACTGAAATCCTATACTCAGTATCTCTTGTTATCCAGTATCACTGAAATATATCTGGAAGAGAAAAATAAACAAATCATTTTATCAGAAATGTTCAGCTTTGTATGAGTTAATGACAGTTATGAGATTTTTTTTCTATTAAGTAATGACAATCATAAGTTGATCTGCTAGAGGAAAAGATGAATGGGTAATTACTGGTAGATGCTTGTTAGGTTAATTAATGGATGGTGATTGGATGAGTAAATGAGAGGATAGATACTGGGATAAAAGAAGGAATGTCAGAAAAGAATGTTTGAATAAGGGCATGTAGGAATGGACTGATAGATTGATGGGCAGATATTTAAGAAATGGAGACAGATGAATTAATGTTCGTAACCAATAAAATACAAATGGGAAATATAATGGATGCACTAACTACACAGAAAGATAGTCATACTCTTACACACTCTCCACACTTTTCCTCTTCAACGTGACATAGTTTGAGAAAACCTTGCAATCTGAATCAGTCTACAGACACAACAAATTATTCTACTCTCTTCCCAAATATGTATCCCTCCAGTGACATCTCAATTTCACCAACACAGCATGGAAATCCAATCAAAAAGAGCACAGTCATTCAACTAACATATGCTCATTACCTTTTCTTTCACAATGACTAAACCAGAAGAAGATATCATGCACCAGGTATGTATCTCTTCAAGCGAGATACAACTGAAATTCGGGACTTTGATCTGTGAGTTGTCCAGCACACTGTGGGCAGAAAAATGAGGCCAAGTGGTCATTAAAAGGACATATTGATCCCCTTGGCATGACAGCTATGCTAATTATTACGGCTGAAAAACAACATAGCAGCCGTAGCAGCAATTAAGAGATCGTTTGTGAGCAGGGTAGAAGATAGTTGGAAATCTAAAATCTCTCACCATATATATAGCACAACTAGAGCCTTGATTAAAAGCCACAGAAATCTGATTCCGTGCCTGGGAGCGGGAAGCGGTCGTCGGCTGTCGTCTGCTTTTGAGCTGGCCCACGTGTTTGCAGGTGAATGTGTTTAATCAAAATAGAAGGAGTCTGTGGAGTCTGGCTGCTGCGGTTCATCACCGTCTGGGGCCGTGCAGACGCCACCAACCTGCAGATGAGATGCTACGATCACAGGTGCAATTAAATGAGCCAATCAACTTCCATCCTCTCACCACAACGCACAGAATATAGAGCAGCTCTCACACCAAGCATGCATGATATCGCTCGACATCGCTCGCCCAGCGACCACTGAGAAGATGAGCGTAAAGCAGACAAGCTGTGATTGGCCAGTGCTGTGTGATGTCACGTGCGGGTATTGGACACACGGTCAAAGACAGCTGGGGTAATTCTACACTTCCTGGTACTGCAGTCAACACATTAATGAATCTGTCACATTAGTAATAACGCCTGCTGCCTGCCTGCCTGGTTGCCTGCTTGCCTGCCTGCCTGGTTGGCCTAGCTAACTGTCAGCTGGTCTTGTGGTTGGTTGGCTGGCTGCCCTGGCTGCCCTGATGGCTAATATTAGCAAGGTAAAGCATGGTGCAAGTGAATATAGGACAGTTGATGAATCTTAAGGAGACGGTCATATGGAATACATTTAACAGATTTGTGTATGCAGATTTTTGAAATTCAAAATATTTTGCATACAAATTATTACCCTGCTTTAATATGTGTGTCTTATCAATAATTAAAATCAGAAGAAAGCAATTAGGTTATTCTTAGTGAGTGATCCATTTAGCAGATTGAATAAATCACCCTCATGAATGAACAAATGGAATAATTTCATTGAAAATACTTGCAATGTGTAGGAAAAAAATGAAATTGCTCACTAAGCTTTCATTTTTCAAAGTTGCTATCAAACTTATTTCAGAAGAAATCATGAATGATTTGATTTCAATTTCATTTGGACATGACCACATTGAAATTAGAAGAAAACAAAATGAAATATCTTTACATGAATCTGATTTCTGTACAATAGAATGCTGCTTTGCTCTCTTACAAGTTCATCAGAGTTGTTTACGATAAGGAAAATGACTGAACTGGATAAATTGTTATTAAAGGCCAAATCATATCAGATTATAATGTTCGGCTCTTCCGAGTCAAAAATATGACAGATATACCATGAGGAAAAGCAATATCACATGACATTGGATAAGGACATCACGTTTCGTGATGCAAGGGGCGTCAAGTGCAGGGGTGGTGGATCTATCTAGGTTTCTAATTTAAGCGCATGGGCAAAAGTGCGATGAACTAGTTCGGCACCCTTGAGCCGGTGATGTTGACAGAATTTGTGTGATCAGGGGGGAAATATGTTACAGATGCAATGAACTTTGAGTTTATGCAGGGAAGTGTTAGGATTCCCTGATTTGTGGACAGGACTAGGAGATAGGGGTGGAGAGAGGGAAGAAGAGAGGAGGAAGAGAGGAGGAAGAGAGGAGGGAGAGAGGAGGGAGAGAGGAGGGAGAGAGGAGGGAGAGAACAGGGAGAGAACAGGGAGAGAGGAGGGAGAGAGGAGGGAGAGAGGAGGGAGAGAGGAGGGAGAGAGGAGGGAGAGAGGAGGTAGAGAGGAGGTAGAGAGGAGGGAGAGAGGAGGGAGAGAGGAGGGAGGAGGGAGAGAGGAGGGAGAGAGGAGGGAGAGAGGAGGAAGAGAGGAGGGAGAGGAGGGAGGAAGGGAGGGATGGAGGAAGGGAGGGATGGAGGAAGGGAGAGAGGATGGGAGAGAGGGAACGAGGGAGGGAGGATGGAAGAGAGGGATAGAGGATGGAAGGAAAGGATGGAGGAAGAGAGGGAGGGAGGGAGGGAGGAAGAAAAGGAGGGAGGGAGGAAGAAAAGAAGGGAGGGAGGAAGAAAAGGAGGGAGGGAGGGAGGAAGATGGAGAGGGAGGGAGGGAGGAAGGGAGGGAGGGAGGGAGGGAGGAAGATGGAGAGGGAGGGAGGGAGGAAGGGAGGGAGGGAGGGAGGGAGAAAGGAAAGGAGGGAAGGAAGAGAGGGGGGAGGGAGGGAGGGAGGGAGGAAGGGGAGGAGAAAGAAGGGATGAGGGAGAGGGGAGGGAAAGGGAGGAAGGAAGAGGGGAGGGGAGGGGAGGGAAAGGGAGGAAGGGGGAGGGGATGGAATGAGGGGGGGTGAAAGAGAGATAGAGGGTGGGGAAAGTGAGGGAGGGATAGAGAAAATGTAAGGAGAGACTAAGAGTATTCAAGAATGAAATAGTGAGATGGCAAGAAAAGGAAGATACATAAATATATGCCCCTAGGTAATGCTGAGAGCAAGAGAGGCATTGCTCATATACCTTCACACAGAGTTAACGTCCTTCTGGCTCACAACATGTGATATGAATGATGGATCGGCAAGGAGTCAGAATGACACCACTGTTCACTTGAAGACAATGAGCCATAAAATATAGCTTTAAACACTATTCTGATTTATATCATCAAATTATCTGAAAATGTACTAATAAGATAAGTTGTTTATATTTAATACATTGCGGCAAAGTGATAACTGCATGGGTAGAAGAGTAGACTCATAATTCCCACCAAACAGGGTTTTATTTCTGGATAATAATTACAATTATATCTTGAGGAGAAAAGGGGTACCACCCAGATTACAGATTTGGATATTCATAAGGCTTTTGACAGTGCTCATTTCCACACAAAGGTAGTTACTCTTATGAATTGTGTAAATTTGACAAGATATTGTACATCATGATATAGATGTGTGTCAATAGTAACATTATTTCTTAGATAATCTGATTGCAAATACGATTCACAAAAAAACCTTAAATGGCAAACTTTCATGAAAAACAACAATTAAAAACTAGATATTTAATTCGTCATGACGACGAATTAGGTGGTCTGTCTTTCAATTTGTATGATCATGATTGTAATCAGGATGATCATAACAATGGGGAAATGCTAAACTGAAGATAGGAAGTCAAGAATGCCATGAATGGATATGCTTCTTGAGGACAGGAATGTAACAAAATGTGGGAAACGGTCATTGTAAAATGATTATGGTGATGATGATAATGGTGATGATTATAATGATATAATGATGATGGTTATAATGATTAGATTGATATTATGATGATGGTGATGATATAATAATAATAGCGATGATGATCATAACGGTGATAATAATAATGATGATGTTGATGTTGGTGATAATCATCATGATGATGATGATGATGATGTAATGATGATTATGATGGTGATGATAATCATGATGATGAAGGTGATAATGATGATTATTGATGATGTGATAATTGTGATGATTATGGTAATGGTGATTATGAAGATGATGATAATGATGATGATGGTGATGATGATGGTAATGGTGGGGATAATGGTGTTGACCATGACTGCAATGACAGTGACCTTAACAATGCCAAATATGATAATGGTGATGATTATGATGATGGTTATAATGATTATGATGATCCCTGATAGCAGAAAATGTTAAAAATGACGTGATATTTACGTCGTGGTTTTCGTCTTTTTTACGTCCTGTAATTACGTCAATAAGACGACAACTTGCACCAACGCAAGACATCAAGAGGACGTCTTATTTTGACGTCATCTCTACGTCTTGTATACTGTAAAAACTAAAGTGCTACTTTTAGGGGCATATATAGTGACTGCACCTGAAATGCTGTTTATAGCACTTGTAGTGTGCTAATTTACCAGCCAAAAAAAAAACGTGACCGTGGCGAGCCTCGAACCAGGTTCCGCTGATTGAGAGGCGCTGACGTTACCGATGGACTAACGAATGCTTCTTGCAATCCACTTTAGTCATGGGAGTCAAGTAGATAACATGAACTATGTGGTGTCGTAAATTCTCTATGTAACAATATGATCTGCTCTAAATCGTACAATGTGAGTTAGTCTAGCGGTAATGCCAGCAATTCTCGATCAGCGGACCCTGGCTCGCCCAAATCATTTTTTTAAATGAATGTTTAGCAGTTTAAGGAGCCGGTCCAGCTACCGTGAAAGTGCTGAAATAGCACGCTGTGTGCATTCAATAGCACTCTGAGTGCAGTCCCAATGCATGCCCACAAAAAGTGCTATATACAGCACTTCAGTTTTTACAGTGTACAGATGACGTCAAAATAAGAGGTCCTCTTGTCGTCTTATTTTTTTTCTTTCTGTTTTTATTGATATTTCTTCAGAAATTAACAGAGTAAGAGCAACAGTATATAGATTTAATAGCTTCATCTCTTGTCGTCTTATTGACGTAATTACAGGATGTAAAAAAGACGAAAACCACGACGTAAATATCACATAATTTTTAACACTTTCTGCTATCAGGGATATAATGATGGTGATGATATAATAATAGGGATGATGATCATAATGGTGATGATTATTGATGTGATAATGGTAATGATTATGGTGATGGTGATTATGAAGATGACGATATAACGATGATGGTGATGATGGGGATAATGGTGTTGACCATGACTGCAATGACAGTGACCTTAACAATGCCAAATATGAAATAGAAATCACATTTTGTTATGAAGATACGACCATAAGCTGATTTTTACAAAATGGCGCCTGGATGACGTCACGATAATCTGATGACCTTGAAAAAGATGGGGGGGACTTGACCTTATTGGGACTCATGACTGACGAAAATTTGAAGATAATTGACTAAGCCCATTGTGAGAAATTGTGATATCAAATAGCACTATTTGACAGTGTAGGATACTTTGGAGATAATCCCAATGGCCCGTATTCTGAACTCCGGTTTAACTTAAACCATGGTTTAAATCTGTGGTTTAACTATGGGTAGCCAAAAATGTCAAAACTGTGTTTACACTGTATGTTCCTTATGTTTTCTGGATACTGGTCTCGTGCTTTAATGGTCAAGAAAAATATTCTACTTATCATTCCCAGACAGTTTTTAAAAGCTTCAGTACCAAAAATGCTGATAAATTGAATATCTACTGTTTCAGATTTGTGTCACATTTGGCTGCCCATAGTTCAACCACATATTTCGACCATGGTTTAAGTTAAACCAGAGTTCAGAATACGGGCCAATAGCTTTAATACACGACAGGCAATCACAATTTCCATAGGGTTGTACACAAAGTACTGGACACTACTTTCCAATAGACATAACATGCAAAATCAGGCATTTTATTACTTGGTTTGTGATTTCTTATGTTAAAATAGTCGAACAAGATGGTAAAATGACAGGCAAAAGGAAGCAAAAAAAAATTTTTTTTAATGGACCCACCGGGGATCGAACCTGGGTCACCGGAGTGAGAGGCAAGTGCTTTGACCAATATACCAAAATATTTCCCATAGAGATAACACGTAAACGAAAAACGGGATTCTCAAATCCCATTTTGTCGTTCAAAATTGGGCATGATCCCGACATCTGATCAAAAATTGGAGACCACACTTATAAAAGCTTATAGTCTCAGCTATAACATACTAAAATCTGGAAGAAAATAGACTAAAAACAACTGAGATAGGGCTCAGAGAACAATGTCATGTAGATTCATAATTCGAAAAAAAATCATCTTCCATAGACATAACACGCAAATAGGGAAAATTCTGACATGGCATCTTTAATTGAAAATTTCACTGTGATGACGTCATCAAAATGAAAAATGATGGGCACTGATTTCGTAGGAAATTGCCTCAGCTACAACATATTAAAATCTGGGCGAAAAACAACTAATAATTACGAATCTAGAGCCAAATTTGCATAAATGTGATGACGTGAAAACATGAAAAACGGAAATTTTGAATTCTGGCGCCATTTTGATGACGTCATAATGTTTATGAGGGTCGTATGATACATGAAATCATATCTGTGATTCCTCCCCTACCCAAAGATGACAAAAAATTTGCGGGTTTGTGGACTATTTAAAGAGCTAGAGTTAATTTTGTAGAGGCATGTTTTTACACGTTTTTACGTTATTTTGGCCATAGACGCGCGCACGGATTTTGAAATTTCACGCGCCCGTACGACCTTATTATTGATTGAAATTGATTCCAAGTTGATGGAAATGATGAAGAAAAGTGTCAGGATTGAAAATCAATCGAAAAAACAGCGTTTTAACGTTATTTACGACTTGCACGCGCGTAAAACGCGCGCGCGGACGCTTACGCACGGACATTTTTGAAATGCTAAAAATGACCTGAAACGTGTGCAGACTTGATCCTACGTGATTTTGAGCATTTTTAAATTTTGACGCGCGCGTACGCGCACGTCATGACCTCTAGATGACCTGTGAGGACATCATTTGATGACCCGTCAAGTTTATGTGATGTGAATATAGTTGATTTGTGATGATCGATTATGAAGATATAATCGATCTTGTAAATTTACAAAATGGCGTCTTGATGACGTCACGATGATCCCATGACCTCAAAAAGCTTAATGGACCATGTCCATGATTGACCTCATACATGACATGAAACTCGATGATATTGACCTGGCCGATTTTGAGATTTGGTGGGAACAAACATTTGTAATAAAAAGAAATATTAAAAATAAAAATAAAGAAAATCTTGACAAAATTAAAAGGAGGTCTGTCATAAATGACAGACCACCTAATTAAAAGTGGCCTTCATCACAGGAAACAGATATTTGCCGTGATTGCATTCTTTTAAATTTATCTAAGGGTGCATTTATGCTTACTTTTCAAGGCAGAATGAGCGTTTTTGAAACACTCATCGAAAATGCTCATCGTAAACACAGTTCCACAGGGTAATGTTTATGCTTCCCTTCTCCAGACGAATTCGGGCTCTGCAGCTGGATTCGCAAACCTGCAGGTCAAGTTTGGGCGCGCGCTTTTTCAAAACTGTATGTATACTGTGATATTTTCGTGTCGCGATCTCGCACTGGACTATCGCCTTTCCGCGGTCTCGATTTACGGCTATGGACTTCCTACCATGGTGGGAAAAGTGAGAGCCGACCAACACTGTCACTGACCGGGTACAAGTAATTACAACTGACAGTCTCACACATCTCTCAACGCAACATTACGTTAAAATAGATTTACCACAAAATATCGGTTTGATATTAAAATCTACCATTATTCTGTTGATTTTGTCCCTGCATGGTTCTCCTTGGAAACCCTGCAGCCACAAACTGGTCTGCCAATTTGTCATATATGGGTTTGTTCCTTGTCAACCCATTCAATTCATCTTGTATTTCGGGTTCGGACCAAGCGAGGAGAAGGACCCTTAGTTCCTCTTCGCTGTTGTTCTAGCCCTTGACACTCATTTCAACACAATGATATGAATATGGAAAAAAGTACTAGTATTATTTTTAAAAAACTGTTGAATCTTGCTCGGATGACATCTATAATTATGTGCATGCCTTAAGCTTGAGAAAAAAAAAGCATTGCATAATATTGTGCTCCGTTTTCATGTGAACCAGAAATATGTTTATCATGACGTCATTTAAACTCGTTTACAAATGATCGTGCGTTTATGCTTCCCCAGAAACCATCTTTCTGGAATAAACGTCTTGCCAAAGGACGCTGGTGCTGCGGTGGGATTCGAACCCCGGACCTCGTGGTTCACAGTCCGGGGATTTATCCACTGATCCACAACACCTCTACGGGGTTCCAGTTTCCCTCCATAATTCCCTGACAAGTAAAAAAAAATGGCGGATCGTCTATGGTCAAAATGCATACTTTTCTTCCAAAAGGGGGGCACGGGCCGTAAGTGCCCCCCCCCCCCTGGATCCGCCAATGCTATTATTATTTATGTTTTTCTACATTTGGTGCAAAAGCATACTTATATAAATGGCTCTGTATGGGTTTCAAAAAATCAAAAAGAAAAATTCCTCCTTTCCTTTACTTACTCATTCCTATTATTCCAAACTCCAAATGTTGCAATCCCTTCACCAAGAGCAAAATTAATGTTATTAGCAGAAAACCTTTTGGTAGATAAAACAGGCCTCGAGAACCCTCAGCCATCCCCAAGAGTGATGGGTAAACAAATGGACCGCAAAATCATTTCAGATAATCCAATTAAAAAGCGGGTTAAAAATAAGCCTGACTTAATTACAGCAATCACAAGACAGGTTGTAAATTCTGTGCAGTTTCATAAGCAACAGATAATGTTATTAAAGAGCAATTTTAAGAGATGAAGAAAGGAAGGAAAAGTTCAGTTATGAGGTTAAAGGTTGAGTTCTGGGGGAGGTGAAAAATAATTTGCGAGCTTTCTCATTCTTTTTATGTCAGTTTGGAAGAAGATCATATACTTAAAAATGTCCCCTGAAAAGGATTGCTGTTCAAATTCTCTCGTATTAGAAATATGATGAGAAATAGCTGAAATGTTTGGGCTGAACATTCATGCCACATGTGTGTGCAGTCCCATATACCCATTTCTGTGTGCAGTCCATGTGCTTTCAAGTGAGATTGAGTTAAGTTCTTATAAATTTTATGATTCCAAAACCTCACAGTATACACCAATCCTTATGTAGATATGATCACCTTTCTCAGTTGCTTTGAGACAGTTTCTTTCATAATGTAATTGCATGACCAGAACTCAACTTTATCTTTAAGCCTGTTTTTATTATCAAGGCCATTTCCCACAAGGGAAGAGGCTCCTGTCATAACATGGTACCCGGTACTACAAAAACAGCAGTTCCGATGAAAAAAATGTTATATTCTTTAAAAAATTGATATTTCATATTTAGTAATGAATAATGTGAATATCGTATCAAAAGTGAAGAAAAAGAAGTTAAAAGAACTGTTTATGAGTTGATAGATCATACAAATTCTGTTTTTATTTTATCTCATTTTTTTAAACTTTACTTTTGAATCTTTTCCTCTTTGAGAACCCCCCCCCATTGAAAGGTTAGCATTTGTCATTTTTTCTTTTTTATAATTGAATTTAACAATCTAGGTCAGAAATATATAATGTAATGAACATTTGTTACTATCATCATGCAATGTTCAAGAATCTAATGCATGGAATTTATCAAATTACACTGCATCGCTCATTAAATCTCAGATTATCATGATGGAGCCATAATGGAAATGGCGGGTACCTTCAATCGTTTGCAACAAACGAGGAATGTTCCGCATCCTTAGAGATCACATCAACAAATTCATCATCTCAGTTTTCCAGTAGCCAAGTCCTAGATTTCCAATGGAGAGATTTCCTAACAAGAGATTTATTTAAGCTTGCTCATGATGCAAATTCAATTTGCCTTCCATCCTTTCACCACATTCACCATCTTTCCTTTTCATTTGTCTGTCTCTCTCTCTCTCTCTCTCTCTCTCTCTCTCTCGATATCTATCTTCCACCTATGTTCTCTCATCCTTTTTATCTTCATGTATCCCCTCTTTCTGTGTGTCTCTCTTCAATTTGTATTTCTCATCTCTCTCCCCCTCTCTCTCTCTCCTTAGCGACTGCATCACTAAATTTACCATTAGACTTTACAGTATCTAAGTCTCAGTTTTTTGCCAAACCAGAGATTTTTCAAGCTTAGCCTCATTCATTAATTTTGCCTTCCATCTCTACTTTTTCTTTTACTTTTTATCATTCTTACCTCCATTCAGAAATCTCAATCTTTTCTCTCTCTTTCTCTCGCCCTTTTCTCATTCTTAGAGAGTGCATTCATTTTATTCATTTTGCCATCGCTCATTTTCTCTTTGTCCTTTTTTAACTCTTATACCTTCAAACATCTTTGTCTCTTTCTCTCTCATTCCTCTCTCCTTCTCTCTCATCCTTAGAGACTATATTAATTTTAGTCACTTTGCCTTTTTCCTTTTTTTGTTATACTCTTCTCTACCTTTATAAATCTCCCACTCTCTAAGCTTTAGAGACTATCAACACATCCGTCATCTGACTTTCCAGTATCCTAGTCCCAGATTTCCATCCCACATCTTTAAAACAGTATACAATGAAAGAAACAAATTAGAATTGAAAAATGTGATTTTTAAGCAATAACGATCCGTGGATTTAGTTCGCTTACATAACACGAATTGAGCCGGCAGGATGGAAGATTATTAATAAATGACTAATAATGTTATTACGCTAGGATTCCCTTGAGTGTGCATTGGATAAATTAGTCTAGTGGTCAAAGGATAATGATATGCAAATTAACTCTAAGAAGACTAAGGACGAACTGACACACCCACTTACCATTGAGGCCAAAACACTAGAAAGTGTTAAGGAAACAAAATGGTTAATTGGATTAATGACCGACTGAAGTGTGATACCCATATTGATGTAATTTACTAAAAAGCTGCAAGACGGTTATTTCTGTTAGTACAATTATGGAGAGCAGGTCTTTCCCCCGAGATGATTTGAGTAAATATTACAAAGCATGTATATGCTCAATACCCGAGTATGCATGTCAAGCCTTTCATGGCGGTCTAACTAATTAACAATCAGAGTTGCTGGAATCAGTACAAAAACGTGCCTTACGAATCATCATCTGGCAGCTATCGTATACCGATGTGCTAGTTGAATTAAACTTAGAATCACTATCAGAAGAAACATGTGCGAACAGTTATTACCCAAATGCAAAAACTAGACCATAAGCTGAATTACTTTCTCCCACCAAAAAGAGAGGATAAGTATGCTATCAGAAAAAGAAAACCTTTCCCACTGCCTTTGTCACAACCAAGATGTACAAGCAGAGTTTTATCCCATGGTCTTTGTATAACTTACAATAAGCATGATAAGTGTATAATGGCTCATGTCACATGGTGCTTCTGTTTCATAAGAGCAATATGATTCTTGCTTTCCACAGTATTTTCTGTTCTTCTTTCTTTCATTATTTTATTTTGTCTTTTCTCCTTCTTCTACTTCTTCCTTTTCTATTTCATTTCCTTTGTTTTCCTCTTCTTCTCATTCTTCTTGCTATTCTTGTTTTCCTTCTTCTCGTTCTTGTTCTTTTTGTTTTCCTGCTTCTTGTTCTTTTTCTTCTAATTTTCTTTTTATGATCTGGAAGCTTTTTATGTAAGCAATTACTTACAGGGTTACAAAAAATGTGTTAAATTTATTATGCAGAATTTCAAGATTTTCTGATATCAAGGACCATCTTATGGTGTTCCCATTTTATACTGTATACATAAGTGCAATATGATCCATACTTTTCACTGCATTCTATTCTTCCTTTTTTTCTCTTCCACCTTTTACTCTTCTGATCTTCTTTCTTCCTTTTCATTTTCTTCTTCTTCTCCTCCTTCATTTTCTGCCTTTCTTTTTTTAATTCATATTCTTCCTTTTCTTTTTATTTATTCTTATTTTTGTTATTTTTGTTTTTCTTGTTTTTCTATCTTCATCTTCTTGCTTTCTTCCTTTTCCTAATTTTCTATATGAATTGGAAAGCTTTCTATATCAGTATGTCAGCAATTATAAATTCAAATATTTTCTGATATCAATTGCGTATTAGATGTGGTGCTATTACAGTGCCAACATCAGAATACAAGAGGAAAAGAAGAAAAAAATCAGGTTGTAACCATGTTTTTAATTTTTGTTCTTGTGTTTATTGAATTGTATGTGGTTCGAATTTGAATAGGCAATTGATAATTATATTTTAATGAGTAGTTTTTAACCACATTATGTGTAAATGTTTTTATTTATGATTACTTATTTATGATTACTACTAGCTACAGGTACTACGGTACTCTTTGTACATGGTTTGTTTTCTTTTCCTTCTTCCTTTCTTTCCCCTTCTTCTTCTTCTTCTCCTCCTCTATCTTCTTCCTCCCCTTCTTTCTCCTTTTCTTCCTCTTCTTGATATTTTATATGTTATAATTTGTTAACCCTTTTATGTTACTGTTCCATGTATTTTTATTGAATTATGTTATATGTATTTTAATGAATTATGTTATATGTTATTTTATCTGTACCATGTACCAATTCAACTTTTAAGTTGCAATAAAGAATAAAGAATAACAATAATTCTGTTTGTGATGCAGTTTTTGTGCTTAATGTCTTACAGTGCTCCCACATGAGCCTTAAATATTCTAAATTTGTACTATCACATTCATAAGGTTGTTCATCCTTCACAGTATATCAAGATAAGGTATCAATATGCAAGATATGATGGCAGATGAAGAATTTATATTCAAGCAATTGCAAGAAGATATATATACCAATTGGAAAATGTGAAAGAAAGACATTTGAACTGAAATACAGAGAGACAAATAAAATCAAATTAAGTATGTACTACGATGAATGTATATTCTTTCACATTTTGTTAAAAATCATACATCATATTGTTCATTTATTACTTTGCATACTTATATTGGAAAATGGGAAATAAATGTTGGAAAATAAATGTTGGAAATAAATGTCTTTAAACTGAAAAGAAATGAAAATCAAAGTACACAGAAGAGGAGAGTGTAGCGATAGTCCAAATGTGTACATGAAGAGATAAAAATGTAAGGATAATCATGAGAGAGAAGAAACACAGACAGACAAAAGAGTGAAAGATAACTAGGGAGAGAGAGAGAGGGAGAGAGGAGTAGAGACAAAGATAGAAATAGAATTTTGCCATAATTTTATAAACTAATTATAAAATTCTGAACAAGAATTAGATTTAAACGTGTTGGCTTAACAAAAGATACCCAAATAATAAACAACAACGTCACAGGCTAATATTTAGCTTATAGCGGGGCAGCAACAAGAAAATTAGCCACACTGCATCACTCCCAAAAGTGTCCATCACAATTTCAACATCCAGCCAAGACCCGTCTCTGTCTGTCTGTCTTCTCTCTCACTTGCATGAACTTCCAATCAAGCTAAGTATCCGCAGATGGCGTGATTGATCATTACTATAATGGACACAAATGTTGTGCCACCAGAGAGAGCATTCTTTCGTTCCCAAGGTGCGTCTTTCAATCAAGGGCCATCCTAAGGATGCTTCCCAATATCACTGTGTTGTTCACTCCAAAAGTGACATGGTTTAAATGCTTAGAGCCAGAAGGGCATTACAGCTCTTAGCTGCACATTGAAGTCAATGAGATAGATATATTTGACACTCATAATAACTCCTATCAGACTGATGTTTTCAAAATGCAAAGTTCAAGGATGTCAAACTTTTGTGGTACAAGTTTTGTGAAATTTCCTTCATTAATATACGTATAATAATGCTCTGAATATTTAATTAGATTTTTACTTTTTGAAAAGTTGAGACCAAATTTTTTGTTGTGTATCTGTAATCAATTAAGAAAACAACAATTGCTATTGTGCATCGCACCTGTCATTTTGGCCAACCTTTTGCTAAACAGTGTCATTAATGATTCATGACTTTGGTTTAAAAGATATGCTCTTGAATTTCAGCTGCAATGCACAATGGAAGTTCTTGTGCTGTGAATTAATCGCTTCTAAACACAGATTTTGTGACCTTGATTATTCAAAAAGTGAAATATTCTGGGCATTTTTAAAAGAATAGTATTCAAAGAAATGTCACAAAACTTACTCCAAATATTGACATCCATCAACTTTACAAGTGAGTTACTATAGATCAAAAATGTCAATTTTTTTTTTTTACACCTATTACAATTTATGTTTTCAAATAAAGTGTGGAATATGCAGTCCACTAGGTTGGGGCAGCTATATCGTTGACAACCATATGGATTTTCTTTGAAATTCCTCCACGAGTTAATGATGATATCTATGATTTTTAGTTATTTGTCTGACAGTATACATGTTGAAAATTAATGACATTTTCCTTTTTCAATGTTAATGCTGACCACTTTTCTTAGAACTTTCAGGAACATTTTTTTGTTACATTCTCAGACATGTTTACTAAAAAAGAATCTAACCACTTTTACAAATGTGTCAAATTGTTAAATTAAACCTTTCTGACTCTTGAGTACACAATCACACATTCCTCCATGTTTTTCCTGCTCTATGGGGTAGGATTTTTTTAATGGAAAAGGGGATGAATAGAAATATGGGACTTCTTTTTTAACCCCTACCAAACCGTGGGCGGCAAATCCCGCCCAAAAATTTGAGTGTTGAACATTTTGTTTAGGCTGAGAATGGCTTGAAATTTCTTCCTCATACAGAAACCTGTACCTTCAGTATAGTGCTTATTCCTATGCAATATATCTTTGCCCAGTTTGCTCAAGAAAAAACTCATTGAAAGTTAATATTTAACTCTTGAAAGTTAATTTTTGATAGTTGCTCAAAAATCTGGTGGCATGGAAGGGGTTAAAGAAACCCATCAACACTTTCTCCAGGAAAAGTATGGTCATCTACACTTCTAACATTCTGTTGAAATGAGTGTTCTATCAGGGCTGAATATTCTGGATTCTACTGTAAGATTTATAGGACAACAACTTGTCTTAACCTTTAATGGGAAGGAGAGAGTTGTGTATGTAATTTATATTTCTGAAGTATAGCAGTGACACTGGCTAACAAGGCAGTACAACATACAGCCACACACGGTTAGGGGGCATCTCTAGCCCATTCTAAATGGTAGAGGGGGTTATATCTTACCTTACTTGGCAAGTTAGCCAAACATTTCATTTTAAAAAGAAAAAGAAAAAAAGCAATCACTTCTGAAAATTTTTCCAACCAAAAAAAAAAATAAAATGTTAATCAACAATTACTTACTTAACGGTGAGGGGTTTCATAAGCAAACCAAAATTCTAGCAACAATTTTGCAAGAAAACAGAACAGGTTTACTAAGAAAGAAGTAACAGCTTGTCAGACAAAATATGACAAGTACAAAGGAGAAATGAAAGGGAACATTAGACAAAGCTATGCATACATATCTCAATTGGATTTACATCATCTAGTTATGAGGAAACAAAATAATGTTTAACACAAAGCTGTAACACAATATCTTTCTTCCTGAAAATACCAGCTACACAGGATTGACGTTTTGAGTTATCAATTTTCAATTTAAAATTTAAAATTCATCAATAGGAAAACACATAAGAGTGTTTTGGGGTTTTAAAAATTATTTTACACCTTCTATTAAAACATGCAGTTTAGGCAGAGTTAATGCTTTTCTTTTGTAAATAATTTTTTTAACATGAACTGTTTTGAAAAGTTTGTCCTATTTTTAATCTTAGTCTATAGCTTATCTACTGTGGAGAAAACAAGCAAATGCATATAGTTTATCATTCAGATTTTTAAAGGAGATAAAAAGTACTCTGAATGCTCTTCCAGATCTGTGTAGAGGATAATCATTTGCCATATGTCTAGTACTAATTGTAATAAAAAGAGGTGCAGGAACATCAAGATGAATTTGGGTATAGAGCAAATAGCCATAATGTAATAAAAGAACAGAAAGAAACTGATTTTAAATGTAAAGAGAAGTAATACAATTTAATTATTCTACCATGGTCCTGCATCCCTTTAATTGTGAAATACCTTTAAAATGAAAAAAAATAACAGAAAAATTGTGTTGCACATCTGGATTAGCAATTTGGCTTGATATGTATCCAACAGAAAGATTCCCTATAAATGGAATGTGACAGGAAGAGAAATATAAGGGTAAGTTTAAAATATAAAGTGTACCCCAAAAGCACTTACCACATACATTTCAAACATTTTATTTTGTATACATCACTAAATCACCCATCATATCAGCAAATCTCTTGAGCATGGGCAGATCCAGTATTTCATATTGAGGGGGTGTACTACCCCCCCCCCTCCCTCCAAGCAGGGTATGAGGAAAAGCAAAAGAGGGACACATTCTCACCCCTCCCCCCCCCCCCTCCCTCTGAATCCACTACTACTGGCTAAATGGCAACAAATAAACTTAGAAACAATATCACATCTTAAAGACAAGAGGCAGTTCAACATATGTAGCAGAAAAATATTATATATCTGCCTCCTAAATCAAGTACTTTCACAGGTACATATTTACAGAGAAAATAACATTCACTGCTGGTTACCATGACAACTACACATAACCACATCAATAAATCATGTTACACTCATGGCCATGTCTGCAAAACAGAGCCTTAAAGGGCAAGTATTTCAAACATGGGGTCAAAAACATTGAAAATCATTCATGTGTTAAGTGTTCAGAAAATACAATAAAAGATTTGAACAATTGCCATATTTGATTTATATTGACAATTCAGTTTACAGATTTAAAGATACTACTGATTAATTGTGATGGAAAAAACAAAGAAAAATAACAACATGTACAGAATATTCAAAAATTAATTGTAACCAATTTGGTTAAAGATGTCAGACAAAACATCCCTGAAAGTTTTAAGCAAAATAATCTCATTTGACCATTCTAAGTTGGCTGCAACATAGCTCTAACTGATCTATATATATATATATGCAAACTTTTCTTAGAATCTGACCATTACAGACAAGTTTCAGTAAAACAGTTCATTGATTCTATCAGCTAGCAATCAAACATTTCCTGCTAAAAATGTCAAATCATTCTTTTTGGTAATTAGTGTTGGGAGCCTTGTGGGGGAGTCTCGAAAATGGAAGTTTATGTGGTTAATACACTCAAGATGACATCACATATAAATTGATGATCAGGTAGCCCACCTATACTTGCAAAATACATAGATGGTTTCAATTTCTTTTTCTATTATGTCTTTTTTTTCTCCTCTCTCTGTTTTCTTTTGTTTTAATTCAAATTCAAGTTTAAGAACCATCACAATATCTCAGGAAATAAGGAAAGGACATAAAAGGAAAGGACCTAAAAGGAAAGGACATAAAAGGAAAGGACATAAAAGGAAAGGACATCTTTTTGCAGCCATTAACTGAGGGCATAGAATAATGTCAGCTACTCCAGTATCCCAAGTATAATATATTGTCTGCTGATTGAGGGCCAGAAGGGCATTGAATTAAGCTACATGTATATGGTTAATATCCTTCTGGCTCTCAACAGACTGTATTCTATAGATGGTATTTAAGAAAAACATGCAATATCTCTTATTACTCATATGGCAAAGTGCCATCATTAACAAGATGTTATCTTTTCCTTCCTGGACCTATCAGTGATGATACAAAGTCATACAATATTCTGGAGACTGGTGTAGCATATAATTAGTGTAAATCATCAATAGAACCAATGTCATTCATTACATTTTGTCCCCCCCCCCTTATCCTTTCTATTATAGGCCTCCACCATGTATATCATTTAACAATACATAAAATCAAATATAACTTGTATGTTTGTATTGCCCAACAAAGTACAACTATATGCTTTGACCTCCAATATTGTGGAGCAACATTGAATTCTGTTGCTATTTTGTAACTGCATGAACTATTGCCCCCATTTTATCATTTACTGAAATCATAAAAACAAGTTTTAAATTCTTCATGTACATAACATAGCGATAAATCGACCTATATATAGGCTACCATTCCGTTTTAAGTTTTAAAAAAAAATGAAAACTTGATTTGCTCACTGCCTTAATAATTACTGAATCAAGGTCTTATTTACATGTAGAACTAATTACTTCCTTGTAATCACTTCAAAATGGAAATCCCACATGTCCCCTCATTGACTGAAATCATTCTCACTTAATCTATATCTCACAGTGCAATATTGCCATGCTAATCATTATCTAGTCACAAGCTATAACTATGCTAGACATCATTGACAAAAACATGAGATGAAAACAATACCCTCTTGAACTTATCCCCAAAAATAGATCTATAGGAAGAAATACATATCTGAACAGTTCTCCTCTTGCTAGAAATGATTCCCAATAAATTGAGTGTCACTGCTATCCCTGTTCTGTTAATGAACATGATTTCTTTTGATTCAAGAACTAGGATACACATGATACATAAATTTCTCATAGAGTATGGAAGCTGAAGTGAAGAACAAATCCTGGGCTGAATCTGAACTTGAATGACACAGAAGTATTTTAATAACTATTCATGACAGTTATCTGCCAATTTGACACTCATACATATAGATTATAATAGCAAAGATGATTCAAATCAAATTTCTAGTTGACAGTGAACAATCAGTGTTCACAAACAACTGATTTAGAACTATAGAAGTTATGCACTGCAAGGTGCCGGCCTAGACGAGCTACGTTACTTACGGAGGGTATACGAGTTCCTGCCTGCTCGCGCTCCCAGCCGACTAGGGGGAGTTGCATCCAATTCACCGTCACTGCAGGCTCAAAAAGACCTCCAAAAGCTCTCTGTAAACAACCTTTAAATGTGCACAATATACACAGAACATCTCTCGTCGCCAATTCAGTTTTTTTCCAGCCTTGGTTTCGATCTGTTTGGAACTATTTTCTTTTCTTGCGTCACCATTTAATTCCTGGAATTGCGATGTCTCCGTTCGGCCTACTGCATCAAAGGCTTTTCTCAAGCTTTTCACCTTCAGAATATAATAACAAGACAAGTACAGCTGATCGAGCTAGATCGAGAGCTCGATGAAACCCGACCGTAATTGGCGAGGCCTGTAGAAATAAACCTCTCGCACGCAAGAATGAAAACTAAAACCTTTTCCTTCTTTGGTACATTCCTCACGGTAATTGTAATATCTACAAAATTGTCGGTTTCAGGATTCTCAAGAAATATAGAAGTTCAGTAAAGAAAATTTTCCCAACCTTCACTTTAACTTTGCGGGAACTTTTGCTTCACTGATTTTTATATCAAAGAATTGCAGGGACTACACTGATAAACACTATACTTGCCTCCCCCTCCCCCCACCCCAAATTAAAAAAAAATGATAGACCTATTGATGAGTGGTACGTCATTAGAATGAATCTGATTTTCAGGATGAAAGAATTACTATCATCCATTCTTAAACTAGGCCTATTCTTATTCTGATTTAGGACATATCCTGAGCTATAACATTTACTTTTCTCTGTTCCATTTAGGAGCTCCTGTCAAATTTTCTCTCCCCTTCCCCACCCGTCTTTCTCTCTCTCTCTCTCTCTCTCTCTCTCTCGCTATCTATCTCTCTCTCTCTCTCTCTCTCTCTTTCTCCCTTCTTTCTTCCCCTCTCTGTCTCCCTCTCTTTCTCTTTCTCTCTTTATATACATGTATGTTTATATAAACTGGTATTTCAATACAATGCCTCTAGCTTAGCTTTGAAAAGAGAAACTTGGTTTTACTAGACTATCAAAAGTTTTATCTGAAGTTTGTGAGATCATGGTTTTAATCAGATTTTCTTGTCAGCATGCATGGATAAAGTAGACAAATACTTCACAGGGGCAGCCAAAGCCGCTGGAAAATACATAATATAGGCTCACATTTTCCAACAGAACTAAAATATACTGGCATGGCAAAACATTGAAATATTCATAATGACAGAGGGGATTGCCCTCTTACCCATCCTTTGTCTATTGTGTTCAGCGGCGTATCCAGGATTTCCCAATAGGGGGGGCGCCAGGAATTATTGATCGCCGTCATGGGGAGAAATTTTTGCTTCTGAAGAACGGCTGAGATGCAAAATAGTGCTATATAGTGCTATATTTTTTTTTAACGACGGCCAATAGGGGGCGCGCGCCTGTTGCGCCCCCCCCCCTGGATACGCCACTGGTGTTAATGGGCTCATTGAATGAACAGGTGAATTGATAAATGTGTAATTGAATGATACATGCATGTGTAATTATTGAAGAAACAAGTGAATGAATGAGTGACAAACTATATGAATGGGTAATGAGTAAAAAAAGGTATAATGTACATAATAACCAAATTAAAATGATAAGGAATCAATTGTTCAAAGTGTGGGAATGATTATGGGAGTAAATGTATTTAACATCAAAATAAGTTAGTGTGAAGCGTGTTTTTTTGTTTTGGGGTGTTTTGCTTGTCGGACACTTTGGAAAGAAAAGAGACCCCAAAATGTGCGTTGACCTTTTTCTTTTCTTGTCAGAAAATTTTCAGAGATTTGTGCTGCCCCCCCCCCCCTCCTTTCACAAATCTTGGATCTGCCCCTGCAGAGGCCTAATGCTGTATACTAACTTCAAAGGCATTGCTACACTACCTTTCACTTTCAGTATTAATGTGAATATGATGTAGGTCACTGAAACTAAAGGTCAAGTTCAGGAGTATTATGGTTATAGGGGTTTACCTGTGGGATCCTATTGTCAATGTTTTGATTCCCAGTGAAATACCATTAGGATATGGCTAAAATGATTACAGGTGGTTCCACGGGCGTAGACATGCATAATTATCCATTGTTAGTGGGGGGGGGGGGCGGTGATCTATTCATCATCCTCCCACTAACAATAGAAAGCGTGTTCGTATCAAGGAGGTACTAGGCAAGCTTGCCTAGTACTTCCTTGGTTCAACCTGGTATATTAAGGAGTTTTCGGATATCAACTAGAACGCCGTCTTAGATTGTCCCAGTGACAATGGACTGCTTTGTGTTGACTTCATACAAAGTAGGTGAAGCATGAAGCTAACAATGGGTGAAGCGAGGTTCATGTTTTAGAGAAGACGGCAAAACCATGTTTGACTCCTTGGTTTGACGCGTTCTCGATCTGATTAGTGGACGAGGGAGAAGCCCTTGGATGGGTGAGCTGTTCTTGCACAAAGCGCGGTATGCAGCTGACACAAAACAGTCCAATGTAGCTGGGAAAATCTAATACGGCGTTCAAGTCCACTGTCCACACATTCGAAAGCTCACTATTGTCTGTTTGGAGTCGGAAGAGTGTGAGCTATATATATATAATTATATTACGTCTGTTTGGAGCTAGAAGGGCGATAACTCTGTATTAAAGTATATGAGTTAAAACCCTTCTGGCTCCAAACAGCCATTTAGTTACAGGACATGATTAAATGTCTTCATGTCAGTCTCGCAGAAGAGTTCAAAAGAAAGTATATAGTATGAACTATATGTTTGTAATTAAGGCTGTTATAAGATTAAAATATATAAAATATTATAACCTGCCTCTGAAGTATATGAATATATTTGTTTGGTATTTGGTGCTAATCAGATCTTCTCAAAACCATCTAGCTACTACATATACAATATTCTATATATGGATCAAGATCGTTTCCATGCTAAATCAGCAGGATTATGGAATAAACTATCAGAGAGATTTAATAATTAGTCTCAGTGGCGGATCCAGGGGGGGCACAGGGGGCACCCCCGGCCAAAAATAAAAAGCCTCTTTTTTTTTTAGGCTTGTCCGGAGAGACACAAAAATACCGAGGACCTTTTTTTTTTTGCTTGTCAGAGAATTTGGAGGGAATTTGGTGTGTGCCCCCCCCCCGTTCACTCAACCCTGGATCCGCCGCTGAGTCTATACTGTTTACTTTTCTGTTTAGAAAATTTCTTTAGTGTTAACTGTTAGCTTGAAGAGTAAATGCAGAATATATCTTCCTCTTTGTTTTGCTTTATTCCCTTCTCCAATTGCAAAACACTCAGATGCTTTGGGATACTATATATAAATACATGTAGCAGTATAAATGCAGAATATATCTTCCTCTTTGTTTTGATTTATTCCCTTCTCCAATGGCAAAACACCCAGATGCTTTGGGATACTATATATATATATATATATATATATACAAGTAGCAGTATACCGGTAAATGCAGAATATACCTTCCTCTTTGTTTTGATTTATTCCCTTTGCAAAACACCCAAATGCTTTGGGATACTATATATAAATACATGTAACTATATGGCTGTATAGTCTTGTCCAATGCCAAAGAATTATAATAATTTGCCCAAAAATAATAATATGTACTGTATTATGATCAAATTTTGTCAGTTATTTCACTCAATATATTCAATATGTATAGCATAATCATTATTATCAATTGTTGTACAAAAAAGAATAAAAATATACATGTAGATATACCATGCATTTTAAGAGCTACATTCCCTTTAAGCAGTCAGATGACAAGGTGTATTTTAACACAATATTTTGTAAACAAAGTATATTCACATTGCATTTGCCTAGTGATTAAGAAGTTATTTTTGCTTCTTTGAATTCTTAACAATGCCACCATTATAATTCATCTGTTGAGAGCCAGAAGGGCATTAACTGATATACTTTAACACAGTTAATGTCCTTCTGGCTCTAAACAGACAAGGCTTTGTGTAGATATGGAAACAAGTGGTACAATCAGGGAGTGCCTCCAACTCCCTGGTACAATGTAATGCCTGTATGACCAGCTATGCATTACTGAATAGTTTTAGGTGCATTTTTTTTTCTCAAAAGAAGCTGTAAAAGTTAGTGACGTGGAACAGACAATTTCATTTGCCAACAAGTGTTCATTTTGAGCTTGTGGATATGGTTTGACAGACAACTCTATTAGTTCTATATACGAATAGTATATGTATATAGAACTCCAAATGTAAGGCTAATACGAGAGATGTAGACCTGGGGGGGGGGGGACTTTTCATCAATTGTCTTGTTGGTGATTTTTAACAATAAATTTGCTCTCAGCCAATCAGATGCAAGGATTTCAGTAGCTTATAACAGTTATTGCAACTTGTCATTGATGCCAAGTTTTATGAAAGAGGGCCCTGTACAGGAAAATGTTACTCCTAATTGCCCTAGTGAGAATGACCAGGAAATAAAGGATGAGTGATGAGGTGCATGTAACTAAATGATGGAATATAATTAGAATATAGTATAGCCCATCATTAAAAAACACTTCTTCTCTTGTCCAGATCACTGTAACACTACATCATATTTTTTGTAATGACCTGATGATTCAAAATTTATGCGCATACAAATTAATGAAAGCAAAATTCTACCTCTGTATAATGACCCTTGCAATCAATTTATTTGACATTTGAAGTCTCTAAAACTGCAGGGAAACAATAACAGTGTGTATTACAAAAATATAATGTATAATATTTCCACAATAATTTGAACTACCTGTAAACTTTTTTCGTTACCCAACTGTATGTTGGCCTACCTTACATTTTTCATATCATATAATACCTTCACCTTTCCATTAATCAATAAATTTTAAAACTTGACATTTTTGGCTTATTGCAACCTAAAGTAAATAGAAATCTTCAAAATACTCTGACTATTATCACGCTACAATGATTCTGCATTTTTATTTCTACATACAAACACAAACCAACAACAGTACAATAAACTGCAATCTAAAAAAACACACAAAAAAAACATTAATGCAGGTGTAATACAACAATCCCTATAGAGCTCTTAGAACTTTATACTCACCCCACTAGTTTATTCCAAATATATGCTGCATATCACAAACTATTATCCTCTTGTACAAAACTAATTATCTCCTTATAAATAATCCTTGATATCTTGATTTCTGTGCATATTAACAATGCTCCTATCACATTTTAATCTCTGACAAAACATGATCAAACTGCTTTATGAAACTACCTCCTCTTCCCTCAGCAAACTTTATACTAAGTGATTCTAACCATCACTTACATCACATCAATTTCCCACAGGCAAAAGTGGAATAGTCTGTCTATCAGTACTTCCTGTTGCATTTTCTAGTTAGTAACATCCTCCCCTGTTATTCATTATTAATACTAGATAGTGATTGTGATTTTAATTCAGGAAACAGCAAAATGTACACTTTATTTCTGTTACTAAATTTAATGATAATTGAGAATTCATGCAAAGTATATTTACCTTTATCAAATGACATGATATGCAAAAAGTCCATAAGAAATAGGAAATACGAAAATGCTGATTTAAATGTCACTATTTGTAATCCGAGGACCTTCTACAACATAACAGCAACAAATTATTCTGAAAGTCAATGTGAAATCTATCATATACATGTAGCTCCAAGTGACTTAAATAAACTTTTAACATTCAAAGAAAAGTGAAGAACTTGCTCTTTAAAATACAGGTATACCCTGGGAAATTCTTTCCACAAATCCAAAATGTAAATATCCAAAAGAAGATAAGCACAGGTGTAAAACATCCTTCATATATCAAAGTCATAAAGTAATAATAAAAGAAAAAATTATGTCAAAGTCTGAAATAGAATCCATATATGCATTCCTACACTCTCACTAGAAGGTGTATGATCTACCAAACGTTGCACATTCACTGCATCTCTCATCAACTTTGGAAACTATGAATCATCAAAGTCTGTCCGAAGGAAATAAGACGTTAAAACATTAAGGGTGTGCTCCAGCTTAGGAGGGGGAAGAGAAAAGTGAGGTTAAAGTTAGCTCAAACCTTAATTAGTTTACATTACATATTGTATTTCTTCATAACTGAGGATATGTGAAGAAGGTCAAGAACAGAATGAGAAGATTGATAAGTTCTGTGAAAAGTTTTCCCTTTTCCTGCCCTGTTCCTGGTACACATAAGAAGCAGCAGTTCATGAATTGAAGAAAGCATTTGCTAAATCCAATATAATCCCCTTGATTATACAAAATGGCAAAGCCCCCCCCCCCCTCAAAAGTCATGATCTCCTCTTAATTCTTTTTTTTTCAAAGATTGTACTGATGACTCTGAATTTTGCAATTTTGCAGAAATTTTCATTTGATCCAGAGACATATATTGCTGTCTGTTTGTATGCCTAAAATAGCATCAGGGTTTTCACAATTTAGAATCTTCCTTTTTATATCTCCTTCGATCCCTCTCTTCTTGCTCTGCATCCCCCCCCCCCCCCCCCCCCCCCCCGCCTCTCACATTTCTTTTGTATTCTGCCTCTTGACACACTTTGCCAAATGACACTAGTACTTCAGCAGGGATTCGAACTTCACACCTTAGTGGTAACTTATCAACCCGTATACCTTTTTGTTGTAGAAACTTTTTTTTAAACATTATTTCTGAATCAGCAAAACTGTCCTCTGCATGTACACACCCCATAACTTACATTGAAAAAAAAATCCCACTCCCTCCTGTTTCCACTGAACAGTCGTGAACTTTGTGGTTTTCATGACAGCACAATCATGTACAACAGTGTAATTCCTTCCTGAATGACTGACCACAAATAGTGGGAAAGGCTCTTTCTCCTGCATCTGGATGCATCCCCAGGAAATGGTTACAGAAAGCATGTGAATTGTAATATTTCATTCCAAACTTAATAATACAAAGAAAATGTAAAAAGTAATCATATCAATCTCTTTCAGTTGTGAAGAACCTTATCTCATGAAAGTGACAATAATATTTGTGAAGGATTTCACATTCTAAAGTGTATTGTAAGCTCAGGTTTAATTTGGAATGTGAACTGGGCCTCTTTCATCATGTGCCATCAGCATGACAAAAAAACCTGACAGGCATGCCTTTCTTTCACATGAGGCATTTATGTAAGTGTGATAATGAATCATATGGAAATGGTCCATGAGTTTAACCACGACATAATACAACTGTCTGGGGGCCACGTAATTGTAGAGAGTGACAATGTGCAAATCTCAGGAAAGCTAGAATTTATAGGCTGCATTATATCACAAAATCATTACCAACATTACAAAGTTAATAGGCTTAAATTCTAGTTCTTTGTCAAAAAACCCAAACTATTCCATATACATTCGAGTTCTGTCACTCCTCTTTCCCTCTCTGTCCTGTCTGGGACTAAATGAGTTCATAAGTTATACGCCCGTATTCTGAACTCCGGTTTAACTTAAACTCGAGTCTAAGTGTGGTTTAAATCTGCCCTTTAGACCGGAGTTTAAGAAAATCACATTCTGAACTCCGGTTTAGCTTAAACTCCGGTCTAAGCGTGGTTTAACTTTGTACAGAAAGTTAGACTGCAGCTAGGGGTAGTTTAAGTCCGGTTTAACTTTTCTTCATGCATGGCCACCGCAGGATAATGTTTGCAACTGAGGCGGAAGAGTGTTATTACGAAAGGTTTTAAAGTCTGTTGGCACCAGCTTAGAGAAAGGTAAATTTACCTTCGTAAAGAGGAAAATCTTCTTTTTCTTTTTCTTTTTAGCTGGATCTAGAATCGTAGTTAGATTTAACGTTTACCGGCAGTATTCATGACAAGCGCTGTCATTATCGCAGAACTGACTTTGCAACAATATTCCGCGCTCGCGCGCGAGCAAGCATAGCTCTTTACACCCTAACCCAAGCCGGGCCGGCCGGCCCAGCCGACGCGACCGATACCCTTGGATCTCATCCCACGCAGTGCTGAGCTAGCTAGCTGAGCCAGGCTAGGCAGTCGGAGCTGACTGTTGTTGGGGAGTTGGGTTCCGAAGTTACAGCTACAGAAAAAAAATTCAACGAAACTAGAAAAACAGATAGATCAATAATTAGAGCTCAGCTCCAGAGATTATTGCAATTCCGCCTGCAATTTCAAAATTTGACAGCTGACTCACTCAGATTTAACCGTAACGTTAAAATTCAACCCTGCTCGACCTCTAGGCCTAGTCCCCTAACAAGTTAGGCCTATAGCCAATATCTTACTTCAAGTTCAACCTTCGATCGTACTAAAATAGGGTCTAACTTTTAGAATCTATATAGGCCTAGGCCTATAAGTTAGTACAGTAGACTTAGTCTTAGACTAATATTCAAACGTAGTTTAGTCTTTACAACTTTCACTAGCCTATAAAGTTTAGCTTTCAGTATACCTAAGTAGTTTATTGTCTTGTTATTTGTTCATATCTGCGTGATAACCTGATGAGTTGCAGATCGAAAAGCTTCGTTATCATTTTAATTTGTTATCGTTTTAATGTTTTAATATGTTACTGTTTAAAGCCATTTATAAAGTATGTCTGACGTTATGTCTATTTAGAGTCGAGATGCTGTCTTGGAAAAAGGAGAAACATTAATAATAAAGTTAGTCCAGGAACTTGGCAATGCATTGTCACCAGATTATTTTTGTAGGCCATCCAGCAGCTAGTAGCAACTAACGTCAGGTTCTAAAGTAACACAGCGCCCTTTTTTATTATAGATCTATAGGCCTAGATCTATAGATGTCTGAAGTAGATCTAGCTAGGCCTAGGCTAGGCCTAACTCTTGATTACATGCATTCAAATTGCGTACTACATTATCTCCGAAAATGTGCCCTTCATATGGTACCCGGTAAAGTGTACAACCGTATTGACTTTTCAATGAAATGAAACGAACAAGTTTGTTTTTTGGTCTAAAAGTAGGCCTACTGTATAGGGTATAGGTCTAGCTCTAACTGTTTTTTTAATTAATTGCCTCTAGTCTAGGCCTAGATCTAGATAGGCCTACGGTAGGCTATATCTTATTTTTTGTTTGTTTTGTTGTTTTCAAAATGGCCCCTGTGCCTCATAACAAAATTGATATCTAATCTCTCAGGCTATAAATTATAAAGAGGTCTATAGCCTGGGTCCGTTCCTTTTGCTCTGAATCTAGACCTAGTCAAATTTACAAAGTGACGGTGTTGCGTTTGCCTCACCAATCAGTGGCAGGTGGGGGTTCTCGAGGTGCGGACACCCCCCCCCCCCCATTGTTTTATTTTTCATTTTTGCTTTGCTTTAATTGTCGGACGTAACTCTAAGTCATCAAACTTTTTTATTTCCCTGAAATCAACCCCCAAATCTGAAGCTTTTTGTTTTTGTTTTACTTTTTGTTGTGTGTCAATTAGGCCTACTTTACTTAATTGAGCCCCTTTTCAAAATACAAAATCCTTCATCCGCTCTGCTCCCACATGATGGACATTGCAGGCCTAATTGTTGGATACATGTAGATCTAACTTTAGTTTTAGATCTAGAGTCTACCATGATTTTTTTTCTTCGCCAGCCCTCAAAAAGTTGTTCAGTGGGGGCAGTGGTTATCAGATGTTTTCCTCTATAATTATCCGACAAGCAAAAAAAAAGAAGGGGGGGGGGGGGTTCTTGCCGGGTCCCCCCCCCCCCCCCCCTCCCAGCCGATGCTAGTGATCCAGCCATTTTGAAATGGAAGAAGGAGCTGAATACAGAGGCGTAGTGCCTGCGTTCGATATCTTCCCTGGGACTAGGTATCCGTATAGTAATACATGCATAAACCGACCAACCTAACCTTAAATAGTCGTTCACTATGATCCACAAAATTCCAGTAGGCTAATCATGACAAATGAAGTGCCAAATGGTATGCCTTTAATTTGTGTATAGAGTATTTCATGACATTTCTTGATTAAACATCCTAAAAATGAAAGGAATAAGCAAATTTCAGTTTTCTTGAAGATAAATTCAGCTCTACTGGGCATGCGCAGTAGCAGCAGACTACATCTCCATGGCAACTAAACCACAGTTTAACTTAGACTGGACTTAGACTCTAGTTTAACTAAACTGGACTTTCAGAAACAGAAATGAAGTTAAACCCGACATGCAGTCTAAGTCGGGTTTAGTTAGTCTCTGGTTTAACTTAGACTGGAGTTTAAGTTAAACCGTAGTTCAGAATACGGGCCAATGAGTTCATAAATTAAGAGTATTCGATTAATCACTATCACTACTAAAGCTGAGTAGAATTGCATTCATTTTTGCTTATTTCACAGCTTATCTCAAAAGGTACAACCAACAAATGAGGTTATTGTCAAAGATTTCCATATTTTGAACACACTTGAAATTTACCTTTTAAGGAGGCGTGATGGCTCAGTGGTAGAGCAGTGGTCTCGTAACTGGAGGACCCGGGTTCAAAACCAAGTGGATGCGCTAGTGCCCTTTGGTAAGGCATTAATCCTCATTACCAAGTCCCTTGGAGAGGACGCAAAGCCATCAGTCACCTGGTTGCTTACTTACAAGTATACACATGCTTTCTTAGCAGTCAGGTAAAGATAAACCATCAAAACTTTTCAAAGCATCATGAGGAGGATACTACAAGATGGCTTCAAGACTATAGCTTCTCAATATAGACACACTTGATACAAATGTTTAAGGTATCGGTTTTGATGAAAGGGAAGTTCAGCCTCTTGTGCATGGTTATTGAATGGAAACTAAGTTACTTTTCAATCTATTAATTTGACATATATACATTACGTCAGCATTTCAAGAGAATCGCTTAAAAAGTATACATGTATGGGCATGAGAATTTCCAATGAAAACATTCATTTCATATAAGACCTTCAGTCTCATCTGACTTCTATGGAACTGGGTCTTTGTACCTGTACATTTCATAACATTTGATGTGTACCTGCGGGTCTAACCACTATTTTTGTAGACAGGTGTTCTATTTCTGTAAAATCAAAAGAGTTTTAAGAAACCCATGAATGGAATTTATTTAAAGGTTACACGATTCCATACACACTTATTGTACAGAACTTATTTCTGGCAGTGGAACTGGGTTTCGAGAGACTTGTTCACCATTCACACTCATGGATCCAGGGGTGACAGAGGTGGTACATGCTCCCCCGGCTTATCATACCCCCACTCCCCCCCTCCCCCCCTCCTAATCAGATTCTCAATCATTATGCATACTCATAAATTGTATGAGTGTGAAGCATACAGAATGTCAACATTTTCAAGGATATGTAAAAAAGAATCATTTTTGTCATTATATCTCAATTTTAATCAGTTGCATCATCACCAGAAAAGTTTTAACCTCATCTTCTACCAACTGTGATTTTTTTAGTCATTAAATCATTCATATTATCAACTGATTTGAAGCAATTGATTGATCGATTGCTTGATTTGATTTGATTTGATGGCATTAAAGGTCTGACTTTGAATATTTTCTGATTGGTTTGATCTTGAATTATGAACACCATTTCCAGAATTACAAACCCTCTGAATAACGAACCTTTCAGATTAATGAACCTTCAGGAAAAACAGACTTACCAATACACTCTTTCAAAAAATTCATGGTACACTCATGATCATTTAGCCATTTCCATTTCTTGATTTAAAAAAAAGCCCAATGAAATAATGCCTTTAAAGCAGTGTTATTCAAGGTCAAAGCATCAAAAAAAAAATTAAAACATCTATATATCCTTGTACCATAAAATTTAGATTTTTAAAAAATAGAGCACATGGTTTTCCAGTTCTTGTGGATGCTCAAGTTTCATATTTATTGGTGTTAACTTTTATCATCATTGGTGAACCCATACTGAGAACATAAATACTTTGAACATCTCCAGTCCAGATTCAACTATGGTATACATCATTACAGAAAGTGCATATCTCCACTCCCAGATCTCTTGAAATTGACCACCTCTTCATCTTTCTCTAAATAATTCAAAGCTTCATCGTGTTAATTTGTGAAGTCTATTACAAGCCCACAGATGATCCTAGTTCTATCTCAATTTTCTTCTAAGGCGACAGTTATAATTTCAGTTCCTCTCAGTGGCGGATCCAGGATTGTCGACGAGGGGGTAAACAAAAAAAGTTCCTGACATTTGCTTCACAGGAACATCACTTGGAGAATCCTGCCGGCCCTGTCGAAGCTCTCTCGGGGGAAGGGGGTAGTAAGGAGGGATGGTAGGGCAAAAGAAATGTCCCTCAAAATTGTTCTTTCACTTTCGCCATAATCTATTTACCTGCAGAAATCCTTGTGGCCCACACCATAGGCTCTGAAGGGGGGGGGGGGGCAATTTTGACACCTAAAAAAGGCTCCTTTCATGCTTTTGCTTTTCAAAAAAAGCCAGACCACGGTCATTTCGGTCCCCTGGATCCGTCTTTGCTTCTACCTACACCTCAATGGTCACTTCATCAGGAAGCTGATCAAGAAAACAAGTGATTCGTTTCCCTGGTGTATCTCGTCAAAAGTGACAAGAAATAAGATGCGTGTTGAGCCGTGAACTGCCTTGCTAACACCTCATAGATCTTGCGGTTTATACTGGAAGGCTATATGGGGTTGATGGACGAGGTGGATTTCAAAGAAACTAGGTTGTGGATCGAATCTGGTTGAAGTGACTAGCTTATTATGTTGATAGATGAGACACTGATTAGATTGTCTCATCAATTAACATGAGGCACTGCTTACAATCAATGCTCACAACCAATGCTCACAACCAGTGGCAAAACATAACCAGTTCTTGAAAAGCTCATGGTTTTCTTAGAAATCTTAAGTCTTAGCATGGTCTGACCTCACTTTATTATCTCTTACTTCCTTCCTTCTCTTCTCTTTCTCTCTCCTCTAACATCATTCTCCCTTGTATTTCATCTTCCTCTCTCACACTTTTCTGAATCCTCGGTTGCCATCTCCTCATTTATCATCATACATGTATGTCATATTGTTTCACATTGTTTTATTTCTCTTCCTTTCTCTCTCTCTTACACTCTCTTTCATCAGTCATGGTCCTACCGAAATGGAAATTTGCGCGCTCTCTCTCTCTCCCTCCCTATCTCTCTCACACACTCTTTATTTTTCTCTCTCCTTGTTCACCATGAACCCTCTTGCCCTATCTCTCTCCTTACCTCTCCCAATCTCCTCTGTTGTCATCCTCCCGTCTTACCCTCGTTCTTACACTCTCTTTCACCAGACATGGTCCTCCAGAAGTTTGTTCTCTCTCTCTCTTTCTCTTTCTCTCATATACACCCTCTTCTCCATTGTCCTGATGTACCCCCCTCCTTCTCTCTCTCCCTTCTCTTCAGTCACCATCCTCACTTATCTTGTTCTATATTTCCCTCTCCCAATCCAATATACCAGTAAAACCTCTTCTTCTCCCTCTCCATTGTCCCCATATACCCCCTCTCTCTCTCTTCCTCTTCATTCATTATCCTCACTCATCTTGTTCTATATTTCTCCCTCTCTCTCCCTGTCTATCTTAAATACCACAGGTCTCTTCTTCTCTCTCCATTGTCCCCATATACCCCCTCTCTCTCTTCATTCATCATCCTCACTCATCTTGTTCTATATCATCTTGTTCTATATCCCCTCACTCTCTCTCATTTTTAGTAATTTACTAAGTTTTCTCTCTTGATTGACCATGCTTTTTTATTTGCTTAATTACCAGGCACATAACACCATTAAAGCCTTTCCAGAAACTTTCACATTAACATTCACGAACATAATCCCCACTGTGTGCCAAGTTAGGAAGTATTTGAGTCATTAGTAACAAGTAAGTGCATCTCCAAAATCAGAGTAGTCTTTATAAACAAGCATTGTTTACTGCTAAGCTGGGATAGCATTGATTGTGCATGTTTTGGTCATCATTAGTAAAATTGATGTACAAGTGAAATGAACATGAATGATGTATGAATTTGGCATCCAGTGAAAATCAATATCTATAAATTTGCCAGGCAAAGCACAGCTCATGTATTTAGATGCATGTCATTTCCTTTAATTGTTATCTTGCATAGCTGACAAATGGACAAGTTAAATTCTAAGACATAACACTGTTCTATGTTACCACCGGGTAAAATTGGAAGGTAAAAGTAAAAATCTAGAAATCAATGCTTTCTTTTTATTCCTTCAACCAAATTTTGATACCACTTTTGGCCAGTCAAAAATAAGTAAAATATTAGTCTTAAGTACATATAGGGCACATACATGCTATGAAGGGTTTTATTGCTGCCTGTCATGTTGTACCATACACAGATTACAAGTTAATACCTGATAATTATATCTACACTAAAAACACACAATAAAAAGAATGCTGGATTTAGAAATATTTTCACATATTTATTGCAGAATTTCATAACGTCAATACATACATTTTGTTTGAATTTACTAATTCAATTCTGGCAGTATGCTGTATTTAGTGACATAGTGATTGAAAAATTGAGATTTTAACAACTCAGTTCTCACACAATTCTTACAAAACAGATATTCATGAAATGCAACAAACATGACAGTAAAATTATAAACAAATACTAGTAAATTTACAGTAATTCATGTAAATCCAATCAACAATTAAAATGATGACCGCATTGATGGTTCCAGTTTATAGGCCAACATTTTACAAGGTCTATTCTCACTAATAACATTTTTAAAGACCAGTCTGTTAAAAGACAATAAAACAAGAATGTATTCAATCATACAGGAAATATATAAATTGTGTCACTTTCAGCTATATACACCTACTTTGAGTTTGGTTTATGGAATCTACAGTACCTTAGGTAACATCTTTTCAATTCCTACATGTTTTTGCTGTCTTTACCAACACATTCTAATTTTAAGAGCCACATCAATTTTATCTGTGGTTATATGACATCATGTATGATGACTAAAATTGAACCACTCATCTGCTCATTTCTTTCATTGGTCCAACATACATTTGACATGGAAATTTGATTTGCTTGCTCACATTACAGACATACATATTGTATCAAGCTCATGGTTATAAACTGTGAGGTTATCTTGTTGTTAAAGGCATTCAGTAACTTTGTGGAGGCTTGATTTAATAAATTGTTGAATTTTGTCTTGTATAATGATGTTCAGAAAGATAAATAAAAAGCCAGGCATAGATAGGTTTTCAAATATATAATGCTATTATTAAGATATCTGTGACTGAATACTCCATTTACGAAAGCGTATGGCCATACACTTTAGTCTAACACTGAGTCAATGGGGGGAAATGAGTCTGGCATTTCCGGTCACTCGCATATGTTTACTTTTGTGAAGCACATGATTTTGAAGTGCTTTTTTTTACCATGGCCTTCATTTTTACACCATATTACATACACTGATAGCATGCAAGGCCAGACAGCTCAGATTTTATCAAGCCTCCACAAAGTTACCTAATCACTTTAAGGACTGTACAAACACATTTTGGAAATGTCAAGTTTAAGTTTGAAACCAAAAGTGATTTTATGGTTGTTTCAGCTATATGATTGTTAAGAAAACATAGTCTATGGTTTTTAGTGAGGCAAAGCAAAAGCCCAGACTCTGTTTGGAATTAGAAGGCCATATCATTGAGCAGGTCAATAATTACATCTACTTTAGAACAAAATATCACAGACGATGCCAGATGCGAGGCAGATATCAAAAGGAGAGTTGAAATTGCACAGAATACGTTCCTGGCAATGAGAGACATTTACAGCAAGGAAGGTGAAATTTGCACTCAGAATGAGACTTATTACTTGCTATGTCTGGTCTGCTCTGCTCTGTTGTATGGAGAGAAACAAGGACAGTAACCCAGACTATGGAAAAGAAAATCACATCATTTGAAATGTGCATATAAAGGAGAATGATGAGAATATCATGGAAACAGATGAAAACTAACAAGGAAATACTGCACATGGCAGGGGGTAAACAACCTACCTTGACAGGACTAGTTAAGGAAAGAAAGGCAAAATATTTTGATCACATCAAAATACATCAGTCTCTTGAAAGATGTGCTGGAAAGAAGAGTAGAAGGTACTAGAAGAGGGAAGCCAAGAACCAGCTGGGAAGAGAACATTAAGACCTGAAGTGGAAAAGCATTGCAAGAGTGCACTAGAATGGCACAGAACAGAGATGTGTGAAAAAATGTTGCAATCAACCTCTGAACTAATCCCTCAACCGGGTTGGAACCTTAGCTAGCAGACTAAAACCTGGTTCCTTCCCGGTTCCTGATTCACTGCTTCACTGCTTCCGCAGTAGGGGAGTTAGATATGTTTGATGAAATTGTTAATGTTAATTTACAATTGTTTCTCTTTATTATAGATGGCTCGACTCCAGGAAAGGCCAACCCCGGCCCAAGCAGAAAGAAGCAAGAGACTTGCAGTAAACCTGAAACAGTTCCAGCCTCCACCAAAGACAGCAACATGACTGGCTTACAAGCAGTAATGGAACAGCTATCAGACTCAAGCGACGACGAGGATGGACTGGCACTGGAATACCCAGTATTGGACCAAATGTTCTTAAAATGTTCAAGTTGTTTAATATGAGAAATAGCAAAGACTTGAAAAACCTTTCAAGATTCTGTAAATTAATCACGTCCAAGTTTTAATGTCATGTGTAATGTTGTTGACTTTAGTAGTTATAGTCTTGTATCAAAACATGACCTCACATTTTGTTGGATTGCACCCACAGGCGCTCACAGGGGTGCATATAGCTTTTGCTACCCTCTGGGTGTAGGTTGGCTAATATACTTCAATTTGTGACAATTATTGCTTGTACGTATGATCATTATTCTCAGATGTATTCTCATGTTTTTGTTTGTTTTTGTTTTTTGAATGCCAAAAATGCCATTTTACTATAACCTGTTTGTATTTCTTCCATGCCCCCAGGAGGGCCGTCAGAGAAATAAAATCATTGTCAAATTCATCGTCACTGTCATTGCCTGGATCATCACCCGTGGAATTACTATTTGGAGCCTTGTCTCTTCATGTGGTGATAAACCATCACTGTGTTGAAATAAAGGAGAAAACGTGCAAGGATACGTTCTACAAGGGAGGACAGCTACAAAGGCGTTTTTACTTTCAATAGAATATAGACCGAAAAACATCGATGGCGAACTATTCATGCAAGAATTTAAAACCAAGGACAAAGCCCCGAAGCCTAAATAATTAACATAGAAGACGTCGATCTGAGAGACACTGTTTGGACTTTTTTTGTTGAAAATAATTTTCATCTGCCTAAAACCCACACATCATTTGATTAACGAAGTATTATTTACAGCGGCCCTTTATTGCGGAATTCCCTACCAAGTGCAATACGTGATTCTAAGTCTTTGAATGTATTTAAACTCCGATACAAAACATTTCTCCTCAATTCATATGTGTAATGAGACATCCGATATGCTACTTACTCAATGTTTGTATTTTGTTATTCTTTTGTTATTGAATTTGTGTTTTTACCCTTTACTGATGTTCAATAATTTTTAAGATATCCTACATTGTATAGGTCAGCCACTTATAAGGGATTCCTTTCTGGCTGCTGCCTTCCTCGGCATGTAACTATGTAATTGTTTTCCTATATTTTTATTGTCATTGTTGTTAATGCAATATTCCACTTTGTAGTGATATATATATATATATATATATCACATGTTTTTACTGCTTTGGATAAATAAAGAAACTGAAACTGAAATATAACTTTTTAATGTGTAGTTTATGTATGACGAGTTCTAGGATAGAATGTTATTGACAGAAGTTAGTGCGTCGATATCACATATAATCATGAGCATGTAAGTACATTTAGGACTACTCATAAGTGGTATAGTACTATAGATAGTTATAACCATATTCAGATTTTCTATTCTTTATGTCCTTTTATGTTTTTATACTCCTATCTCTTCTACCTTGGCCACTCCTTCGCGGCCTTTCGAAAAACCTGTCACGCATCTTTAGCGTACTATCCTGCTACCTTCCACTGCAATCTAACTAGCAGTAACAATTTTCTGAACACGTCTCACTTCAAACAAGCTTTACAGTAATTTTGTCATTTCGCTGCAGCCTACCTAGAAGCAGTCTCGTCTGGAACTTTTTCTTATCTAATACTACTCTAGAACAACGTCATCGAGACAGATACCACTTACCATTAGGGAAGATCAACACAAGATATCAGACGATTGTTCAATAATTGCCATGCTCTTTTTATAATGAATGATCAAGCACGTTACCCCCTACACATGTTGGCTGATACAGTGCAGTGCCAGGGTGGGTCACAACAGCTGATACAGATTTTAAAGTAGGATCTTCAAGAACCTATGTACCTATGCCTCATACATGGTCACCTTTGTGACTTGCTCCAGATGCAATCTGCTGTCCTCAAACGTGTGCAACATGGAGGATTTGTTGTCAAAGAGGAAATAGTGGCCAATGTATTGCAATTGATAAAGCCTATGAATCCCTCATAAACAGGGATGTGAAGATGCCACTCCATAAACCTGACCCCATGTTGATGGACAAGCTTTCCCTCTACTTGCCCTATAGAGCCATGGGTCAACAAAAGTTGAAGAGTTGATGCCACCTGCTGATCGATATAAGACAGCAAAACTCAAGGACTTACATGGATGCACTTAAAGGAAGTCCACTTTGTCTAGACTCACCAAGATCAGCCATCCTCTGTACCTTGCTCAGAGGTGTTCATGCTGTGAAACTGCTGTACTTATCGATCTATGGAGAGAAGATTCAGTATTTGCAGAGGTATATAGTAGGGGCACACCTTTTGGAGATATGGCATCGCCTGGATGACATCATCCCTGTGTGTGGCTAATTGGACTGAGCATGGAACTGCTGTACTTATCGACCTATCGAGAGAAGATGCAGTATTTTCAGAGGTAGCTTAAAACAAGAAAGATCTAAAAAAGTCAATGAAGGACGCTCTAAGCAACTTGGGGTATAAAAAAAAAATCAGAGAAACAGATTAGATCAAAAATAAAAAACCTTTAACTCAGAGTTCTAAATGGTTCGAAAATAAGAACGAGTGGAGAAGCAGCAAGTCCAGGAAAATACCATGACTTGATTGCAAAATTCATGGGTGGTAGCCCCCTAAAGTTTTGATCCCCCTGAAGGATATTGGAGTCAACGATGATGAGGGCAGTCCCTTAAGGAGAAGAAGACTTCCGCGCTACAACCAGCATGCTGGAGTCTGATGATGATGACAACGATCTTCTGGAGTCCTCACCAGTACTATAAAGGGAAAAGCAGTTGAATAGAGTTGGTAGAAATGCGAAAGGCACGATGCGGCTTTCTGCAATTTAATGACTTTTTACTACATCACATGCCACATAAGCAGCTGCATATGATGAACTGAATGATTCTAGAAGAAGCCTCGTCAAAGTGTACTAACGTCTGCTCCCTTCCAGACCAAGATGGCCAGGAACATTGCATGATTGTGCCATTCTGGGTAAGACATAAAGAAAAGCCCACCAAAGAATTCCTGCACTACGCAATCTTAGATGATCAGAGCAATATGGGATTCATCTCGGACGATCTATGCGAGCAACTAGGAGTACAGGGTCCCCAGACGAGTCTGCAACTCGCCACTATCGCTCACAAGTTGATACCTTACAATCCCAGCATATAAGTGTCTCTCCTCATTGGGAACAACTGTCCATGAGCCATCCGGCCTTGGGAAGTGTTAGCAGGGGAGGAAGATGACCCTTATGCCATGAGGACAGCACTACGATGGGGAGTAGTAGGCAAGGTCTGTCAGACAGCTACATCAGAGGACGGTATCCAGTTCTGCATATGATTTACTGAAAGGATTCTAGATTTCTCCATTTGTCCCATTAAAAGAAACCCTCTTCCATATATTTTACTATCAATCTACCTGGGTACAATGCAGAGTTTCTGCAATGACTTTGTAGCAATATTCATATCAACTAAATGAACTATCCTGTAACTCTGCTTCAAAGGAATACAGTTGACATTTGCCCATGGGCTGGCAAGAAAGAGTGCGATGCAGGCAGCTGGGAAACAAAAGACACTCTATGACAAGAGAGCAAGGGAGGTGCCTCTGACAGCTGGTGATCGAGTTCTCCTCCACGACCATAACCCAAGGAAACATAAGAAAATTGGTCCCTTCTGGAATCCACTACCCTACGTAGTATTGTCACAACCTAATCCAGATAACCCTGTGTACCAGGTCAAACCAGAAGGAGGGAACAGACCAGAAAAAGTAATACACAAAAATGAAATGGAGCCCTGCTACTTTGATGTTGACAGTGATGAATTCCCTACAGATCAGGTGCCTAACCAAGCTGATCATGAGTCTACAGCTGCCCAGGTGATACATGAACCATTCATGTTGTACCCAGTACTAATCTCCCAAATCGGGCCCGAATCGAAACCTTCTCCCCTACCATCAGAGCCCCCCACAAGTACACTCCCTCATCAGCATCAGGAACACCTGAGAACAAAGCAGAACATCCCACTAAGTGCCAAACCCCTTGGTGAAAGCAACAGGACCAACACCTGAACAATGTCCAGTTCCCAACACCCCTCCCCTAATCAAGACATCATCCTGAACCACTCGGGGTATACCTCCTACACGCTATGATGCGTACCTCTGTCAAATAGCCCAACATAATGTACACCCCAAAGTAAGAATGATTGGTTTAATAACGGGCTAGCTTTTGTGTCTAGTGCTTTTATATCTAGTGCCTTCTCTCTAAGAAGTAAAATTGGAACTAGAAATTTCGATATACAGTGCGTATAAAAAAAAAAACGCAACAGGATTTGATTTCAAATTTGTGAAGATTGTGTTAACTTTACACCAAAGTGAGTAGCAACATCTTAAAACCACATATCTCCTCTTTCCAATGATATCTTATTTATTCATACACGGTCATGGATGGCTGAGTAATCATTCTTTTTGGACAATGGGTCAAATTGCACTTGGGACCAAGTTTAGACACTGCAAGAATCAATGCACCTTATCAGAAATTAACTTAACAAATGGAATAAAGAAATTAATAATCGCAACTTACCATTGTCTTCTTTCGGATATCACTTTTTAACATTACATCCCATGCCCCTCAACATGGCCCCCAATCCTTTCCACACAGAGATTAGCTCTTTTCTCCATCTCACGCACAGCCCTGCGAATCATTGGGGCTTGGTGGCATAGAGCTTCAAACTCATCAGTGATTCTTTGTCTCAGAGTTGCAATGTCAGGTGGAGGGGTAATGAATCTGACTTGTGACTTTTTTCTTTGGGATTATCTCAAGAGCAAAGTGTTGCAACTCTAATCTTCTAAATTACGTTAACGTGAAAGCTTGGAATACAATACCTACTACTGTACCAGGCATTTACATTTTAATTTTTGTTTTCTCTCCTTCTCTTTATTGACACATACTAGGTGTTGTCTGATTTTGGCTACAAGCTTTTTAATTGTGTGAGTGATGATTTTATGATCCAAGGGTAGATTACTGACTTATCACATAAAATGTATTTCAATATAGATTGATACAATAGTGTTCTTTTACGATAGTTATATGCTAATAAGCGAGTTCGTAAATAGGCCCTGTGTGTAAGTGATGTCAGAGGTCACAGGGTCATTTGGGATAAACGCCGGGATCGCGGGCGCTGCACTTTGCCTTTTCTTTAGTACAAAGTGAATGTGAATTCGCGCATGCTGTACCTCTTCAGCGTACGTGTGTTTATCTCCGAGATCGAATACTAAAAGCTACTTCATTTTCATTCAATTTTGTCTTATTTTTCTACAAAATGGATGAGGATGAATCTGTTTCCATTGACAAAATTCATTTGTGGAACGTGACACGTTTGAAGTGTTTTCTCTGAGCATGTAACCTAAAGGTTTCTGGGAGAAAAGATGAGCTTGTCGTCCTCGTCTTTGCCGCATCTTGCCCCTGCAGCCATGGGAAGTTCCGCGGGTGAGAAGAATCAACAGTACGCTGATTTACTGCGGGTTCCTACTGGAACTTTGCCGGACCCTCACCAACTTCAACATATCTAACTAACATTGATGATGTGCCCCTCAAGAAGAGACTCGTGTCAGATTACAAAGAGGGTAAGGGATGTAGTTACTTTGCTTCTGGATGGGTCAAGGAGGTGCAGTACCATGGCATATCAGATGACAGCCATTATTGTTTCCTGAGAACAGAGTGCACACCATCTCAAAGAGTGAACAACATTCCATGGAAAGTTGGGTGTCGACACTCGAAGCTGTTAATTTCAGAACTGAATGCTGTGTTAAAACACTTCATAAACCCATTTCTCGTCAACTACAAGACACTTCATCGATAATTTCCAGGCTCAATACCCTCTGTCAACAGGAGTATAGCTCTATAGTTCGGGTTTGTCAACATTGTTGCTTACTGCAACGTTTACTACTTTGATGTGGCCAGCTGATTAACCATATACATGTAGACGATCACCGCTACCCCTGCTGCCAGTCCAGCGATGACCACTCCAGACGCGTTCGCGATGACTTCAACAACCTGGACTCACCTGCGATTCGGACTTTGAATTATCCCAGCCGCGATGGGACATGGGACATAGTCTATCACCCCTTTAATGTAAAGTCTATTTCTGAGATCTCACGCGCGAGGTTTGCATTGAATACAACAGTACTGTGAGTATGAATAATTTCATGTTCTTTTTCTGATTTGTAACCGAAAGAACTTGATGATAATAATGATGTTAAAATAAAGACACCAAAGATACATAGTTAATAACTTATATAACTAGCAAAGCGTGTCAATAAGAGGTCAGGAGCTGTGCAGAGTGCATTTTACACTTGTTTCACTGGGTAAGCTTTGAGCTCGACAGTATTTGTATCATATAAATAACTCATAGGATGGAGAACTGAAGTTTGCCTAACATGCAGACCTCCCTGGCCTCATCATCTTCTTTTTAATGTCTTTCATTTTTGTTGTTTCCTTTGAAGTTATTTGGTTTTACTTTTAGTTTGGTTGTTATTTGTTGGCAGGCAAATATACGTGCTCCCTCAGCCCTTCCCCTCCTCTCTCCATTTCCACATTAACTTTTCAAGTGGTAACAAAGGAAATGTCGCTATTGGTCCATTTTATTTTCGTGTTTGTTTCCTGGACAAATCCTTAGGCTTAGTGCATTTTTTTTGTAAGCATAATTTTAAATTATTCTTTTTTTGTTTAAGAATTGATGATTTGTTCAGGTGTTATTCATTTATTGTGACTTATGTATGAATTAAAAATGTTAAACATTAGCTTTTCAGACAAGTCAACAATTTTCCCTTTTTTCCTTTCATTCCCGATAACAGATACAGTGGGTCATGCAACCATGTTGCAGCAATTCTTTTCAAAGTGGATTTCGCATGGCGGAATGGCCTCACTAATCCTGCCTGCACCTCCAAGGAATGTGGCTGGTCTGCTTTTGGGGCTCAGCATAAAGTTGAGCCAAGGCGTATCAGTGATGTGGTATTAAGCAAGCCTCACTTTTCGAAGCATGGTATGTAAAGTAGATACATGTATGCATGACCAGCAAACCATGTTAAAAAGTTCACACCAAATGCTTGAGTAAAAACATTCTATATGATCCTTATTTTATAGATGAAGTGCATCACTCTTGCGTGAACACAAGTTAGCGCAAGTTCAATTTACTTTATTTTCATCAATTTTCTTTTTTATAAAAAGAAATGTAAGATGCTAATCAGTTGATTATTTAGTGATTGCTGATATGTTAAAATTCCATATATACATGTATGGTAATAGTTCCGTTCATTGAGTGGCTAAGTTTACAAATGATACATGCATCCATGTAGATGGATATATGGCATCTAAAATTAAGGTCTTGTTTCTGTGTTTTTGTTACGAAATGTATAAGAAATTAACTGCTTCACAGTGGCAAACAGAATGCAGAATTATTTTTTTTTTGGTCAATTTTTTCCACCAGATTCAGCAAACACGGAGGGAATCAACACAGCTGTGAGGAAATTGATTTCTCCTATAGATTCCCGTGCCAGTGGATCTCGACCTCCTGCTTCTCTTGAGACCCTGGTTGATGCCTTTTACCCAGACTTTCCAGTATGCCAGACCAACGGCACTTGACTTGTGGGAACTTCGTTGGACATAAACGTGGCCTGCCAAGAAGTTATCGAGATGTGCAGTGCACCTGTTCCACTTTGGAACTTCGCGGAACAGTTTAAGTCAGTGGACGACTTTCTCGATGGACTACCCTCGTACAGTTCTGCTGAAGTTGAGGAGTTAGAGAAAGCAACAGGCTTCGAACAAAGAATGGTTGAATCAGAGGAGAGGAAGGATTACTGGCTCTATTGCTCACAGCATATTTACAAGAAGAAAGATTGATAGGAGGTAAGGGGAAGAGTTTAGACTGTGCTGCTCTTGTGAAGCGGATTTTGGGGTATGTTACGGTGAACCCAAACATACCTTCCCGAAGTATGGAAGAGAGAAGTGCTTTTCACACTTGCAAAATTTCGCTTAACCCCGGGAAATTGGTGGGGCTAAGGGGGGTCTTAGCCTCACCAATTTCCCGGGGTTAAGCTTAGCCCACTTGCTTTTACCAAAGTGGGCTAACCCCGCAATTAGTACGGGACTATCTGGCCCTGCAAAAAAGCAGGGTTAGCTGGGCAATTGCGGTGCTAAGAATGCAAGTGTGAAAACGATAAAGAAAATGCGGTGTTAAGGACCACACATGCCTTTAAATTACATAATCAATTTATCAATTCTGTCATCTACATTTCCTGATGAAATGAAAATTGCAAAAGTAACACCGTTGCATAAGAATAAGGAAAAAACCTATGTTGGTAATTATAGACCTATAAGTGTTTTAAGTGTGGTTTCAAAAATATTAGAAAAATCTGTGTATGTTCAAATAGAAAAATATTTTCAAGAAAATAAGTTAATCTATGCACTTCAATCAGGCTTTTGAAATGGATACTCAACTGATACATGTCTAATTCATCTATTAGATTTTGTTAGGAAGTTTCTCTAGGACGTTTTGTTGGAATGGTTCTACTCTACTTACAGAAGGCCTTTGATACTGTAAATCATGAAATTCTGTTAACGAAATTAGAAGTGATGGGTTTGGATTTAGTATGCATTAGATGGCTTAGGTCTTACTTGACTAATCGTCGTCAGGTGGTAACTATGCAGAATGTAACATCAGATTCACGACCTATAAAATGTGGGGTTCCGCAGGGGAGCATTTTAGGTCTTATTCTTTTCATGTGTTACATAAATGATATGTGCATTTGTGTTAAAAACTCAAAATTACTCCTATACGCCGATGATAGTGTGTTATTATTTTCTGATCCGAATCCTAAGGTAATTGAAGACAAATTAAGTGTAGAACTGTCCAATTGTGTCAAATGGATGACAGACAATAAGCTCAGTTTACATCTAGGGAAAACTGAAAGCATTTTGTTTTGTTCGAAAAGACAATTAAAATATTCAGGTGACTTTAGGATTATGATGAACAATCAAGTGATTGAAAGTAAGGAGTTTGTAAAATATCTGGGATTGACTTTAACGAGTGATCTTTCGTGGACAGATTTTGTAGACTCCATTGCCAAAAAAGCTAATACACGCTTAAAATTTTTATATAGATATCAAGCTTGTTTGAATAGGAAGTCAAGGCGTACTTTATGTTTTGCTCTAATACAATGTCTATTTACGCCAGTGCTGCTTGGTATTGCAGTCTGGGTAAAACCGATCAGAAAAAGTTAAAAATAATTCAAAATAAGATTGTAAGGTTTATTAATGGTTCAGGACCGAGGACTCACGTTGGGAACAATGAACTTGCGGAAACAGGTCTCCTCCATATTGATCTAAGATCAAAACAATTAATTTTATATCATGTTCATAAGATCTATTATTCTAATGAAAATCACTACATAACCAACAATTTTTCTCGTGTGTCAAATACCCATGAACATGATACAAGGCATAGTCACCTTAATTTTGTTTTACCAAAACGCAACGGACAAATCGGAAATTCTTTTTACTTCAATGGTATTCATTTTTGGAATTCTCTCCCAAAACATGTTAAAACGGTGCAAAATTTTACGCACTTCAAAAGTGTCTTAAAACAACATCTAAAGAACGAGTCCCTCGAACTCGAACATTGATTAATCAATAGTGTTGTAGGGTTTGTTCCCTCAGTTTTGATTCTCCTTTGGTGCTTACGTGTTACAAATTGTTTTGTTGTAATATATTTCGTGTGTATAGTTTTCAAAATGATAATGCTTGGTCAAGTGTATAATTTGTATTCAGTATTCACGATTTAATCTTGTCGTATTTTATAATGTGCTTAATTATGTTCAAGGACCCCATTGGAAATAAGCCTTTTCGGCTTTCATGGGCTATCCTGTCATGATATGTCATGTATATTATCTGACGAAAAAAATCAATCAATCAATCATGCCGGTCATCACAGACAACGTGCTCATAAATATGCATTTCCTTATAACGCTTCTGGGTGCGAAAGTTCACTGGAAACGCGCGAAAATGTTTACCTCGGTTTCATCGTTGCAAGTACATGCTCGATCTTGACGACTAGTATTTTACGAGGCAGGGCTGATTTTCTTTTAATCTTAAAAAATGACATTTAATTTTTAAAAATGGGAATGAAATGCAGCCTGTAATTGTTGCTTGCATCCATAGTCATTAATCATATTTACATGAATTTTAAAATTAGATCAATATAATTTGATAAGCTTGTAATTGATTTGAATCGGTGAAATAGTATTGTCATCAAGCTTCGATAGAGGCTTGCAACAACAATATAGTACGATTGATTTTTGCATGAGCTAGCTCGCCTTTGCATTGTTGCCGCATTGTTGTTCTGATCAAAGTTTGTTGACGGATATACTCGATCCAGGCCTTGCTAGACGTACAAACTTTGGCCTAGATCAATTGTTTGTTTGTGGATGTAAGTTTGTCTCCATCAATTATGACTTCGGCTGCTAATGTTAGGAGGATGCACTGGGAAGACGCCGAGATCAGGTTCTTCATGAATCTGTGGGCAGAGGAGGAGGTCCAGCAACAACTCGACAGCACTGTAAGGAATAAGAAAGTCTTTGATACTTTGGTAAATAAATGGCAGATGCGGGATACCACTGCACTGCAGCACAACTACGAGATAAGTTGAAGAAACTGAAAAAAGATTATAAAGATGCTCGAGCCAACAACGACACCAGTGGGGCTGCAACAACATCTTGAATCTTGGTCTAAAAAATTCTTGAATCTTTGTCTAAAAAGTATCAGATCATGAGGACAAAATTACAAGCTTGAGTTTCAACTGGATGAAATTCAGAGAGGCTGAGCTTATATAAAAAAAAAATCTCCTCTGTTGTGGCTGTGCATGCTTCCAGGGAACCATCAAATGATCTATTTGCTCACAATCTGAAGGGTGTCCATTCAATCAAGTGGAAAACGTATCAAGTGCTGGTTAAAAAATACATGATTAGTATTGGTTGCACAATCATTGGAGATAAGATGGCACATCAAAGTGTAGTAATCATTTACTTGCTATGGCATATGTCCTGAAACATTTAACACTCCATTAAATAACTTTATTCAGAATCAATTATTGACTTGAACAACATTGGTTAGGGTAAAGTCAAAGGAAGAGTGAAAAGAATGATAACGCTTGGTTTCTCCTCTTTGATCACTTTCTCCCTAACAATGAAGGAAGGATAATCTGCATGACTGCAGAAGCAGACCTCCAGATCATGTGTTAGCTTGAAGAACAATCCATAAATCAGACAAGTTGTACAACACTACATCTCTCCATGCAACTATAGAGTACACAGATTTCTGCAAGAAATAAGATGTCATCAAATGCTGACAAGGATGCCTGCGCTTTATGTGTCAAGATGCATGCTTTAATCGCCCTTCTATTCGTTTCTGTCGCCACTACTAAGCTGTCTCGACTTTCCAAGAACAATGAACCTGGTGCCTGGTCTTGCAACGTCACTCACATTGGAGCATGGAAAAAGCAAGAATGTAAATACACAGTACACAGATTTCTGCAAGGCAAGTAGCTGCCTTCGATTGCCTTGCCGACACGAATGCCTGCGTCTTTAATATCATTAGTCAAGATGCAAGCTTTCATTGCTCTTCTATTCATGGCTGTGGCCACTGCCAAGAAAGTTGAGACCTGCATACCCACCAAGTACTAGAGGAGGAGGAGTAATTTCATTACATCTTGGATCAAGACCAAGACCACTACCAACAAGAAAAACACTTGAGATCGTGCCTGGTCCCACACTGTCACTCACATTGGAGCATGGAAGAAGCAAGAATGTAAATACACAGTACACAGATTTCTGCATCTTTAATATCATTAGTCAAGATGCGAGCTTTCATCGCCCTTCTATTCGTGGCCATTGCATTGCCGAGCTGGCTCCACTTTTTGAGAACACTGAGCCTATCCCAAGAAAGTTGAGACCTGTAGTCCCAAGCACAAGAGGAGGAGGAAGAGTATTTTCATTACATCTTGGGTCAAGACCAAAGACCACGACCAAGACCAAGAAGTAAGGCTATTACATGTAGCTGCCTTCAACTGCCTTGCTGACACGAATGCCTGTGTCTTTAATATCATTAGTCAAGATGCGAGCTTTCATCGCCCTTCTATTCGTGGCTGTTGCCACTGCCAAGCTGGCTCCACTTTTTGAGAACACAGAGCCTATCACAAGAAAGTTGAGACCTGCAGACCCAAGCACAAGAGGAGGAGGAGTAATTTCATTACATCTTGGATCACGACCAAGACCACGACCAACAAGAAAAACACTTGAGATCATGCCTGGTCTCATAATGTCACTCACATTGGAGCATGGAAGAAGCAATAATGTAAATACACAGTACACAGATTTCTGCATCAACATCATTAGTCAAGATGCGAGCTTTTATCGCCCTTCTATTCATGGCTGTTGCCACTGCCGAGCTGGCTCCACTTTTTGAGAACACAGAGCCTATCACAAGAAAGTTGAGACCTGCAGACCCAAGCACAAGAGGAGGAGGAGTAATTTCATTACATCTTGGATCACGACCAAGACCACGACCAACAAGAAAAACACTTGAGATCATGCCTGGTCTCATAATGTCACTCACATTGGAGCATGGAAGAAGCAATAATGTAAATACACAGTACACAGATTTCTGCATCAACATCATTAGTCAAGATGCGAGCTTTTATCGCCCTTCTATTCGTGGCTGTTGCCACTGCCAAGCTGGCTCCACTTTTTGAGAACACAGAGCCTATCACAAGAAAGTTGAGACCTGCAGACCCAAGCACAAGAGGAGGAGGAGTAATTTCATTACATCTTGGATCACGACCAAGACCACGACCAACAAGAAAAACACTTGAGATCATGCCTGGTCTCATAATGTCACTCACATTGGGGCATGGAAGAAGCAAGAATGTAAATACACAGTACACAGATTTCTGCATCTTTAATATCATTAGTGAAGATGCGAGCTTTCATCGCCCTTCTATTCGTGGCCATTGCATTGCCGAGCTGGCTCCACTTTTTGCGAACACTTAGCCTATCCCAAGAAATTCCAGACCTGTCCTCCTAAGCACAAGAGGAGGAGGAGGAGGAGGAGGAGGATCGAGGAGTATTTTCATTACATTTTGGGTCAAGACAAAGACAACGACCAAGACAACGACCAAGACCACGACCAAGAAGTAAGTAAAAACTTGAGAACATGCCTGGTCTCGCAAACTCACCTTGGAGCATGGAAAAAGCAAGAATGTAAAAAAATATGGTACACAGATTTCTGCAAGGCAAGTACATGTAGATGCCTTCAACTGCCTGGTCTCGCAAACTCACCTTGGAGCATGGAAAAAGCAAGAATGTAAAAAAATATGGTACACAGATTTCTGCAAGGCAAGTACATGTAGATGCCTTCAACTGCCTTGCTGACACGAATGCCCGTGTCTGTAATACCATTAGTCAAGATGCGAGCTTTCATCGCCCTTCTATCCGTGGCTGTTGCCACTGCCAAGCTGGTTCCACTTTTTGAGAATACCGAGCCTATATCCCAAGAAAGTTGAGACCTGTAGTCTCAAGCACAAGAGGAGGAGGAGTACATGTATATTCATTACATCTTGGGTCAATACCAAGACTACGACCGAGAAGTAAAGATCTTGAGATCATGGGTAGTCTGGCAATGTCATTCACAATGAAGCATGGAAGAAGGAAGAATGTAAATAAACAGTACACAGATTTCTGCATCTTTAATATCATTAGTCAAGATGCGAGCTTTCATCGCCCTTCTATTCGTGGCTGTTGCCACTGCCAAGCTGGTTCCACATTTTGAGAATGCTGAGCCTATTCCAAGAAAGTTGAGACCTGCAGACCCAAGTACAAGGAGTAATATCATTACATCTTGGATCAAGACCAAGACCAAGACCATGACCGAGAAGTAAAGATCTTGAGATCATGGGTAGTCTCGCAATGTCATTCACAATGAAGCATGGAAGAAGGAAGAATGTAAATAAACAGTACACAGATTTCTGCATCTTTAATATCATTAGTCAAGATGCGAGCTTTCATCGCCCTTCTATTCGTGGCTGTTGCCACTGCCAAGCTGGTTCCACTGTTTGAAAACGCCGAGCCTATCCCAAGAAAGTTGAGACCTGCAGACCCAAGCACAAGAGGAGGAGTAATTTCATTACATCTTGGATCAAGACCAAGACCAAGACCAAGACCAAGACCAAGAAGAAAAACACTTGTCACTCATTTTGGAGCATGGAAGAAGCAAGAATGTATATACACAGTACACAGATTTCTGCATCTTTAATATCATTAGTCAAGATGCGAGCTTTCATCGCCCTTCTATTCGTGGCTGTTGCCACTGCCAAGCTGGTTCCACATTTTGAGAATGCTGAGCCTATCCCATGAAAGTCCAGACCTCTCGTCCCAAGCACAGGCGGAGGAGGAAGAATATTCACTACATCTTGGGTCAAGACCAAAGACCATGACCAAGACCAAGAGGTAAAAACTTGAGATCATGCCTGGTTTCCCAATGACACTCACATTGGAGCATGGAAGAAGCAATAATGTAAATACACAGTACACAGATTTCTGCATCTTTAACATCATTAGTCAAGATGCGAGCTTTTATCGCCCTTCTAGTCATGGCTGTTGACACTGCCGAGTTGGCTCCACTCTTTGAGAACACAGAGCCTATCCCAAGAAAGTTGAGACCTGCAGACCCAAGCACAAGAGGAGGAGGAGTAATTTCATTACATCTTGGATCAAGAACAAGACCACGACCAATAAGAAAAACACTTGAGATCATGCCTGGTCTCATAATGTCACTCACATTGGGGCATGGAAGAAGCAAGAATGTAAATATGGTACACAGATTTGTGCATCTTTAATATCATTAGACAAGATGCAAGCTTTCATCGCCCTTCTATTCATGGCTGTTGCCACTGCCAAGCTGGCTCCACTTTTTAAAAGGTGTATAGACTTTTTTATAATTTTAAGTTACTTCGGTCGATGGGTGTTACAAGTCATGTCTATCTCTCCTCTTAGTTGCTAATTAATTCAGCCACTTTGACTGCCCTAGATGTAGCACCTGGCTATGTCTTTTGTTCTAAGTCATGTATGTAGCAGGCAGCTTATTGAATGGCCTGACACAGGCCAGTGCTTTTGGGATAATTTTATTCATGTTCTTTTTAATTTAGCACAGGTTTAATGCAAGATTGGCATGTAGGTTCCTTTCATGGGTTGTTGCTAGGAGATAGTAAGGTATGGGAAATCCTAAATTCTTTGGTAGGGTGTAACATTAGGGGTGGCTAGTTTGGTCACTTGAAGCTTTGATTTTGGGAAGACAAGACCTATCTGTGGTGTCTTGCAGCAGCAGCAGCAGCAGCAGTTTGCCTGCTAGGAGTTTGCTAGGTGCAGCTAGGCGAATGGCAGCATGTTTGAGCTGCTAGTTTTAAACTGGGCGTGGCAATTTTGTGCGTTTCCAGCGTTTCCAGCTGTCACCAGCATTTGTCTGTACTGGACAAGGAGCTGTGTTCGTGCTTCCAAGCTTCATGTCATCAGTTGAACTGTAAGTTTAATTTATTTTCCTATGCAGTAATTTTAAAGACAATTTAGGCAATATTTTTATTATCACAGAAGAAAAGTGAAATGTATAAGTGAAATGTTACAAGTGCTAAATTGTCTTGAAGCAGTAAAGCTTATTTCATTGAAGTTTAGATATTGCACAATTTTATCTTAAATGTTGATTACAAACAAGACTTATGAATAAGACTTAAAAGTGTGTCTTGAAGTATATTTCTGTGTGAAATGTTACAGATGGAGTTAAATTTAGCTTCACATGTTTGTAATCATTAATGAAGCTAAAATGTGGAAATATAGTTTTTACACAAACCAAACTTGTGTTTTATTGTACATTCTATTACATATTATGGATAGATAGTTATTATCCTTGTGTAATTTCATGTTCATAGATGGTGTTAACTCTGACTCAGGAGTCAGATACTAGACTCGAGAAGAGACAAAGGGTAGAGTCAGCGTAAGCTGTTCTCCAATTCGGCCTGGGGTCGAGTGCTTCAGTTGGCAGAAAGATGTCTGCAACCAGTGTTATGGGTGAAGATCAGATGTTTCCTGTGTTCAGATCAACTTGGTTCTCTATCATTTCGAGTTTATGTAACATCTTATGGACTAAAACTTTGTAACATTTATGCTTTGGCATGAAATGTGATATCTTTTCTGACATGTCTTGGTTCTTAAACCAACACTAAATGTTCTAGTACTATATTAATAGTTAAATGCAATAGTAGGTTGTAAGATACGATTCTTTTAGTAGCAAATATCATGTAAACATTAAAAGCCAAATGTATCTTATATTTCCATGTATTTGAACCTAAAACTACATTCATTATCATTTTGTGAAGAATACTATATTCTATTATACATTGTAAACCGTTAAAGTATATAACTGAATTTTGAAGACTGGAATTAAACTTAATTCCCTTAATGCATGTCTCATATTGTATTTTGTTTGAGTCTGGTATTCAATCAGTTACTCTGGACAACAAGCAAATGGCTAGTTTTAATCGGCTGTGACAATGGGCTTGAAACCTTATTGGCTCAGTTGGGGTGAGTCATGATGTAGCAGGCTCCTAGACTAAGCAATATACGTCTGTGAGTCATAATGAATATGCAATAGACGGGCTAAGCTTCATCAAATTTATGGACGTTTCTTTCCTGGGGACCTTGTGACAAATTACCCTTCGACATCTAATCCAATCTTTGTAGATTACTCGTTGCTTTGTCAATAACACTGATATTGCTTTAGAAAGTGTTGTGTTTCAGACATGGTAGAAATCAAACGTGGCCTTGATATTCACCTTGTATGATTAATTACCGTCACCCGCAGTATGTATTTTTCCTCGTAGGTAGAGGTTTAGGAATCAAGGCTCTGCAAATCTGGAGTGATAAATTTGGGTTCGATGAGTACTGGTAAATACCTGCTCAAGACATTTTGCAGCTAGACTGATGCGTGCCATGAACCTCATCCTGTCTCGGTCTTTCACCGTCGGTATATTGAAATTTTCTACCTCAACAATGTACGATGAGGCAGGGCAAAAGCGGACCTTTTTTGTAGTGGTTGTGGTGGTTGTAGTAGCTGTAGTAGGAGGAGCAAGTTGTTGTACTCGCTTTGCTATAGTATTCTCCACTTCTTTCTTATCCATGTTCCACATGCACTTTGCTCTGTGACATTTTTTTGATGAATTTTGTATTTGCTTATATGAATTGTTTGTTACGTTTCTCTTTTCCTACTAGGAAAGTCCTAGAAGAAGCTGGACTAGGGAACGGGAGAAAGGGGTCTAGTTCAGATAGATCTAGCCTTAAACGGAAGTCGGGTCTTACGTTGGACATTCATACACAATCCCCACTCAAGAAGCAGAAGAGGCAGGTTTGCCCATTTAAAGAGTGTAATCACATTACAAATTAACTGAAGTGGCATGTACATACCACCATCTTCATGCCTATTTCTGAATAGAATGCTACACGGACCATAAAAGACAAAGGCATTGTACAGAGAACAAGATGTCAAACTCATATATATGCAAATTCTTACTGGGCCGTCATACAACGCTTGATAACTTGGTCCGTTTTGTCAATACAAACTGGAATGTGCCCGACTCGTATATAAAGCCATGAAGATTGAGTGGGATTTTCAGGCAATATTGGCCCAGGAGAGCTGGACCGATGTAACAAACGTTTCTATCTTTCCTCCATATTGTTCGTTTTTCTATGCTTACTCTGTTTGCACAGGCTCCCCTAGCGTCTGTTGCTGTGTCATTTTGAGCCTCAGGGATCTCCTTGTCTCAGGGCTCGGTGGCTCCTCATTCCGGAACCTATCAGAAGACCTTTGGCGCGTAAGAAGTTCACACCTGGGTGACAATTAGAGATTATCCCCTGTAAGAGCCCTTTTTAGGGAGAGGAGTGTGACAGGCTGTAGATACATGTATATGTTATTATGAAACAATGTTTTTCATGTGAATGTCCTCGGGACGAGATGTTTTGACATCTACAGGATTCAACATGGCGTTTTAATAATATACAACCGGTTAGAAAGTGTAATCTTTTGTTGCGCTGTCTTTGTAGGTTAAGACAGGGAACCTGGGATATGGGCAAGGAGCGGCCTGTAACAGCATACACACACATTTACAGAACTATGAAAGATTTTGATCATTGAATAATTTATGTTACTATAGAGGGTTCTCACGGCAGCCATGCTGGAGGACATAACAATAAAAACCTGTGCATCAGACTATGAAAAGCTATTGTTGTCATGGTCTAGTGCACAGGTTTTTATTATGTCCTCCAGCATGGATGCTTCTGGGAACCCTCTATTAAGAGTTACGGAAATAGAAACTCGCTATTACCTTGAAGACAAGCTGCTCATAGAGGAGAGCTCAGTATCCAAAGAGAAAAACTGCCTATGGTCTAGTGGCATGGACGCAAGGGCAAATGTCATCAATTATTGGATAGAAATCAAGACAATATGAAGTTGTTAAGTTGTTTAGGGGCAGAAAGCAAAGTGAACCACAATATCCTAGAAAAGAGATTTAAGAAAAAAATGGAAAAAGAAACTTAAACTGAAATGGTAAAGACATTCACTGGGTACCAATAATTTGATCACATACAACTACTTCCAGTCCTTGATCTCACCAAAACATGAATATGTACTGATATGAACCTGCCAATAGTGCCACATCTACCAATGACTACATCTACTGAGTCTTGAATTAAACAGCATACCCTCAAAGATACAGTAATGAAAATGACCACTAAAATAAACAAACCTACATTGATGTCTCATGGTAAAATTAATGTATATGTATTTGTGCTTGTGAGGTAAGAAATAAAACTAGATGAATCTCCGACCATGCGCGGTCGGAATTTATGCCTCCGCCATCATCAGATTGGCAATGTATGGCATACATGTACACTTTAAAAAGGATTGGTCCATCAAAATTACAAATCTTTTCACTTCAAAAGCACAGGAGACAGAAAATTTATTTCATTTTATTTTCAAATAAAAAACTTAATTACCATTGATGACTTACAATCATCAAATACACCAAGGAAATAGATATTTTATAGCAAATAGACCACTGTCCCCTTGAGATTTCTAAAATAGGTAGGCCTAGACTCCATACATCACGAACCATTTTTATGTATATATTGACCTCTATGACCTTTAAACTTTGACCTTTAAACTTTGACCTTTAAACTTTGACCTTGAGATCCCCTAAAATCTAATTCATCGTCCCTCACATATGCATACGTGGGCCAAGTTAGAGGTTGATCTGTCAAACTACTTAAGTTATTGCAAGAACGAACCATTTTTATGTACATAATGACGCCTCTGACTTTTGACCTTTGACCTTGAGACCCTAAAATCTAATCAGTTCATCGTCCCTCCCATATGCAAACATGGGCCAGGTTAGAAGCTGATCTGTCAAACAGTTCTTCAGTTATTGCAAGAACTAACCATTTTTATGTATATAATGACCTCTATGACCTTTGACCTTTGACCTTGAGACCCCAAAATCTAATCAGTTCATCGTCCCTCCCATATGCATACATGGGCCAAGTTACAAACTGATCCGCCAAACGGTTTTGAAGAAGGGGACGGACGGACGGACGACCCGAAAACATTATGCCTCCGGCACCACCTACTGTGGGCGGAGGCATAATAAGTATCGTGTGAATTATAGACATATCTACATGTAATTTGCTGCATTAAAACAATTGTGGTTTAAACACCAATATATAGTATAAACTATGAACCAACTACTTAAATGTGAACAAGCTACACAAGCTTTCTACAAATACACTAACATACTTATGCTGCTATTAAGATTGTAATATCTAACAAGCATTCCTTACCCTAGAAATAAATACTGTCATTGAATAACTTAAAAGTTCATGCAAAAAATTATGCAAAAATATATTCCAAAATATAAACATTCTCATATTTCTATTTTTCACTAAGCATTTTGTTAATTTGTTTAAAACCAATTCAACAAGACTGATCATGAACAGAAATTAGCATTCAAAAGTAATTGAGCAAAGTCTAAATCCTTTGAGATTGCAGCATTTTTCAACTCATCACAGCATGAACAATCATCAGTCACACAAGTACTCGACTTACCCTATTAAAGCACACTAATTTCATTTAAATCATGCTGTGATTTGTCTCTGAAGCTCTCTGGGGGATCAGGAAGCAACCAATCAAATTGGCTCACCATCACCATAAAATTTTGAAATGAACAGGTGTCCTGAAGGCCTTCGAAGCACAACATTCTCACCAACACATGACAGGCCGTGAATTCAAAGAGCTTCTCTCGGGGAGACTCTGACACGGAAAGAGGAGGCTTCCAGGCTGCAGTTGGTATGGAATGTGCTTTCTTTGACGAACTTGTCATCTGATCCACGAAGCAGTTGTATGCTAAAGGAAAAGGAGAGAAAGAGAAAGAGACAGAGAGAAAGAGAAAAGCCAATACGTAAATTAGACAAATCCTGAGATATAATTGGCAGAGAGCCTGTTTGAATACTTCATGATAATTTTCCAATCCTTCTTTCATGGCGTACAAAGTATCGCAAGTAAACCTTGCTATGCCAAACAGCAGAATTTGTTACCTAAACCTGCAATAGTAAATATCTATACATGTACATATGGATAGAACAGTTCAACAAATATGTGAAAAGAAAAACAGTATTAATTTGGATTCTTCTTCTTTCCTGTTGCATAAATTAAAGACTGACCAACACTGAACCATATCAAATGGATATTCATATTGAGGATGACCTCATCACACCAAATACATGCAATTTCCATCCAATTCTTTTCTTTACTTTTTTACTTTTATGCAAACAAAAAGTAATATGTCTCATGAACCCTTTTGCCATGTCTGAAAAATGATAAAGTGATTATTATGCTAGAAGAAACTAGCAATCAAAATCAATGTTGATTTTAATGAAAGTGAATTTCATATTCTATCACATTTTCAATTACAGTGACAAGTGAAATATTATAAGGACTAGAGTTCAGACAAGCTGAATATTCTTATGGACCTACTTTATATAAGGACATGTACTAGAAACAAAGATGCTTGCACTCACTTTATATTTATGGAATTCTAAATTGTAACCTGGAAACCAAAAGTTTTTTTCAGTACTGTCATCAGTCCATTAAAGACAGTTCTAAATAGTTCTCTTGAGCCATATTTAGATGCCTGGAAGGATGGACTTGTTTCTATTTCAGACCACTTTAATAGAAGATATATTTCTATTTTAGGCAGCGATATCAATCTTATATTGCATAATGTGCTAAAAAAAATCTAAGAAGGATGTATGCTCCGAGCGATAAAATAGGAAATGTATGACATAGCAAAACCTGATTTATTATTCATATTTTAGTGTTCTGTGCAATGTGTACAGTTATTCTAGCAATGTAAAATCATAGTGGTGAATACCTAAGAAAGGTCTCTTTGTAATTCCCTCCCCCCTAAGTCTCTATGCCCCCCCCACACACACACTATAAAGATATTCCAGAAAAAGGGAAAAGACCTTCACGTGACCTTTATGTACTGTATTAGAACAGCATGCAAGTGATGCATTTAAAGATATCTTGTCGAATGGTTCTACTGTATGTACATTAAATAAAATATTCTACCCACTTCCTTAGCACTCCATCATGTCTTAGCCTGTTCAGAATACAGGAATAGTATATGAGACTCGTATAATGAAACGTTGTATGATACCGAATCATGATTAGCAAAAGGAGTGTACAGACTACAACATCATATAAAGAAACTGGTTGTTGGTGTTTTTTTTTATGGGGGGAATCAGCTGACACCATATGATTTGTATCAGGTTACGTCAAGGACAGCGATGGAGTATACAATATTACATCCGATTGTTCACATCAGTGCGCTAAACGATACGCCTGCCCAGTTATACGATTCTCATACGATACGATGTTCAGACTACAAAGGTGAGGCTGATTCTTTGAGTTTTCGTTCGAAATGATGCTCAAACATGCGTTTCACTATACAACGTTAAACGTTTCTTTATACAGTGGAACCTTGTTATTACAAACTCCTTGGGACCACAGAAAATATCTTGTTATATCAGGGCTCAAACACAAAAGAATCCAAAGGAGTGGGACCAGTAAAATTACCTTGTTTTATTGAGAGTTTGTTATAGCAGTGTTCTTTATAACAAGGTTCCACTGTTCAGTGTTCATACAATGAAAATTTAATTACTTATTATACAGTAGATACAATTCTCGTATAGACATACAATGAATTTCGGTAGTCTGAACTGGGGAGCGTTTCATCAAGCGTTTTGTCAGTGATTTTTACCGACAACTGTTGTAAGCTACTGAAATCCTTGCATCTGATTGGCTGAGAGCAAATTTGTCAGTAAAAATAACTGACAAGACGCTTGATGAAATGCTCCCCAGGAGGTCTATCTACATGTACTTTCTATCTTCAGTGTCTGTGACTGCCTTACTGTCACTGTTGATGCATTAATATAGATCCCTGGTTCATTGCCCTCAATCAGAGAACATATGGAGGATGAAAATTGATCAGAACTTCCTCCCAATTTGGAAAAGATTTCCATATTCCCAGACACAAAGAAATCCTTCATCTGATATGAATGGATCTAACAACAGCTGAACCAATTTTTATTGAAGCTCATATCATTTTCTTTAAAGTGACAGTATACTGAAGCTCCTAAATAGCGCCATATTTCAACAGGATTTGATAAGTGTCTCTGTCTCTCATTTTCCCATCATGCCCCATTCTAGTTTGTAAAAGCTTAGAATGTACCTGTACACCATTTTCCACAATGCCAAGTCCAAATTAATAGTTTGAAATATAAAATTTGCCTATTGTTCAAATAAGCTGTTTGTCAAAATTCAAAATAAAATTAATTTTCAAATTATAATCTTAATTATCAATCACTTTTAGATGGCGCTGTTCAAGTTCTGCCAATTTAATGCCACTTTAAAGCAAATGTTCAGTTCTGAAGTCTGAATAGGCAAAGAAAAAATGTGGGTAGATTGTATTTGCCCACATGCCCAGGGTGCACAAGTCATATGAAAAGCATTTCTGCCTGACATTTGCTGAAATACTGAACTTTTGAGAAATACACGATGAATAATCAGTCCAAAAGTTGAAGAGAAGCTGTAATACATATAGGAGTAATACTCCTACATGTATTGGAGTACCAACAGTTTTAATATGGGATTCCTTTGAAATCACTCCTCTATATGCTGGTCTCTGTTTTCATTATCATTTTCATTAAATTAATCTAATGTAGTCTTCATTACTGTTACTTTTTTCTTACAACTCAAACTTTAATGCACATTATTTTGCTTGTAATGATCAAAAATGTTTCTGCACTAAGTTGTATTGTCAATATTATTGATTGCATAATACATATTGTTATATACATGTACTCTGAAAAATGAAAGTGTAATGAAATAAAAAATCTGAATCTGAATCTGAACCTGAATCTATATGTGATATCAAGTACAACTGTATCTTATTCACCTTCCACATTCCTCCAAGACAACTTAGGTCTGCTAACTCTTCCCTTCTTGTTGCACCCAAAACAAAGAAATCTGATCGATCATTTGCATGTGCAGGATCAACTCTTTGGAATCAGCTACCACAGCCTCTTTATAAAGACATATCAACTCTAAATTCCTTCAAGTCTTCACGAAAAACACGCTTGTTCAAAACTGCATTTGATTAATTTGTCAATGTTTTTCATATTTCCTCATTGTATCTATGTTATTCATGTATATTTCAATAGTTTTTTATCTCAATTTCTTGTACTCTGTAATTCTGTACTCTTCCTGTACTTTTACAGCGCCTTGAGCATTTTGCGTCATGGTGCTTTATAAATACCCAATATTATTATTATTATTATCTGAGATTGTAGAGTTCTTTATACATTGGTATGAAATAAAAAGTATTATCATACCAACAATCAACATAAACCTTTTCCGAGTATAAAATGTGCATCATTTTATATTGTACTTTTAAAGGGAATGTTGAGTTCTGGGAAAGGTAAAAAATAATTTGTGAGCTTTCTCATTTTTAATAGTTAGTTTGGAAGATTATCATGGTAGAAATGTCCCCTGAAAAGGCCTGCTCTTCAAATGCCCTCACAATAAAAATATGACAAGAAACAGCTGAAATGTTCACACTGAACATTTGTGTGTAGTCCCACATACACATTTCTGTGTACAGTCCCACATACACATTTCTGTGTGCAGTGCAAGTGACTCGCAGCAGGATTGAGTCAATTTCTTATTATTTTTGGTGATTCCAAAACCTTACAGCATAATGAGCATACACCAATTCTTATGTGCTATGTAATCAACCTTTCCCAGTTGCTTTGAGACAGTTTCTTTCACAATTCAATCTCATGACCAGAACTCGACTTTATCTTTAAAACTATAGAGCGTTTTTTTGTTACCCTATTAAAGACATATTAATAAAGAATCCATCTGCTTGTAAAGTATCGTTCACATATGGCGTGATAAAGCAAAGACATTTTTTTCCTTGTGTAAATGTACATACATGTAGCAGGTTGGGATGAAAAAAAAAAGTAGCTGAGTACAACAAATGTCCAACATGTACTCACTTATCTGCATGCTTTAAGATACAGAAATCTGAAGCGCATTACAGTATTTTAGATCGGTTTACCAAAGCGGTTTCCCATGGCATATGTGAACGGGGCTTTACTGGTAAAAACAAGAGCTGCATTTCTACAACAAGCAGCCATTTGAGACAATATCGGCATTTTACAGTTCATTAACATTGTAGGCATATCTTAATATAGATGGAGCGATTAGGGGACTCCACAAATAATTGCCCACATGGGACATAGAGATTGCAGTCATCCTCGTCAAATACTAGGGTGATGACAGATTGTGTAAGGGAAGCATGACAGAGCAACAATTACTGAGAACAGGAATTTTCCTTCATCTAAGATGAAAGAATTGGGTTCGACTTAAGTGTCAGCAGTTACATGGATGTGGGGATAAGGAGGGGGGGGGGGGGAGTGGTGCTAAAGCCTAAATGTATAAAACCCCTCTAGCTCGCAAATATAAAAAGTTTCTTCTTATCCTCAATTTCCTCTATCACTCAAAGTTTGGTCTTGCAAGTTTAATGAGAGGGAAATAAGGAAAACTTTTTTTTTTTAAAGGCAAGTAAATATTTAACATCAGTTAGAATAAGAAATATTTTCTCCATTTGATCAGCAGAAGATGATACTTTTTCAACCTATAATTTGCATATGATTAAAATAAATAGCTAGACTTTTTCTAGCACTACATGTATTTGATAGCTGAACTTATATGACACAAGGGCACTTGAACTTTCAGAATAAATGATGCACTATACCGGTAAATGCTAACCATTATTACACAAAATACTGAAAGCCATTAACTTGAAGGTTTTTCAAGTGCAATCAACAATTCTTATTAATTTACTGATATTTGGCAAGTTGAAAAAAAAAAGTTCTCAAAATAAGTGTTTCATGAATATTTGTTGTAGACGAATATTGACACAGTCTCAATATTCCACATACATGTACACACAAACATATACTGATGAATTTCCAAAGTTGGCATCTTTGCTGCTCTTTTAGCCCTACTGGCTCTAAACCAGGAAGTAGGAATTTCCTTAACATCATGCTCTTGTACCAAGCTGGGATATAAAGAACAGGTACTTTCTAATTAGCCAAAAATAGCTCCATCCATCACTCCCTCCAATTAGGCATGTTGTACCATTTCTAGAATGGAAAATGAAGCTGGATAATTCTTTTTATACCCTGTTTTTGATGAATACTTGTTGTCCTTGATAGATTCTGGCTAAAGTGAGCTCATAATAATTGTCAATAGAAAGCTACATTACAAAATTTCCTTTCATACTTTGCTCTAGAATCACAAAAGTAGTATATTTTTAGTCAAAATACACAGACACATAACAAAAAAGCTAGAGGAAATACTATAAACAGAATCAATTCCGCTATCCAAGATTTCTATATGTAAACTACCACTAGTTTCATATGATTTACCACAATTCTATGCCTATCTAATTTTTGAGAGGTTTACGATACCATTGCAAAATCACAGTGTTATAGACAGGAAAATGAAAAATAAAAAGAACATGCAGAGAGAAATATTTCTCCAAAAGATATAATTTGCAGATAAAAGCTGCAGCTGTTTCTTTGTATTTGCACACAAGTGAAACAGAACATAATTTTTTTTCCTGAAAAACTCTTTAAGATCTTATCATTCTGATTTAAACTTTAGAATATAAGATATTGTTTTTTAGTGATAGATATATAAACATATATGCAGAGTTTCAAGGGTCAAAACTCTTTCAATGTCTCTATACTACAAAATGGTTAAATAGTACCTTGAATAAACCATGTTGTTAACAAACACTGTTGATGTTTATTTGGAGTTACATGAGGGTAGATCTGTGGAGGGGCTTGCCTCAACAGTAAAGGATGCCACAGAAAACGAACCAATAAAGCCCTTTTAGATGTAGTGTTTGAGTACTGGTACAGGTAAAAATATCTTTAATGAGCTTCTCATTCTTTTTATTCCTAAGTGGAAGATCTTCATGCAAATATGTCACTTTAGAAGGTACTATTTCAAAAGGCCATTTCAGGCAATTCAGTTTCAGGCAACCATGATGACAGCCATGGGTTCTGATATACCCTGCCAATAATGTTTTCACTATTAAATGCCCACAACATCCTGCATAAAGCACTTCACATATTTCTAGAAATCATACGCTTGGCAAATATCTATTAACTGTCTACTGTAAAATTACATATGAAAGCTTTATATTCTTCACAAATCCGAGACTCCAGTAAATAGTACAATACATAATATTATTTGTAACTAGCTTTATTGTAAAACTTGGGATAATACAATGCCTTAAGTACAAATGTAAGACAAATGTATAACACTTTTCCCAGATAATTTTTGACAACTGAACATTCAGGCATACTGTAACATATGTATTATAATAATACATCTCCATTTGATTATCAATTTCACTCTTGCGCTATGAGCGAAACCGAAAGGAAGTACATATACAGTCTCCTAGTATTTCCATGAAATCTATTTTTGTCAATACAGACAAAGTAATACTTTTCAGAACTACTGAGATATCTTTAGAAAGGAATTTTTGTGGAAAAAAATCTCACATTTTCAGCTCAGTGTATTTTCTAGTATTATGTTTTCAAGGGAACAAGGAAGAAAGTTGCCGGTGATAACTATTTGTAATCACCGGCAAAAAACTACATGCAATTTCCTCTTAACAAAGAGACAGTATTCAGATCTTAATGTCTAATAACTAGGATAGACATGTGTGTATATATATATAAAGACATTATTATTTGTATGAAGGTTTTCAGGCACCCAGAAAAGTTGGCGTATCTCATGGTTTGTGCAGAAGTAACCGGATGACCATGCAATTTTAAAACAATATCTCATAAATTGTACAAAATATCCGGCTGACCGTGCAATATTTTTTTCATATCTCATGGTTTGGGTTGCGGTTGATACGTGAAAAAGTGAATACCCATTTAAATACACAAAGGATAAGACAATGGATGTATGCGCGCAGCCCTTGCAAGATGCTTGGATGGGGACAATGATGTTTTTCTGCCTGTGTTTTATGTTGAACACAAAACATAAAATGGTGAAAATTGAGGAACTAGGTTTCGTACAATTAATAATAATGATATTGAATGGTTTTTCTATTGTGGGACACAAGGATATATCGCACATATTTCACAATGTAATTGCATGACCCGAAATCAACTTTATCTTTAAGCAAAACGCCATTTTCATTCAAGAAAGAGAGGTATGAAAATATATTCTTACCAGATAGAATATTCAGCAGTTACTGCTATGTTTGGTATTCTGTAACATCAGGCAAGCATATACAGTCATTGTCAACATATTCCAGGATGATTCCACCTCCACTGTATAAGGGTAAGGCAGCATTATCAGCAAGGAGGGAGTCTAACCTAACATCCATTGCAAAGACATCACCACTTTCAGGATGGAATAGTCTGAGTTTCTGTGGCAAAACAATAAAGATGATGATTAAATCACTGGAATTTACCCAAAATGAGATTAATTTCATGAAAATTGTAGGAGAATACAGCATATGCGAGGAAAAAACAAGATGAATGCGACTGCGTTTCCTATATGCCTCCGCCTAAATTCAGTTGATGGCTCAAACTGTTCTAGAAATATTTGATAACGAGGCTAAAAACCAGTAATTTCATGTAATTTCATGTAAATTGACCTCTGTGACCTCTGACCTACTTACCCCAAAATCTAATCAGTTCATCTTTCTATGGGGATGCATACTGGTACCAAGTTTGAAGTTCTCACCTCAGATAGTTCTTGAGATATCGCGGTAACGGTGCTAAAAACCAGTAATTCCATGTAATTTCATGTAAATTGACCTCTGTGACCTCTGAACTTTGACCTACTTACCCCAAAATCTAATCAGTTCATCTTTCTATGGGGATACATACTGGTACCAAGTTTGAAGTTCTCACCTCAGATAGTTCGCGATACGGTGCTAAAAACCAGTAATTCCATGTAATTTCATGTAAATTGACCTCTGTGACCTCTGAACTTTGACCTACCTACCCCAAAATCTAATCAGTTCCTCTTTCTATGGGGATACATACTGGTACCAAGTTTGAAGTTCTCACCTCAAACAGTTCTTGAGATATCGCGGTAACGGTGCTAAAAACCAAGAATTTCATGTAATTTCATGTAAATTGACCTCTGTGACCTCTGACCTTTGACCTACTTACCCCAAAATCTAATCAGTTCATCTTCGTATGGGGATACATACTAGTACCAAGTTTGAGGTTCCTACCTCAAATGATTCTTCAGATATCGCGGTAACGAGAAGTGGGACGGACGGACGCACGAACGCACGGACGAACGCACGGACAACCCGAAAACATAATGCCTCCGGCACCCACCTTCGGTGGGCGGAGGCATAAAAATTGATGATAAACTTTGACTTTGCATTTTCAACTCGCATAATTTGCCTTTCTCCAATCCAATCCACACTACCTACATGTAAGTCTCTGTATGCATGTCTAAAACCCCCTTTTTCTCTCTTGGTTACAAAAAAATCTTTAACCCAACTAAAACATAACCATGTGTCACAATAACCTTACAAAATGAAGAAAAAAAATCATGCAAAGTAAATCAAAAACAAACCATATCAGCACATAAAATTCTGTAATCACTACTTGCATTACAATATCTCTTCTGTCCTTACAGTGGAAATCACAATGGATATTCCAAAATTCCAAACAACTACATTCATACACCAACCTTTGCACTGCCAATGTTGTTCTCATTTTTCAGCCTCAAGAGGGCGGCAATCCTATCCACCGTCTTACCAACACTCCACATATTTGAAAAGAACATGGGTTTGTGACTTTCTGAGTGGCCCTTTGGAAGGTGAACTTGGAAGAAGGCTCGCTCTTTCTGCAAAAATGAAAATAGATATATATACTTCCAGTACATTCTGAGTGATAAATATTTGTGATCAGTCTTAAATATACCATATCCATATGGTCTGGATGACCACGCCCACATGTCACTCTCACTATCGTGTATGTACACGCCATGTGCTTGGAATAGCTTCATGGATTGTCCAAAGTCCAAAAATCATTCCATATTCCTTTCTTCACCAGCCAATAGCAAACAAGAGTTTGCTGTTAGCTTAGGTCGCGTGTATTTGTAATGTTACACCCAGCTGGGTGCCAGCTGTTTGGCAGGCTTTGATCTTTGCTGTGAATTAATATGTAAACAAACTGCCCATGCGCTTTGATAAGGAATGCCATTGTTTTGTTCTGCTACATGGCTTGTTGGGAAATTCGGGAGGAAAGCGATCAAGATATAAAGGTGAAAGATTGTTGGGAGATGTGTAGAGACACTGAAAGAAAGATGAGAAAAAAAAAAGAAAATATGGAAACTAAGTGAATCATGAATGATAATGTAAGAAGGAATCAATTTTTTTCAACTGTTTGGTAAATCACTAATAAGAGACAAGATTTGAGATAGAAAAACCGTTACGAGAAAGAATAAATGGAAAAATAATAGAATTAAAACGGGAGAGAGACGTGTGATAGTTTTATTTATATTGTATAAAGTATATGTTATGTGTATCATTTTTTTCTTCCTCTCTTCCTCCTGATATGCTACTAGAATATTAGAATTTTTAGAAGGAAAAGGGGGAGAGGGGAAGAAAGAAGAGAGAGAGAGAGAGAGAGTAAAAAGAGAAAGAGGGAGGTGACAAGAAAGGGACAGAGGGATTCAGAGAGAGGACTTTAGTGCCCTCTTGACCTCTTCAACACAACATTCTCGATCTCTCTCCATGTCACAGGTCAACAAACTTTATCAACATATTTTAAAAAACCTTTGATCTGTGCTGCATGCCGAGTGCAGTTCATTGCATGTGGGTCGCTGGGCAATGCCCATGCGGTCACCAAACTTTAATTTATTCTGAATTCAACTCCGCCCACATATCGAAGGAAACTCCCTGATTGGTCACTAAGACCCGATTTACACCAAATATTGGGCTGGCATTTTAAGGCCTCCTTTCCCAAACTCAAGGCACGTGTCGCCCTACATGTAAACAAAACATTTTTTTTTCTTTCGCGTGCGCGATTTGTTGTCTTTTCATACTCTCGATCTCCGACTCCGTTTCGTCGATGATGATCTACAAAAATGCAGTCCGTTCAGGAACAAAATAAGAAAACTCTTACCAGCATCAGGAAATTCAAAAAAGGATAAAATTATTGTTTGTTCTGATATCTTTATCAAATTTATAATGTCGGAGGAGGTTAGTTCAATTGAACTTGATGCTTGCACGCCAGATACTCCGGAAATACTTTGCGCGTTTTGTTTGTTGTTCCGTATACGTAACAGCGTCGCATCGTGCGCAAAATTGGGGGCCCGAGGCCTCCTTTCCATTTACACCAAATTTAGGCCGGCCTACCTCCAGAGGTAGTCCCAAATTTGGGAGGGCCTCGGGCCGGCTTTGCATTTACACCAAGCTTTAGGCCCGCCCGAGGCCGGCCTAAAAGCTTGGTTTAAATGGGGTCTAAATGCATGCAGGATATGATAGGACTAGACTGCAGGCGGTTGCAACGATATGGCTGTAGATGCACATGTATACATATGTACATGCATACACTGCAGATAAACACATAGCATTCGAGCCACACAAGGCAATCGGACTGCATTTTGTTTAGTTATTTTGACAGATTTATTATGATAGAAGATGACGATTAATGAGCTATTTCAAGAGCTGTTTACTGGATCACCGGTGGACGAGTTTTCCCGCCGTTTTTTAGCAGGACAATTTACTCCTTTAAATTTTATTTTTTTTCGAAAGCTTTAACCCTTTAAATTCTTTTTTGATAAATCTTTAAAAAAATAAAAATTAATATTGAAGTGTATGAGCCTGTGGTATTTGCGCATGTGCGATCGATATCCATGCCGACCGTGATACCGGTTGTTTCGTTTTTATGGAGGTAGCTAAGCTTAACAATACAGGTGCAGGGGATCACGGCAGGATGGTGCGAAAATTGCGAAAATTACGTAAACGAACAATACTATTGCTTAATTCTTACTCAAAAGACTTTTAATCTCTAATTAGTCGGCAATGTGGTAAAACTTTTAGATCTTTCATAAAATCAGTACTACTTCTTGGCCATTGTAGAATCTATTCACGACGTTGTGTGAGAGTGTGACTGAGCTAGGACTCAGTAAACACATCGCGGCTTTATTATTATGGAAAAAGCTATTTTTTGTGCACGAAGCTACAGCTCCACTCTATATTGGTGGCCGCTATACGCGGTCAGATATTGACCGCGGGATACCTAATGGGTGGCCGCTGGCCGCGTTAGCCAGGTGACCGCTATATGCAGGGTCTACAACACAGTAATTTCCCCGGGGGTTTTTTTGGTGGCCGCTATAGACAGGTGGCCGCTAAGACAGGTTTGACTGTATTTCAAAAACTTTGGGACTGAAAATGAAAAATACACACTTATCATCCTGAAATTTGTTTTAAAAAACATAAAATATACAAGACTAACATACATACATACTAAGGAAGTTCATAAAAGGAATACTATTCTTCATTTATTCATTAGTGCATTTTCCCAATTCATTTTTATTCTAAAATAAATTGCTCTAGCCTATGGAAATTCTTGCAAAACAATTTGACCCCATAGCATAAACTGCGCCCTGAAATACTTTGCGGAAAGATTCATTGCCAAAAGGCACTAACATGTATCCTTCTAGCCAATCAGTTTAACCCTTTCATGACAGGAATTATTTAAGGGCTAAATTGATCACATTTTGTTCTTCAAATTGGCAACAAAATATTTTTCATTTAATGCTACATGGTTCTAATAAAATATAATGTCTGTGAAAACAACAAGTTTATGTTCATGGTTATGAACTTTGTCGAAAAGATTGCCAATTTAGACAAAAAATGATTTTGAAAGTTTCAATGTGGTGCCAGTTCAAGGAATTTAAAGCTTACTATCCTTTTTAAATTCCTGTCATAAATGCAACATCTTCATGCCACAAAATTGGACAGTGTATGCATAAATGTTTTCTCTTTCTACTCATGCATCTGGTATATTTTTAGAGCTCTACATCAAAAGTTATTGAGCCAAACCACGAAATGTGGTCTATTGTCTTAAAAGGGTTAAAGTTTTTATTGCAGCTCAACAAAACAAAGATCCTGATTGCGTATTCCTCAAGAGTTTCAACTGGTTGGAATATAAATCACAGATAAATGTTGCCCTGAAGCCTACCATATTACAAGTAGAAATTGCTGTTTTCTATACCTGAGGTATACTAGAGTCTCCTAGAGCATGCATCTTCATCTTCATAAGAGCAACCTTGGCGGCCATTTTGGCTGATTTTGCTCCCTTCCCTTTCCTTTTTACTCCACTTCCAGTCATCTTTTTAGAATCTGATTCAAAAGCATGGAAAGCAGGATAAGGATAAAGTATAACGAAAGAATTGTTACAAATATTTCAAAAAGTTCTCTCCTAGATATATATATATATATAGAGAGAGAGAGAGAGAGAGAGAGAGAGAGCGAGCGAGTGCATCCCAGAAAAAACAAAACCGAGATTTATCGATGTTTAATCATATCTTAATCACAATTATGATTAATAAATGACACATATTTGTAAAGCCTGGAACCGCTTCTTTCATTGGATGCCACTCATACATGTATGATACATACTTCGTGCATGAGTGAATAATGACAATATGAAGCTGGGCTGCCATAAAGTCATTTGGCCAATGATACTGTATCTGAATTTCTAGAAAGTTCATTTTCTGTCCTTTCATATGACACCTCAATATGGAAAATTGAGCCAGGGATGACAAATCTGTTGGTGTAAACTGATGCTTGCATTTCCATGATTTATTAAACGAATCCATTTGCACTGGCTGTCTGTCCTAACAATAAGCAAACAAGACAAAAGACCTCATGCATGGCTGTTCGTCAACAAAATGGAGTGGTGAGTAAAAAATGATAAAAGCTGATGTCATATATATTATCTAAATCTTGTTCTTGTCATGCTCGTTGGTCTGATTGGCTGCCTGTTGGGGAATGGTGCCCTCTTTATGCCAGAGCTCCTGTGAGTACTGAGCCGACCGGGTTTGACCCTTAAATTGTTGGTGAACGGAGCAGCAAGCAAGGGGGCACCAGGCCCCAACGGGATGTTGCTAAGAATTCCGATGAGTGATGTAAATTTTTTTTTTTTTTGTGGGTTGTGGGTTGATTTGTGGATATGTACAGTATGTAGGCTTATATGTATATAATGTAGGTAGATATATGTGCACATGTATGTGTTTATTTGCCAGGTATAAGAGAACTGTTGCTGGGCTAGCGCCATGAGCGTGTTTGGACGGTGTGTGCGCTCTATAAATATACACTATTATTAACCTACTTGAACCATGCAGTTCACAAGAGAGCAAGTAGTATTTCTGGTAACAGAATGGGGACGATCTGGAAGCCTTTAATAAATCATGGAAATGCAATCATCATTTTACACCAAAAGAGCTTTGTCATCCCTGGCTCATTTTTCCCGATTGAGGTGTACTATTAAAGGGCAGAAAATGAACTTTCTAGAAATGTGATTATCTCTTTGAAATTCAGATATCGTTGGCCAAACGACTTTTTGGTAACTCTGCTTCATATTGTCTTTGTTCACTCATGCATGAAGTATGTATCAAATGAGTGGCATCAAATGAAAGAAGAGGTTCCAAGCTTTACAAATATGTCATTTATTAATCACAATTGTGATTAAGATATGATTAAACATCAATAAACTCTGCTTCATATTGTCTTTGTTCACTCATGCATGATGTATGTATCAAATGAAAGAAGAGGTTCCAAGCTTTACAAATATGTCATTTATTAATCACAATTGTGATTAAGATATGATTAAACATCAATAAATCTCGGTTTTGTTTTTTCTGGGATGCACTGTATATATAGACAGAACTTTTTGAAATAGATATATATGACTTTTATGTCTTCAAGTAAAATCATGTAGCAATTCATATCTTTTTCAAGCAAACCTAATGCACTATTTCTTAAATTTCAGATATGTTCTATTCAGTAACACTTCTTTATATGAATTTTGTATCATTACCACTACCAATAAAGTAAGTTATTTGTCTATCATTTTTGTGAAAATATACCTATTTTGAGATAAAGCCGTACTACAGATTTTTCTCTTGCATCTCTTCATTATCTTTTAAACAATTCCTTTCGAGAAAGCACTTCAGACACAACCAATGTTTATTATGTTTCAATTACCATGAATTACCATAAATTCCCACTGAATAAATAAATAGTTGAAAATTCAATATATTCCCACAGCTTTGCTTATGTGCATTAAAGGCCAAGTCCACCCTAACAAAAATTTGATTTGAATAAATAGAGAAAAATCCAACAAGCATAACACTGAAAATTCCATCAAAATAGGATGTAAAATAAGAAAGTTATGGTATTTTAAAGTTTCGCTTAATTTCGCAAAACAGTTATATGCACATCCTGCTCAGTATGGAAATGAGGGAACCAGTGACGTCACCCACTCACTATTTCTTATGTATTTTATTATGTGAAATATAGAATATTTTAATTTCTGCAGATTTCACAATTAGGAAGCTCTCAATGAATTGTGTATAGGTTGCAACAATGGCAATTACACATGTTCAGCGAGGAATCAAACCTTGTTTCACATTATAACAAGGAAAAATTAAAATATTTCGTATTTCATGTAATAAAATACAAAAGAAATAGTGAGTGGGTGACGTCACTGGTTCCCTCATTTGCATACTGAGCAGGATGTGCATACAACTGTTTTGCTTAATTAAGCGAAACTTTAAAATACCATAACTTTCTTATTTTACATCCTATTTTGATGGAATTTTCAGTGTTATGCTTGTTGGATTTTTCTCTATTTATTCAAATCAACTTTTTGTTAGGGTGGACTTGGCCTTTAAGGAGAAGGTAGAGTTCTGGGAAAGGTGAAACAAAAATTGTGGGCTTTATCTTTCCTTTTATGTCAGTTTGGAAAAACATCATAGTAGAAATGACCCCTGAAAAGGATTTCTCCTCAAAAGCCCCATATTAAAAATATGATGCAAAATAGTCAAAGTGTTCAGGCCGAACATTCATGCCACATATGTGTGTGCAGTCCCATATACCCATTTCTGTGTGCAGTGCACATGTTTTTCCAAGAGTTTGGGGCAATTTCTTATCATTTTGATTATTCCAAAAACCTCACAGTATACACCAATTCTTATGTAGACATGATCAACTTTTCCCAATTGCTTTGAAACAGTTTCTTTCCCAATGTAATTGCATGACCAGAACTCAACTTTTATCTTTGAGGAGAGTTACAGTACCTGCTATTTCTTGAACAAGTTGAGCTGTTTTAGCCATTGGAACTGCCTTTTCATCATTGGATAATTCTTCACATTGATGATCAGTCTGATGTCTGTGTCTGCAAGCATAAGTTAAACATGAGAAGCTCTATAGACATAAGTATGAAACTACAGTGGAATCACTATAATGAGGGTAAAAAAACAAAAGTACATAAAGACTTTGGACCAAAGAACAATACTGAAAACAAAAAACATTACATTGTTGAACATTCTTCAATAAAAGGCTTAATAAAGATACTATGTCCCTTTCATCAGAGAACGATTATCTTACGGTTTCTTACCCAAGACAGAAGTTTTGATGACAGTGCTCACAGGTAACAGGAACAACTTCAGTTCTCTTGCATCCTGATAATGTACAAGTATAGATGACTGGAGCAACATATTCTACATTCTCTCTCTCAGGACTTGCAGTGCTCTGGATAAGACCAGGAATCAAAAATAAAGGAACTGTTAGACAGATGTTTTTCTCTACAATAAAATATAGGAAAGTGAAATGGCAATAAAAATGTATTTTTGTTGTCACTTCATGTACGAGTAATTGAGGACTCCTAATAAACCTGTTCACAAATACATTCACATTTTATGCATACTTTTAAAACAAAGGTTGTTCTTGACAACCTGAAAGCTTGTCAGACATAGCAACAATTAATGTATGCAAACTGGATTCCAAGTATTGTAGTTCATTCATTAATAACAGGTTAATGGAATACCTCGTTACTAGGTCCCCAGGAAAGAAACATCCATAAATTTGAATAACTTTGTAAACAGGTCTATTAGACTTGCCAGTTTTTCATGACTAAATCATTATTCTCCATTTTAATTTGTTAATATTCATCTCACTGTCAAGATATGTTACAGCTTAAAATCTTGCTAATATGATTTTAAATGTCCTATTACAAGTGCTAAATAAGACCTTTCTACCTACTTCACTGCAACTGTGTGCATCTTTACTCTTGTGTTCGAGGCTGAAAATAAGACAAAGAGACAACCAAGTTAAGAATTATTACATTTATGATTTCATATACAAATAACAATCATGATGAATGTAAATATTATTTTATTCTTGTACAGAAAAAAATCTTTCATAAAGATAACTTTGCATACCGGTAAGTCAAATCTGTTGGGACCACAAAAAAAATATTTCGATTTATTTGACTTAGGAAATGTAAATAATGTTTTGCATAGTTTGGTTAAACAAATTGATTCGATTTAGGGAAAGTTTGACTTATATATGCGACTTCAAGTTATACAAGATTGTATATACCTAATAATAAAATAATTTCCTGTAGTATGTTGAACCCCTGTCCAAAATACTCTTAAATTTAATTTTTATGGTAAAGTGTAAAATTGCTGCTTTCTAATAGACTCTAGATATGCTGGGGGGGGGGGGGGGGGGGGGGGGGATATGCCAAATATATCTATCTGTAGTTTCCTTTTCATAGGAGAGTGTAAATAACATGAATGCAACTTAAAGGGAAAGTTCATCCTGATTATAAATTGGTTTTAAACGAAGCAGACAAATTAAAGAAACAGATCAATGAAGGTTTCAGCAAAATATGATAAGAAATAAGCAAGTTGTGATCAATAAAACATAAATTGGCAACTCCGTTCATTGATCTGTTTCTTTGATTTTTCTGCTTCTTTTAAAACCAACTTATAATCAGGGTGAACTTTCCCTTAAAGTTGCATTCATGTTATTTATACGCTTCTATGAAAATGGAAACAATTCTTAAAGATCTTGTTCATTGTCTGAATGACTGAAACCACTGAACGTTTGTAGAAAAGTCAAAATTAAAAAAAATCACAGGACACTACGCTGCTTCTTTTAAAACCAACTTATAATCAGGGTGGACCTTCCCTTTAACTAGTAACCATTGGTCAAACGAAAACTGACTACACACTGTGTAGAACTTTGGTACCAACTGAAGACTAACGTACCATCTTAAGCACTGTAAGAACGGACTTACCAAAAAGTACAAATATAACACAAGTCATCCATCATAGCAATCTAAATAATAAAGGGAGGTCCATCCTTAGGCTAGAGTTCCGTATGTACCCCCACTAAAACTGAAAAAAAAAATAATGATGAGATGATCTCGAATGATGTACCATAAGGTTAGGGTTAATGTGGGGTACATATGGAACTCTTTCCCATCCTTACATCAAGCCTTTCTTTATTTTTAAATTTATTAATTTTAGTGTTATTATTTCAATATTTTATTGGGGGAGAGTTTAAGAGATCAGTTTCTTTCCCTTCTCAGATTTATCAAAACAAACTTCATTGTAGAGGTGATTTTACCCTTTACGTCCTTTGATAAGATGAAAATAGGTTTGCACTTACCAAAAAATACCTGAACATCCAATGCAAACAAATGGCAAGAAATCTGGATAGAAATGAGAAAAATAGAGTAAAATGAAGGCGTCTCCTATATACATGGAGTCCTAAATGCCTGGGTCCATACTTCATAAAATGTGTCAACAATAACAGGCACCAACAAGTCTACTCAAAAGTTTACTTTTAAAAGAGTATAGTTTGCAATATCTCATTCTCGTTTACTTTATAATCAATATTTGAAGCTCATAATGATGGAACCCCAAACACAAGTAGGTGACAGGAGAAATAATACTGAAGAATAAAGATGATAATCAGACAAGCTAAAAAAACATTCAGGTTAAAAATATATTCTTAATTCCCTAGAATCATAGCTTAAGCTAGTCTTTTCAAGAATTATTCTCCTGAAACATAGACTTTTAGTAGACTAGAGTCTAACATAGTGAGACTCGACTAGTTTTTACATGAGAATTAGACTGCTAGAAAAATCTTGACATTTTAAAAATTTGTGCCTTTATATTACAGTCTACTATTGTTAGTAGTAGTAGTAGTAATAGACTTGTCTTGACCAGTTTTTACAAGAAGAGAATTATCCTCAAAGTTCTAGCCAATCTAGCTCTATTCGAGGTTGAGGAGCGATGAGTGTGATTTCATGATAAAAATTATTAATTATTAAACTAAACTAATTTTGGGGCGAGTGGTAAAAATATTGGAAACATCAATGAAACAGTTTAATAGTCTGAGTGTCACCATTGTCGTACAAATCAGATAAACCTTAACAAGCCCAAGCCAAGCTCCAAGACCAAGCCAGGAAGCGTTGAAAAGCCACAAGCAAGACCAAAGAGAAGGACTAACTTGACCCAACGCGGCTGACGTATGCGCGTCCATTCATCGATCTCCACCTAAATTTCACCTTTTCGCGCATGGGTACGTTCTTCCCGTCTTTCCCATCTAATGCATATTCAATTTCTCCCTGTCCAGCTGTTGAATGAAATATTGGGGTTTTCAATCGTACTTCTTGATTCAAGCTCGTTCCACACACATATAATTTGCCACTATCTGATGTCATTAAAATACAACAAATTTGGCTTCAAAATGACCTTGTTTTTCATATATAATCGATTCATAAAATCATGGTTTAATATTTGTTGCCATGGTGATTTTTCAACGGTTTTCCAGGTATCAACATACATTTATTTTGATAGTTTATCATCCACTCTTCAAATTGTTCATTTGGTGTTACAAGTCTCATTTGCTACTTTGTTTTATTAGCCCCCAAGGGCCCAAAGTCGAGGTAGTTTCACCATCTTTCCTCTTTATTTTGACCTTCATCCAGAAATTTGTTGGAAATTATACCCATACGGATCCAAATTGCATTGTGAAGTGATATTCCATGTTTTTGGGATATTTGGGATTTAATAACAATTTTGCGTCGATTTGACTTTATTTCGGTGGATTTTGAGGAGTTTGAAATCACAGCAAAAGCAGCAGTCCCCCATTTCTATCGAGACATGGATTAGCCGTACGCCGCCTGCATAGGGGTAGCAAAAGTCCAATTTCCATGTTGATACCTGGAAAACTGTTGAAAAATCACCATGGCAACAAATATTTATGAATCAATTATATGACAAATAAGGTCATTTTGAAGCCAACTTTGTTGTATTTTAATGACATTAAGTAGTAGCAAATTATACATGTTTGGAACAAGCTTAATTTACTGAATCTAGAAGTACGATTGAAAAATTTGACAGCTGGACAAGGAGGAAATGAATATGCATAAGATGAGAAGACGGGAAGAACGTACCCACGGCCACGCGTGAAAAAGTGAAATTTAGGTCACAAAATGGCTGCGCGCTGCTAATGCCACAAAGTATGTGCCTTTTCGGAGCGGTGCGCATACGTGTGCGGCTCCGGGGCTCCAGCATGTCCAGTGAGAGCGAGAGAGAGCAGCAGCATCAGCAAAAACGCACCACGCGGTGTGCACCCAGCTCCACAGCCATGACAGCCATGACAGCGGAACTGCAGAACGTGTTGACGCCTAACTTCCCCCACGCCTAACTTCCCCGGCGCGGCGCGGCCTATGGCCTGCATGTACTGATGTACCGTAGCTCGTATGATGGGGAGCCCTATGTCTGCGCACCTAAGGTTTTAACGGGAAAATGAACAAGAATTTCTTTAATATTCGTCTAAAGCTTTATTTTATTTTATTCCTGATATTCTAAAGAGTAAGTTTGAAAAAAATCTCATCAAAATTAGAGCAAGAACAATGCCATATTCACAAGAAACGGTGGCCGTGTCATTTCAACATTGAAAAAACAATGGTGCCCATGTCTGCGCACTCATTCATTTTACACGCAGTCAGGCAGTTCAGAGTTTTGACGTGAAAGACAACATTTTGAGGCTTGTGAATAAAATGTCTAAAATAAGATCGTTTTTCATTATTTTGACTCGTTTTTTGCATGAATACCTATCGCTGTGATAAAGATGAAAAGTTTGTGTTCGTTGCATGTTTTGTTTTATTAGAATCGCGCAGTTACGCGTGTGCGCAGACATGGGCACTGCGCAGACTTGGGCACTCTAGCTCATACATGTCGTAAGTGCATCACTGCGCTGCATGTTGACTGTTGTGTTCCCGCCTCAGAGCCGAGTGAGGAAAAGCGCTTGGCATTTGAAGGGCATTTAAAGATAAATCATTTCTCTGATTACAATGATTTTACCTAGTTGATTACATGAAGTAACGCTACAGTGCTTTCCAATATCTAATTCAGCCATCCTCCTAAAATTAATCAGCCGAATTCGGAAAAAATAATGCAGGTTTTTGCTTTGTTTTGTTTCCTTTCCTCCGATCAGCTGATGATGATGGTGGTAAAAAAAAAATCACAAAGGAAAAATTTAACATTTGTGTCACTTGTTTTCTCTTTCATTTAAAAGAACATTACAATGTATTTCAATTCTGTTGGACATCCAGAATGCCCAAGCTGGACAGGATTCAGTCTGATTATGGTGAGTATAATTTTCAAAGTGACAATCTATTACTATGAACAGTCCTTCGCGGTCCATTTGAATATGCATGGCAGATATTTCAGTCCCACATATTCCATATGGCGTGTGTGTCATTTATCGTGATTCAGCATTCTTCAATTTTCACTTTTTCAGCATTCAGTTAGTCTCATTGAATTTGAAATATTCCATGTCATTTATTGAATGGTTTAAATTAGCATAGACACAAACTTCCAACTTTAAATATAGCATGTATATGTTGATTAATTGGCAAACCCGGAGAATAGGGGCCGGTCGGCGTGCGCATGCCATTGTTTTACAGTCACAGTGCGGAGATCGGCAGAGGCAAAAATGAACACGTAACAAGTTCATAATCAAGTTCAAAACAACTTCCAAATATAATTTAAATCAAGTAATTAATGCTGTGATATATCATATTGTCCTCTTGGCTTTCAGATTTGTAGTTGTTTGATGAAAATCATAACGATTTTGGCCAGAAATGGAGTCAAACTCGCAAATGTTTCATCGCTGAATCTGGTGCAATATCGTCGCCGCTGCCGCCACTGGGCTACATTTGCTTGCACACAGATGAATACAGCACGACGACGCGCAGACCGGCTTTTAAAGCTCATTTCCTTTTTTTATGAACCATGGCATGTTATTGTTGACTTTACTTTAATTTAATTTACATAAAAATGCACAAATTAATTTTCCTTGGCAAAAAAAAATAAAAAATTTTATTGCAAGGACAGTCGTTGATGTCGTGATGAGTTATATTTGGCTATATCGTGGTTGAGAAAACTACTCATTCATTAGCACGCAAAAATAAAGTGCAGAGTCTACAGACGGGACGGGGAATGAGGAACCAACGTAATGAAGCGCTGCGCGGAGTGAATTGTGGTTTCTTCAACCACGATAATGCCCTTTATGTTCCCTTTCTAGATTGATCATGGAGATCTAGACTCTAGACCTATATGAACTTTATTTGTTTTCTTTTGTTTTGTCCGTTTGTTTTTTTATTTACCACAAGAAGTTAGGTTTGTTTGAATAAAGTGAAGTGAGATGGTTGTTGGTTATATGGCATGTATGGTGAGGTGAATAAAAAGCAATCTCCACTTACCGACTTTATACGTGTAGGCAATTATCGGGAATGGATCCTCCAATATATCAAAAGTTTCCAAATGTTGCACAATCCGATTTCAATATATTGACACAAATATCACCACAGAAATTATCACAAAACCTTTGTACTTGGCTAGCACAAGCGGAATTTTGGATTGTTCTCTGAGTGAATTGCAGAGATTACATAAAGATAGTAATGATTAGGAGTTATTTATAGACCACCCCAAGGCAATTTAAATTTAGTCACATGTGAATGAAATGCACGATATCTTGCTGAATCCTTTACTCAATAATAAAGATCTATTCTTGATGGGTGATTATAATATAGATTTATTACAATGTGATGTGAATAATCAATGTAATGACTTCCTGAAATTGATGGAGGCCTTCTCTCTGATGCCCTTGATAACTAAACCCACTAGGATAACTGAAAATTTCTCTACTCTTATTGATAATATTTTTTAGTAACTTACAACCTTTCCCTGTTGCTGGTTTAATTATTTCTGATTTGTCAGACCACTTCCCTGTGTATGCAAAAGTGCCTCTTAAGAGGCATTACCTTATTACCAATCCAGAATGTAATAAGCTTGTTCGGAAAGGCAGCCTGGAAAATATTCCTAAACTTAGAGAAGCCTTATTTGAAACTGATTGGAGTCAAGTTTTATTTGATGAGAATGTTGAAAGTGCTTTTAATAATTTCTGGGATAAGTTTTTGTTATTTTACAATGAATGTATACCATTGTGTCAAAGTAGAGGTAAAAAGCATAGGAAAATTCCTAAAATGCCATGGATCACTAACCCACTATTAAGGTCAATTAATAAAAAAAAAAATTATATTATAGATATAAAATATCAGGATCGCAATCTACGTACAGGAAGTATGCTGATTATAGAAATACTTTGACTTCTATTCTGCGCACAGCAAAGAAGAAATATTATTCTGACCAGTTTCACTCAACTGTGAATAATATTAGAGACACATGGAAAGTTATTAGAAATGTTTTCAAACCCACTCAGAAAAAATCAGATATTACATTAGAATCAATTGTGAACTGATTGAAAATAAAAGTGTCATTGTTGAGAAATTTAATGATTATTTTTGTAATATTGGTCCCAGTCAAGGGCAGTGCCTCACTGCGAGAAAATGTTTAGGTACTGATTATTTACAGGAACCAAACCCCGAGTAGTTTATTTTTATTCCCAACAAATGAAGAAGAAGTTTTTAATGTCGTGAATTCCCCTAAAAAAAAGGAAAAGTCCAGGATATGGTATTTCAAACGATTCGATATAGAATGTTCTACCAGGGATTGTACAACCTCTAGTACATATTTTTAATTTATCAATGATTAATGGTATTGTCCCTGTGAATATGAAAATAGCATAGGTGATACCCCCAATTAATGACTAATTATCGCCCTATTTCTCTTTTATCACCATTTTCCAAAATTCTTGAAAAAATTATATATGTCAGGACGGTGACATTTTTAATGCGAGACAGATTTTTTCTAAATTCCAATTTGGTTTTTGTGAAAAGCACACAACAACTCATGCCATATTACACTTTAATGATAAAATTTCCACCTAATTGGATAACTGCATGCACACAATTGGTATTTTTCTGGATTACTCCAAGGCATTCGACACTGTTGATCATATCATAAATTATTACAGAAGTTATTTCATTACGGAGTCAGAGGAAAAGCCTTGGACTGGTTCACAAGCTACTTAGCTAACAGGAGGCAGGTTGTCTCGCTGAATGATACAAAGTCAGGATTACAAAATGTCACGTGTGGAGTTCCACAAGGGTCACTTCTTGGTCCACTTTTATTTTGTATATATTTAACACTTGGAAACCTGATGTCGAAAAGATGACACTTTACTCTGTTCCTTGTGTTGATGTTCTTTTATTCTCATGTGCATTAAGAAAAAGCCTGAATAATATAAACAATTTAAACAGTTAAATAGGCTTAAATAATACTCAAATGAAAGATTTAACTAATGAATTATACCTCATTTTGTAAAATACAAATAATGACTATCACCATACATTTGTTTGTGACCCTAAGATACGCATTTCAACAATATGACGTCAAGTAGACTCATGATAATAAGTGATAAACATGCTGTTTAGGTCCCCTTCATTAACATTTAATCGATATTGCATAAAATGTATCCAATCACCCTCATAATTCATCCATCGTTATGGATAACTATCCCAACAAATATATAAATCAACTATCAAATGTATTTTATCCAACAATTTACCACGATTTTAACTATAATGAACCTGTGGTTTATATGAGAACCACTCACCCTGGCAATCTGGCCTAGAGGACCATCCTCCTCTCAAACCCGCTTCTTACATGTCGATGCTGCTCGTCACCAATAACCTAAAGGAACAATCAATTATGTATAAACTGAACACTGTACTACAACTAGACTTCACATTAACCCAAACTGTTAAGTGTAAACTCCCAAACCCATCATGGTCATTCACTCATTGCAGAAGTTGTCATGGCAACTATGCAGCTGAGATTCTTCCCCGAAATTTATTGCTTCATTGACATTCCTCCATTCTGACCAGAACATAACAATGGCCCTTCCGTGTGTACGAATAGCCTAAACACACGACCGTATTACTTTTACTAATATTTTCCCCCAAAATATAAGTATTTCAAGTACCTCAACGCATTATAAGAATACATCTCTTAGAACTACAAGTAGGGCAACAGATAATATAAAATACATACATGGAATAACATCCATACTCTCCCCAAAGCATGAGTCAATTATTGAATTAAGTCATAAGACTACACTCAAAGATTTCTCACTTTAACAAATAACGTGCCCCCTTGGTGAGAAACATTATTTTAACAACTAATTATTTCTTACAAATAATACCAATATTTTAAACTAACATCAGAATACATCAGAACATTATTAATAAAATACAGTAGGTAACATAACTGACAGAAAAAAATCTTCTTACCCAAAGTAAACCCAAAATCGGACGAGATGAGCTCTGCCTCTCTCTCTCTCTCTCTGCCTGCCCCAACGGGGGTGCAGTGCAAGAGTGAAGCTGGCTGTATTACTTCTACCCTTTTTATAGGTACACTGACTGAAAGTTGGCGACCCTGACCAGAAAGTATAGAATGGACTTTTCTATCAAATTACAGTATAAATTTGGTCTGTTTCATATACACTAAAGGAAAAAAGAAACTTATAAAAGTTCAAGAGATCACCAAATTAAATTCTCTGCATGGAAATGTACCAAATTTGGATATAATGTTGATTCAATGCATGGCTTTAAATGACAGTCAATAACAAAAAGTTTTCTTCAATGCCACAAAAGAAATGTGCACTGAAGCAAAGGACTCTCTAATCCCCAAGTCACAAAGACAAACTGCAGCCTTGTACACCATATGCATGTCAATGAATGAAACAAAAGAATTTCAAAAGGGATTTGCAAGTTCATATCCAAACAGATTAATGTCCACCTCTAGCTTGCTGGCAAGCTGTACACCGTCTTCGCATGCTTCCGATCAGATTCGCGATGGTAGCCTGGGGAACATTGTTCCATTCCTCTTGCAGTGCTGCAATGAGCGTCTCCCTATTGATGGGTTGATTGTCACGCCTTGACACACGTCGACCAAGCTCTTCCCAGAGATGTTCAATTGGGGAAAGGTCTGGTGAACGGGCGCACCATGGCAGAACATCAATATCCTCTTGCTCGAGGGGTGCAAATCCCTTTTGAAATTCTTTTGTTTCATTCATTGACATGCATATGGTGTACAAGGCTGCAGTTTGTCTTTGTGACTTGGGGATTAGAGAGTCCTTTGCTTCAGTGCACATTTCTTTTGTGGCATTGAAGAAAACTTTTTGTTATTGACTGTCATTTAAAGCCATGCATTGAATCAACATTATATCCAAATTTGGTACATTTCCATGCAGAGAATTTAATTTGGTGATCTCTTGAACTTTTATAAGTTTCTTTTTTCCTTTAGTGTATATTAATGATTTTCAATATTGCTCTGATGTATTTTCATTTTTTTTATTTGCAGATGACTCAAATATATTTTTATCACACAAGAATCCTTGGGTCCTTTTACAAACAGTTAATATTGAGCTAAGTAATATTATAACTTGGATTCATGCAAACAAACTGGCATACTCTGGATACAGGCCCCGCTATTTTGCAATTGTAATCGATCATACCTTTGCATTAGGGTTCTAACTTCAGCCAGCTCACTGGTTATACTCGTGATCCAGGCCCGTTGCATGTCCTACAGTGCCCAAATGGGGCCTGTTTCACGACCATACTAGTTATAATCGTTATCGAAGCCGCATAACACAGCAGCGGGGCCTCGATATTGAGGACTGTTGTTCCATATCTACTCGTAAAAAAATGCCATGGGGGGGGGGGGGTGGGACTCAACTACATTGTAAATTGCTGTACAATAAAAGTAGGGAACGCAGTGAGCATTTCTAATCTAACCAAGGGTGTAACATTTAAAGGACACTATGTACTGGTGGTGCCATGGGGGGGGGGGGGTTGAAATGTAGGATGTATTCATATATTCTTGATTTATTTATTTGTGGGCATACTGGACGGGGGCTGTGAACCACTCCCCCCCCCCCCCAAAAAAAAAAAAAAAAAAAAAATCATTTTATTTTTTCAGCATTGTCATCACAATGAATTTCCTTGAATGTATTCTACTTTTTATTTTTAAATATTCTGTTATTTTGCTCAACCCCTCTTTTGATCCTGAGGACACCCCGCCTTTTTTTTGGCTTTGCTTTTCAGTTGGACCCCCTTTTAATTTAATTTTTATCTGCCACTTCAGCGCAGTACCTCCCCCCCCCCCCCCCCAAAAAAAAAAAAATGTTTAATACTGGGGGAAAGTATATCTCTTTATCTCCGCTTTATACTTTATAAAATATTGGAGGAAAGTATCCCCTTATATCGTTTTAGCCCCTCCTTTGCAATTCCCCCTCCACCCGTCCTCCAAATAAAAATAAATTAAGGAGGTAATTTGTTTTGTGTATTAAGGGTTTCAAAAGGGGGCCGCGGCCTATTCTGCCATCCCCGGGATCCGCCCAAGCCTTTATCCCCTCCCTTGCAATCACCCCCCCCCCCAAAAAAAAAGTTTAAATATTGGGGGGAAGTATCCCCTTATATATATCGTTGTAACCCCTCCCTTGCAATCGCCCCACCACCACCAAAAAAAAGAGGCAATTATTTTATTGTGTAGTTATTAAGGCATGCCACTTGGATTTTAAAGGGGGGCACAGCTGCTTTAGCCCTGGATCCGCCCATGCCTTTATCCCCTCCCTTGCAATTTGAATTACCCCCCCCTCAAAAATATACATTGGGGGAGTCCCTCATTTAAAAAAAATGTTTAGATATTGGGGGAAATTATCCCCTTCATGCCCTTATATCCCTTTAACCCCTCCCTTGCAATTCCCCCTACGCCCCCCCCCCAATAAATTAAGGAGGCAATTTGTTTAATTGTGTACTTAAGGGTTTCAAAAGGGGGACCGTGACTGATTCGGATCCACCCCTGCCTTTATCCCCTCCCTTGCAACTATGCCCTTATATGTAATCGTGAAGCCCCACTACCGTGCTGTCTGTCTTCATTTTGCATGAATGGTCTGTTGACCATGCATAAGTCACCAGTAAGTAAGCTTATTGACAAATAAACTGTCATTAGCAAGGAAGTTGTCAGCAACTGCTGGTAAGATTTGTAGCGGTTTGTTGCTATTTATAAGGCAAGATGTATAAAAAGCAATCACCACTTACCGACTTTATGCGTGCAGGGGTTAACCGGACATGGATCCTCCAAAATGCCAAAAGTTTCCAAATATTGCACAATCCGATTCAAATATATATTTACACAGATATCACCACAGAAATGATCACAAAACTCCTGGAGAAATTTCTATTTCATCATATTATTCTCTGCAGTTCACTCGGAGAACAGTCCAAATCTCGCTTGTGCTAGCCAAGTAGTTTTGTGATCATTTCTGTGGTGATTGTGCAATATTTGGAAACATTTGGCATTTTGGAGGATCCATGTCCGGTTAACCCCTGCACGCATAAAGTCAGTAAGTGGTGAATTGCTTTTTATAGATTGTACAAAATGTAAACAAACATGGTAATCATAGACTAAGTGATTATAAAGCAGGTTTAATTATAACATTTTATTCCAATTTCTATTTTTATTTCAGCCTGCTGTCTCAGTAGGGAATATAGGACAACTGACCTGTGACCTAATTATCAACACTCTCAAGCTTACAAAGACAGGCTGCTTCTCTGACCAGTCTCTGCAACCTCTCTGTGGAAATGATGCATTCCATTCTGCAGGAATTGCAGCTGGAAAATTGGTCACCAGTGCTGAGGGTAAAACATTTGAAAACCTCTTTATTTATTTTTTTATTTTCTACTTTTAATGGAAACAATATTTTCTTTAACATTTATTAGAATTCAGAATTAGAATGGATTAATTGAAAGACTTTGAAAGTGATTAAAATTTCTTAATATACCAAATCTGGATATTCTCTTTATTCTGACATGGAACATCATTTTCCATCTCTTTTTAATTTCAGTTTTTGAGTCACAGGAAAAGAAGATAGTTGTGATCCAACAGAGGGCTGCTCTTGTGAAGGTAAATGTTCAGGCTTTATCTTCTCTGTATATTTGCAAATTGGGGATTTATGTCATGATTACATTAAACTTTTATGCCATAAAAGTTTTATGTAATAGGGCCCAGGATTAACTGCATTTGCTATAAAAATGTCAACTTAATAAATTGATCCAATCAATGTTTAATACATAAAAGTGAATTAAATCCAAACTGATTTTAGATGATGACAAACCCCACTAAATGATACATTGATGACATGCAAAAATATGCTTTCATTTTTTGGCGATGATACATCATAACTTAACCCTTTCAGGACAAGAATTATTTAAGGGCTAAATTGATCACACTTTGTTCTTAAAATTGGGAACAAATATATTTTTCTTTTAGTGCAATATGGTCGCCAATTTCTGTTAAAAACACAATGATTTTGAACCTCTCAATATGTTGCCAATTTCAGAATTTTAAAGCTTATTCTTGTTTTTAAAATTCCTGGCATCAAACGCAATATGGTCATGCAATAAAAATGGACATAGTGTGTGCAGAAATGTTTGCTCTTTTTTATCATGCATCTGGTATATTTTTTAGATCTCTGAATCAAAAGTTATTAAGCCAAACCACAAAATGTGGTCAGTTGTCTCAAAAGGGATAAGCTTATTCTGAACTTTTCCACCATATTCATACTGAACATTTTAGTTGGTATTCTACCTATTCAGTTAAACCGACACTCAGACTAAAGTCGTGTTTAACAAAGGAATACTCAGACCTTGGTTTAATTAACTTCCTTTGTTAAAACTCCACTTTAGACCCAGGGTCAGCAGGGGTGGATACAGGATTTTCAGAAAGGGGGGGGGGGGGCGCACACTGAGGAACCCTCCGTTTGACGAAGCCAAACGGCCATCTAGAGGGTCCGGGGGCATACTTTGTCAGATAAAACAGGGGGGGCATGGCCCTTGCGCTCCCCCCCCCCCTCTGGATCCGCGCCTGGTCAGGGCCCTGTTTCATAAAACTTGTCATCAATGACAAGTTGCAATAACTGTTATAAGCTACTGAAATCCTTGCATCTGATTGGCTGAGAGCAAATTTGTCGGTAAAAATCACTGACAAGTCACTTGATGAAACGCCCCCCTGGTTTAAATTTTAGCAGAACACAGGCCTTTCAAATTGTAAACCATCTGAAGATTTTGATTATAATTATAAATGATTTGATTGGTAATTGTTTCCCTAACTTATGCAAAAATTCAAGATTACCTTGTGTAACATCATAGTGGACTTTTCTTCTAAACAATCTGTTTTTGTTAAAGGGAAGATCTGGTGAGTTTAGGAGAAAGCTAATAGATTGGATCAAAGAGAAAGGCTTCTCCAAGGTTATCTTGCTCACATCTTGCTTTGCTTATGAGAAAACAGATGCTCACATTCAAAGGTAGGTGAATCACAATAGACTGATGTCCACAGAGTCCCATTATTGAACATAGACATTATAACATCACTTTAATTTTTGAATAATTATAATGTCAAATTCCCTATTGAATTACCAGAACTAACCTTCATTAGTAATATGTTATTTTGTTAGTTCCTTTAACTAAAATATGTCTTTATCATATATTGACTTGTTGTGACATGTATGTTACACAAATTTTGGTAATTAATAATCATTTCAAATTATCAAATCATATACATCATACCCTTGTGACCCCCCCCCCCACAACAACAAAACAAAAACAAAAAATTATATTATCAAGATTGCTGCTCATAAAATGTTTAATGAGTTGCTTTGTGAAATGTTGTGAATAGACAGAAAAGGAACTATTTAATAACAAATGTCTTTGCTTTTTTTTTTAAAGTTGATATTGTGTTCTTGGTTTGAACAGGAATTCCTGTAGGTATATCATCACACCATCCCTTGAGGCAAAGAAAGATGAGTTTGTATCAACACTCCTCAAGCATCCTCGGCTTGAGAAGAAAGCTGTGGAGGAAGGTTTGGAGTTGCCAAGGCAACCGGATGATATCCCAGAGGCAGCACAAGATATCTATCTGCCTGGAGGAGGCATTGCTAAAAAGCTCTTCATTGATTGGTAAATTTAAAAAATCATTCTGTTTTTTATTGCAGTATCTCTTGAACAATTTAAGCCATTAACTTTAAACTTGATACTACATGTAGTATGCATCACCATATTGAGACAAACTGATTACATTGTTGTTTACATTGATCAAAGGTCAATATGCATGAAATTAAAACTTTATCAGTTTTGTTATCACCATATCTCAACTATTTTGACTAGGAGGAGATGAAGTGATCAGACTTTTGGTTTGTTAGGTCAAGGGTCAAAGAGGTCAACTAACATGTAATTGTAGGCATCTTATTCTGGTTATCACAATATTTTAAGAACAGTTTGAGTCATTTAGGTGGAGGCATATAGGAGACACAATCACTTACATCTTGTTTGATGATATATTATTGAATTCACTGAAGACAGGAAAATGATGAAATTTTGCAATACTTCCCCGATCTTTCTTTAAACTAATGCAATTCCTTGTGTTAAGACCATGGGAGTACAAATAGAAAGGAAGTATTGCTCTACAAGGTGATCTTCAAGTATCAGCTTTTATCACAATGTAACTATTCTCACTAACAAACCAAATGTCTGTGGTAACTCGGATTGTTTTATAGACAATGTCATTGCCTTGAAAATCTGTATAAAACTGATCAATGAAACAATAAAAACATGTGTGTTTTTAAATTGTCAATGACAATAGAATGACAGATTTCTTGCTGACTCTCAAAGTCAGAGATTTTAATGATGGGAAAAAAAACCATGTGTAAAACTTTGCCCCTTTTTTAAATACATGTATATAATTTATGGGGCTGTAGTCTTAAGGAGGTACCTGTAATCGTGTGGGCTCTATTTTTTTTTCTCCCCGCAGAATATATGACACTATCTTAAAGATATGAAAGGTAATACCTCAATTCATACATCTTACTTGTTTTAGCTGGATATTTGAATGTCCCCTTTAACATATCTACTCTTTCTTCTTCTCTCAAAGCTGTAAGGAGGATGTCCCCATGGCTGTCTTACTCCTATTCTGTTCAGAAGGAGACAATACTCCCGATGCTATGATTATGGCTTCATTCACTAACGCTCTTCTTCATCTCATTCCAGTAAGTAAATCACTTTTATGCAGGCTCATGTAATCATAATGTTGTCTGCTCAGAGCTAAAAGGGCATTAGTTAGTTCCTATCACTTAACCCCAAATTAATGCCTTTTGGCTCTCAGTAGATGAATTTGTATGTTTTCTCAACATGGTAAATCGGTCTTAATGTTGTAGCATGAATGAAAACATTGATTTCAATAACTGAGATTTGTGACAGAAAAGCATGCAAGGACAACGTGATACAACTCTCTCTATCTCTATCTTTCTATCATTCTCTCTGACTCCTCTTTCCCTGTCTTTCTATCTTCCCATACTTTCATTTCTCTCTTTCTCTCTCTCTCTCTTTCTCTCTCTCTCTCTCTCTTTTTTTCTCTCTCGCTCTCTCTTTTTCTCTCTCTTTCTCTTTCTCTTTCTCTCATTTTCTTTCTCTCTCTCTCTCTCTCTCTCTTATTTATTTAGACTTAATCGTAAAGTACCGGTAGATATTTTTAGAGAGGAGTCTATAAAATACAAGTGCTTTCAAATAGACTCCCAAATTTAATATGTGTCCTTCACAATGTCTCAATTACTTTTATAATTAAGTAAACATACAAACTAGCTTCTTCTTTATTTGTTGATCAACTTTGATTACTTGTGAGGGATGATTGAATATCACCTTTGACAATAATGCTTAGGCAACATTGTTTTGTTTGTTATGTGTGATATGACATTGTGTTTATTTTGTTGCCTCACTGAAAAAAGCATGAGTGTGATAAGTGAACACTGAACCTTGAACATGTATTTTTATCAATTTTACAAGTGCTTTACAAGCAAGATTAAATTGCATGCGCACGTGTATTGCCACATACTTGATGTCAACAATATTGAGATGGTCTAGTCTATGCGAGATAATAATACAAATAGTGCAGTTCAGATAGTAATATCTAATGATTGTCAGTAAATAGAAATCATATACTAGCAGTGATGGAAGTTTCAAGAAAATACTTAGATGTTATGCTGGAATTAACTTGACTTTGAAATTTCAAGCAAACTATGTGTGTAATTTTGATGAGTTGTACAGTTCCTTAAAGTAATGAAATGATTAATGGTGTAGATTTCTTTTCTTTTCTTTTCTTCAAGTTATTTTCATCGAGTTGGGACATCCTCTGCTTTTCCTTATTAAACTGCGACAAATTTTCTTAACCCTTTCAGGACAGGAATTATTTAAGGGCTAAATTGATCACATTTTGTTCTTCAAATTGACAACAATGACATAGTGTGTAGAAAATTTGCTCTTTCTAGTCATGGTATATACTATTACTCTGGTATATTTTTTAGAGCTCTGATTCAAAAGTTATTGATCAAAACCACAAAATGTTGTCTATTGTCTCGAAAGGGTTTCTTAACAGGAAAACTTTAGTCTATACAAATTTTGATGGTGTTGTATATCATCTTGTGTTCATTTTATCCATAATTTTTATTCCAACAGGAGCCAAGCAAGCTCCCTGCCGGTATGCCTCCATGGAAAGCCATGTGGAGACCTCCTGCCTCTTGGACAATGCTCTTTGGTGGTCCAGTGGATCCAACAATGTACTGATTGCCGTTCCCCACCAATCCCCATTCTTTCTCCCTCTCCCACTCTGCCTCTCATTTCCCGCTTTGTTTCTCTCTATTATCTATCTATCACACTCTCTAGCAATCAATAGACTTTCATTTCCATACAATTTACTGTATAAGCTATTATAAAACGGGTTCAAGAATGTAGCCATCCTGATTGGTCAAATAACACCACGTGACTGTGCCAAAAAAAGTGATAACATACGGCAAAGGGGTCTATTGCACATGTAAACATTTATGTAGTTTTTATACGCTATACCGTATACGCTATCAATATCGCGATATCGATCGTCGCGCTAATGTCACTTCTACTATACAAGTACCAGTAAATCATACACACCCTGCTATCGCTGCACACAGCCTGGCCTAGCTAAGGGATACACACGTTATGCTTCGCGCAACGCAGTCCATGCAGATTTCCCCGGTCCATGTTGAAGTGGCATTATACTCGCGTGGTGTTAAATTCGCGATCGGCAGTTTACTCGCGAAATTCGCGAAAATCACAAAAATAAAACCCCTACGAAAATTTCAGCTTATACAGTACTTCATCTTGCTAATCATCCCAAATTGGCAATGCTGTCATGCATTTTACTCGCTTTGGAATTTACATTCTGTGGTCACTGATTTGACCCAAAACTATCCAAAGCAAATCTAGTGAAATGCTTGCGATCTTTTTTCAAATCATAAAACTGAATAAGTTGGTATCCATTAATTACTTTCTAACCAAGCTAGTTCCAAGGAAAATAAACAAGACTGTACTATTATTCTAAAGGGATTGTCACATAATGAGATGTTTTGTTCATGTTTTCTAGTCAGATGAAATTGTTTTGTAAATACGTTCAGTTTCTATTGTTTTTTTTAATTATTATTAAAATGATACATTTCATTTTTAAAATCTTGACTTTGTTGTATTTAATAGTGTGTGGAAGTGCAACATAAATTAATAGTTCTTGTGAATACTCGTTGATTAAGAAAGCTGACAAAAAAATCAAAACAGAAAAACATTATTTAATGAAAGGCAATAGATTTGTTTTATTACTGCAGCACAATCATCCAGCGATCAAAATCACTAAACTGGCTTAAATTTTTTTAAACACGAGAACTCAAAGATTATTGACATGAAATTCAAACTAACAAGTCATAAATTACTGGTATCTGAAAGGCTGCAGCTAGTGGTTTTGGTATACATGAATTTATTGAACTCTTAGTGGTAAAATGTACATAAAAATATTTGTGATATTAGCATACGATTAAAATGTCGATCAAACAAGTACATAATTATATCACTACAGCATTGTTAATAAATAAAGCACTCATCCAAGAAAAACTAGTCATGTATTGCATTTGAACAACAAATCATGTATGTACATACATATTCAAAACATGGAAAGTGCAGTAAAGCTATAGATTTATTTGTTACAATTGCATGGGTCCTTTTTTCCTATTCAGTCCATAATTTTTATTTCACTTTCATATGCATCCTTCACGAAAGATCAATTATGAAGAAATGTAACAATATTAATGGCAGTTTTAAACCATGATGTGTTATTACGGTTTTACATCCCGATGAGGAACTACATGTACTGGAAAACTATTTGAAGTTAGTACAAAGATATGACTAAATGTGTGCAGTGAATTTTAAAATATTTCTTCAACAGTATTCAAACGATTCCAAAATTCATAGGAACACAATGAGAGTGGAACCTTGTTTTAAAGAACATTGTTACAACAATCGCTCATTATAACAAGGTAATTTTGCTGGTCCCACTCCTTTGTATTTGATTGTTATTAAGCCCTGATACAGTAGAAACTGACAATGAGGAGGACATTGGGATCATGAAAATTACCTTTTATTTCAGGAATTTCTTAATATTACAGTTTTTAAAAAAAAGAACAAAAAGACCTGGAACCAGCAAAATTACCTTGTTATATCAGGAATCTTGTTACATCGGAGCTCTTTATAGCGAGTTTCCACTGGTTTCCACAAGGTTTCGATATAACAAGGAAATTTCTTGGGTCTCAAGGAGTTACATGTATACGGTGGTTCCACTGTATTTACGTAGTGAACTTATCAAAATCTGGCTACAATTCAAATTCACACACATTGCCCAATATACAGCACAAAGAACAAATGTGAAAATATACTTTGGATATATAGAACATTTTCCATTTCAACCATATCAAGTTTGGCAACAAATGTTAAGAGGTATATATTCATATAAATATATATAATTCGGTCAATTTTTCACAAGATGACCATTGTTTACACTGACCATTAATACATTTAATACCTCAAAACACAGATCACTTTGTACCACAGCAATTTTGGGGATTTGACACAGTTTCATGCAGAGCCCTGTCTCTAATTTTACATGTGTATGTTAAACAATTTCTTGCAAAACATGAATTTTTGTCAAGGTTAAATTGTTTGAAAATTTTTTAAAAGGGCTATATTCCTTTCTACAGCTTTCACTTACTCAAGTCCCTAACAAGATCATACACAGATTTAAAGCTGAGGATAAATGTTCACTTTTTCTATTTAAAAAAAAAATCGAGATATTTGAACCTCACAGAGGTCATTCAAACTTTCTGCATCACTGAAGATAGCAAAATGTTACCTTGTTATTTTCAACGAATGATTCCTCAATTTTTTTTCGAAGAAAACCTCTCGCTCTCCCTATTAAAAAAAGTAGGATAAATTTTTGCCTTGAATAACCCCAGGAAATCATTGTTCAACTCTTTATTCAATGTTTTATCATTAAAAATGCATTCTATTGCAATGCTTACATGATAACTATATTCCATTCATAGGAAGGAAGTAGATCAACTGAAAATGCAGAAAGTGAATGCTTTACATGATGGAAAAAAATCTTTGCTTATTAAAGAAATGTTTATTTACAAAATGGGTACACATGTGAGTGACCAGGAAACCCCTGAATACGTTGAACAAAATAACAAATGAAATTATACTTGACTTTCGTTATAAAAATATTGTCATAATCTGGTAATACTAAGCTGCAACAACACCCCCACACATACATGTATACATGTATACATGACCTTTTCTATTAAACATATTCAGGCATCAAATTTTATCATACATTATCATATCAGATTCATATTTGTTTTATTTCAGAAAAAAATATTCATCACATCCCAACGTCAAACTACAAATTTGTCTCTTCCACCTCCCTTCTGATTCATTTAATAATCTACATCTTTGATTTATATGTACATATATATTCACACATGTAATACTAAGCTTTGATTTCTTTAGCTGATGCTGATATAAGCACACTCACTGTACTAAGGAATGGATGGTAGGGAGAGGTGTAAGAATCAGATGCACTGATGTAATTATTGTATGCTAATCAAACTGTCCCAAACCCAAAGCAAATCTAGTTAAGTAGAAGGTTTTAACAAAAAAGAAAAATCCTTGAAAAAATTATATACATTTCATAGTTACAAGAAATAAAGAAATGAATTGTAGCCCACATGTACATGATATGGATAACATCTGGAAAAGGTAGTGCATGTCAGAGCAAATACATAACTTGTCTACTAAACAACCCACCCAACAACCCACACAGTAAATGATCTTTTTCTTTTTCATCAGAATAGGAAAAGACTTTTGAGTTGAGTGATGCCAAAGTAACAACTATAACATGTAACTGCATTTTTTCACTACATCATATTGTCTGCTGAGTGTTAGTACGGTGTTAACTCAAATACTTTCACATATAGTGCTAACAGTCTTTTAGCTCTCAGCAGACGATAAGGCGACAGTAACACCTCGACTGTACAATGAGCTCCTCAGATCATCCAAATTAGATATTCCACTTCTTCTCTGTAATAAATAGCTTGAATCACCCTCCGCTATCACCAGAACTGCCACTCTGTATGACAGAGGCTCTCCTGGCTCCTCCACACCTGGCTATGTGGTCAGTTGCAGTCTTTTGCACACTGAGGAATCTCCTTAGAGCTGTGACTCGACCCTCTCTTCCAGGAGCCTGAGCTGGGCTTCAATCTCGGCCGGGAGATCCTGGGGCACCTGGGTCCTGAAGTAGCTCCTGATGTCAGCAATCTCCTTCTCCCAGAACTCCTTGGGCAGGTGGAAGAGCTCCTGCATGTCCACCTCCTCCTGGAGACCTTCAAGGTTGATGGAATCATTCTTGGGCACCAGACCGATGGCAGATTCCCGAGCGATGTCCTGGAGGAAAAGGGAGTCAATGGGAAAGTGGTTGTTAGTCACAAGTGGATTCTTGTAGAGGGAAATTTCATAACGACAATTTTCGTAATTCTAGATTACATGCCAATTTCATTGCTAGCAGATTAAAAGAAAATGAAAAAAGAACAGTCATGCATGTAACAACCTTGTAGTAATGAGCACTTTAAAAAGCTAATATTATTATAAATATTATTGGATGTGTATTTGTTTTAAATACCAAGGTATGATTTTATGGATCTAGCATCTGAAATAAACTGGAAAAAAAAATTTAAAAAACATAATCTCTATGTCCTGTGCTGGTATCAAGGAAGTGCGATGTAAAAGATTATGTGAATGCCCATCAGGCCCTCACAGATTGTCAGAAAATATCTTAATTTTCATGATGTTTTCCTTTTCTTTTAGTATATCCATTTCTCAATAGGCTATTTCAAATTCCCTGATCCGTTATGAGAACCCTGCATCCTCGACCAACTCACCTCTCCAGCACAACGCCTGAAGATCCAGTCCAGAACCCTGGTGTTCTCACCAAAGCCAGGCCAGATGAACTGACCAGCTGCGCTCTTACGGAACCAGTTCACATGGAAGATCTTGGGCAAGTGAAGGTTGGGCCTGTCGTTGAAGTGAAGCCAGTGGGCTAGGTAGTGACCAAAGTTGTAGCCGAAGAAGGGCCTCATGGCAAAGGGGTCATTCATCATTACTTTAGCTGTGAGGAACAGAAACATAATATTCATATTTTCTCCATTAACCCACTGAATACTAAGTTTAAAATGACTAATTTGGAGTCTATGGAAAAATTCATGTTATACCACGGTCAAATCATATTCAATTGCTTAAGGAATATATTGACATCATCCCTAAAATATGAATATCATAGTGCTCTACTATTACATTTATTTGTTTGTCTATTTACTGTACGAATGCATGGCACAAAACTCATGAAAATTCAGAACTCTTATGCGGAAAGAATGTATGGTAACCTTAAAATATTGATACTTCCACTATCCACCCAGCAGAACATATATGTTGTGTATATTCATACCAACATTGATTTTTCATTTTATTTACCTTTTATGACTTGGGGGAAATTATATGGAAAGGAGCAGCAAAGGATAGAGGGAAAAGGACAATTGGTGAAGACAGGGTTCCCACCGAAATTTGAGAACCAAATTCCATGACTTTCAATGAGCCGTTATTACCCTCTTCCAGGACCAGATGAGCACCACTTTGGTATGGGTTGTGGCATCAAAGCAGTGTACAAATACCATGCAGTGATGTATACTATTTCATGTTTCTGATGGAGGCTACCATAACCACACACGGCCCACACCCACAATCAATTTCCATTACCTTCCATGACTTTGGTAGATTTTTAAAAATATTTTGCCAGGACTTTCAATGACTTTCCAGAAGATATTGTTTGTCTATGACCGTGAGAACCCTTTGAAAAGGCTGCCCCCAGAGTAGTGGAATGAAAGAGGCTAGATAGATAGGACTGCCTACAGTTTAATGAATCCATTTGCTTCATACCTTTGTGTTCTGCTGCAGCAGTGGACTCGGATTTCATTGAAGCTCCAATAAACACACCATGATTCCAATTGAAGGCTTCATACACCAAGGGCACACCTGATGAAACAATAATACAATAAGCAATAATACAATAAGCAATCATAATCGACTTAGACACAATGACTCAAAAATACACTTCATAATGAACTGACACAAGATGTCTTCTATTCTTCCCTATTTACATGTAGCACACTTTTTCTTAATGCCCGTATCGGCAAAACAAGAAGGATGAGTGAGAAATTATGAATTCTTGACAGACAGTAAACTACTGATAATATTGAAGTAATTTTTCTGATGCGAGCTTTCAAAACATGGCTATGATAAAGGCTATTCTCTTCCATCGCCAAGTGACCATTATGAAGATGTTAAGAGGCAGTCAGTATTTCGAGTTCCAAGGGAAAAAGTTTACCAGCGAGTGTGCTAAGGAAAAAAATATTACACAATAAAAAAGGAAATCTTATATGTCTAATGCTGGTAGAATCCAACAAAATATTCTTCTTTTTCCTTTCTATTTCCTATTGCATACACAATATCTACACATACATTTCTAAACACAAAATGCAATACAAAATTTAAGATATAATTGAGCTAATATACATCTTTATATCCATTAATCAGTACATGACATATTGAATCTCAACATGATCATTAATTCATCTCCTTTCAATGTCTTGCTCTTTCTCTTACCTTCTGGTCTCCTTCCTCCAAAGATGATAGCATCAATGGGGACACCAGCAGGGTCCTCCCAGGCGGGGTCCATGACGGGACACTGACTGGCGGGGGCACAGAACCTAGAGTTAGCATGTGCAGCAAGGACCTTCTTACCGTCCGCTGTCTTCATGCCCTTGGTCCAGTTCTCCTCGCCAAGCCAAGTTGTGATGCTCACGTTCTAAGGTTTGGAGATGGACAAAAAAATTGTGATTATTAATAGGAAAATTGATTGATACAGGATATACTCTACAGGATAATGAAAAATGAAATACAGACTTTGCTTTTGCAAGACATTGTTTGAATACTTCTGCATTTTCAGGCAAAATGGACACCTTTCAATATGTAGAGATATCACCAGAAGAATCCAAATTCATTCAACTTTTCATGCTACTTAACAACATCTTTGTCCATCAGAAATTCTGAAACTGCCTACAGTATAATTGTTCAATAACTGAAAATGATTTCTAGGTCTTTAAAGTGTCTGAATCTCATCCGACTCTTTGTTGCAATATCTAAACAGGAAAAAAATTGAATAATTCTTCAATTCTGAGGAAAAAAAAGGTTTTTGTATTTGTTGTTCAGCAAACCATACAGAGATTTGATTAGAAAGATAAAGATATATGTTAATCAATAGCTGATGATGCAATCTACTTACATCTGGTGTCTCCTTCTCCAGGCCTTCCCAGTAGAACCTGCCATCACTGGTCTCTGCCACATTCGTGAAGACTGTGTTGCTCTCAATCGTGGCCATTGCATTGGGATTCGTGGAATTTGATGTTCCTGGTGCCACACCAAAGAACCCGGCCTCAGGGTTGATGGCACGGAGCCTGCCCTCGCTGTCAAACTTCATCCAGGCGATGTCGTCTCCGACACATTCTGCCTTCCAGCCTGGGATGGTGGGGTTAAGCATGGCCAGATTTGTCTTACCACAAGCACTAGGGAAGGCTGCAGCAACATACTTCTTTTCACCCTGGGGATTTGTCAGTCCAAGGATCTATATGACAAAAGAATAAATAATATATATAAAGAATCAACATGGGTGCTATGATTTAACATATAACACGCGTAATATCATTTTAATGATTCATGGAAAGGCAACAGATTTCGACGATCAGGGAGTAAGCATTTTTTAAAAATTGGTTTGCCTAAACTTAAATCCAAATTTAGGGAACAACTTTATCAGTTTTTATAAAGGTGAAAAGAAAATTCTTCAATCATAATGTATGGGCTTTGGAGAAAGAGAAACTGAGAAAAAGGAAGTCGAAATGATTCATCATTCTTTATCGTTTCTTCACGATCTTACGAAACTCAGGCTCATAAAGAAACTGTAACATCAGGAAACGTGCATCATATGTTCATGTAAACAGTGATATCCTCTGATTTGCGAGATAAGGAAGTACAACATGTAAACTCACCAACATGTGTTCAGCCAACCAACCCTCATCCTTAGCAATCCTGGATGCAATACGCAGAGCAAAGCACTTCTTTCCCAGCAGAGAGTTTCCACCGTATCCACTGCCGAAGGAACAGATCTCACGACGGTCAGGTATGTGGGAAACAATCGTCCTCTCAGGATCGCAAGGCCAGTTGTTTGTCAGAGGCTCTGCAGATAAAGAAAGGATTCAGAAATTAAGAGAACTGCTTTAGTATTGGCTTTTTCAGAAGAAATACCGCATTTATCAGGATGGTAAAAAGTTCTGTGTTATCAATATTAACATTACCATGTAAGTCTACCACAGATGTCATTGACACCAAAAGTGAAATTTAGATGTCATTCTTTGAAGAAAGAAAATCGGGGAAAAGCCATATTTAACGTGAAAAATAGTACCGCTGGTCAAGATTTGTTTTTCAAAATCTACATGGTTTCCACCAAATATACAAGGAGAATTACAGACTGGAATTACTCTTTTTGAGCCTAAAGGGATATAAACTGAACACATCATCATTTGGACACAAACAAAGCTGCTTTAATATTATTACCATACCTTTCAATGGAAGAGGCCTCCCAACTGAATGCAGGCATTTGACGAACTCTCCCTCTCCGAGCGTGTCTAAGACCTCTTTACCCATCCTGGTCATTATCCTCATACTGGCCACCACATAGGGGGAGTCTGTCAACTGAATACCAATCTTAGAAAGGGGTGATCCAATAGGACCCATACTGAAGGGGATTACATACATTGTACGACCTGCAATGATTCAAAAGAAGAAGAAAAAAAAGAAGAGATGTTTAATCACGGAATTCCAGTAACAATAACTTGGGAACATTGGCTAAGTTACTACAAGTAAAACAATGGTTTTGACATGCTACTAGAAATGATGACAGTGTGGTAGTGTCCTAAGAAATATTTATACATTGCACTGTTTTTTTTTCTTTTGGAAAGGCGTGGGGATTTTATGGAGGTTAGGCCATTGGGTTACTGTAAAAGTGGAAATTTTTGTGGGATTCATTTTTCGCGCTCGGCTGAGTAAAGTGAATTTCGCATGTTTTTAATTTCGCCGACGCACTAGGCCATTGGGCAAAAGAATATAAACAAAAATATTCGCATGTTTTTATTTTCGCATGTTTTTATTTTCGCGCACATTTCATGCTGTGCGAAATGCGCGAAAATTTCCACACCGCGAAATATTCCACGTTTACAGTAGTCTGAAGGGGAATACACAAGTCATGCTGTAGGCCTTTCAATGCCTACAGTGGGAGATGAAACAAGTTTATACATGAACAAATCAAGCATCCGATATGTACATGTAAAGGATTTGATTCATAGCCAGAAAACTATTACCACACAAAAACAGAAACCCACAGAGAATCCCTAAATTTCCCCTAAAATACATGAGGCACTTTCACTATCACATGCATACAATCTTAACATAACCAAAAAGTGTATATTCAATGTACATGACAGGTCTTCATATACATGTATCTTGTGAAACATGATCCATTTCTTGCCTGGCTGAGGAAATGTCAGAGAGATGCATGACAAACTACTTGTACATGTACATCTATTAAAGTCATAACTGACAGGCAAATGTACATCCCTAAGGATATCACCGATACCCCTCAAATAATTTGAACTATTACTAGGTTTGTCTGAACACATCTTACAACAACAACAAACATTGAGATGGAGATACGGGTTGTAGTACTCTTTGAAGTAAAATTTTAAAATAATTGTTTTAAAAAAAAAGTTTAAAAAGGGCATGCACCACAATATAGAATATTCCTAAATATGTGCATCACAATATTTTAGTTTTATGACTGCATTTGAATCTTAAGCCATCACTAAATGAAACTCTTGCTTTTCAAAACTGTCCCAGAACATGAGGAACAACATCACATGTACATGTGTATACTTTAATGTCTGAATCCTGTTTATTAAAAGAAATCCATGCAAATGGAACTTTGAACTTCCAGCAGATTAAGTATTAAATAAGTTAACAGACTTTGGAATCTGCAGTATCAGATTAACAGTTAACAAGCAGGGTTGTTTTTGCCAGTTTCAAATTCATACTTGCATGCCAAGGTCAACTTTTGGCCCAGATTTATACACATACATAAAAACAAAGCATCAAAAGCAAAAAAAATCTATGGGGTTAAGTCCATAACAATGAAAGTCTCAAGTTTCAAACTGATAAGAATATCGAAAACAAGCTGCTGAAAACTGCTTATCCAATAATGGCGAGCCAATGGAGTAAAATGGAGTCAAAAGGGGCCTGAGCTTTCGATCCTAGCAGAATCTTCGTCAAAGGCAAAAAGATAAGAATATCATCAGAGACCTTACACTGAAAGCTCACTATAGTCCAAATTTCTATTTGGCAGGAGGTGCATTGCGTGTATGCACTGCTACAGGCTTTTGTGTGTGCGCGCAGGAGTTTGGGTTTTCAAACAGCTCTGTTAGGGTCGGTCAATTCACTTCAAAAACATAAAAGACCCAAGTGACATAAGAGATCTTTCAAGCCCTCTTTTTTAGAAAGAGAAACACTCTTATATCACAATGTTCATGTAATACATTGGCCATGCAGTCGGAAGGATAACATGTTTGATTAAATTAGAATCACTTCATCTACCTTAATGCAACAGAGCAGTCTCAAAGTGAGATTTACTGTTTGAAAGAAGGTCAAATTACTGTCAGGTCTATGAATTTCATGTTACAGCCAATCTTATAGGCAGCAGTCCACTAGACTTTTTGACTGGTTGAAAATTTAAAAAGAGGAGGAGCACAGTTTGTAAACGGGGGATTGCCAAGTCAGCTTTCAGAATACTGTTTTAGGGTCTATTAATGATTAAACAACTAGTGCACGACATGTCCTAGTGCAGAGTGAAAAGGAAAGTTAAGTAAGTTTTTAGAAGCACCCCCCCTCAATATAACCTTATTCAATATTTGAACAGTATGCACATATTTGGCAACATATCAAGTAATAGACACTTGACGTGTCATGTGATTGGTAGATCATATAATTACGAGAGAACAGGTGATAGAAATTATAATATGGTCACTTTAAAGCATGTCATGCTCATGAGTTTAATGAGTGATACTAATAGCGCAGTTCTTACGAGAACATGTCTTCCAAGCAGGTCATGCACATGACCCGTTAATTAACGCCAATCGATGTGAGCTTTTCTGCCCACATATCGTCGGTCGGTGGGGTGATAAAACCTTGTAAATCAATTTGCAGAAACAAAAAAAATCTTAGGACCAATTTGAGGATCTGATAAATTTAGGTTAACGTATATATGCAAAAGAACCACCACAAGCAACCTGTATAAAGCTTATGAGAAAGTCAATTCAATTGGGAAGAATCAAACAGCAGATGTATCACTTTTAAAACATTTTTTTAGCCAAATCCCTTCAATTCTTTTCTCACAACTATTCATATTTCATAACGAAATTTTGTTTTAATTTTATACATCCTACATGTATCTGCCATCTCTAGAGGAGCAACGAGTAATGAGGATGATACTATACGCCATATATTTCGCGAACATAACTTTTTGTGAAGTGGACTAACCAGGCTACAATGTAATTCGCAAGGGTGAAATTCTGAAATCTATACAAACAGCAATGATGATGCACTTTTGCAAAGTGAAGTGGTGAATTTAGTAAGCTTACACAAAGTCTGCATGCATACAGCCATGCTGCACTGCTATAGTAGCGATGAAATCAATCAGATACAGTAATGTCAGTACTGGTAGTACAGCTTGCCGGCTGTGTACACATGCCCAGACCAGAGGCACATCTACTGTGTATTAAGTTTGGCAATATTTTAGCATGTTATTAAATATGCGACCCACTCGCAACTCACGAAAATAAAATCCCTGTATACAGTTAGTCTATGCAATAGGGAGAAACAATTGACCATTGTCCCTCAGAAACATCTGTTTGCTACGATGTTTGCAGGCCTGTAATATACTTATGCAGTATTCTATGGAAACCCAGGTCCATTTCTAGATGCCCATGTACAGCTGTCAGTTTTCCCATTTAACTGTCCCATATCACTCTTTGCACAAGTGTATGCACAAGTGTATGCACTTTGCCCTCTTTGACCAATAGCCTATACATTCTAAAACTGCACCTACACCTACTTGTACATGTAATACACCAAAAGCTGTCTTTTCAAATACTTTGTTATCAAGCTCACATTTATTCAAGGTAAAAACATGCAGTTGTACTGATGCGAGCTTGATAAGAATAATACCCCCTAAATATCCACACAAGTACACTGTACAGGTTTGATGGAAACATTAACCCTTCGATAGGAGTGGGTGGCAAATCCCATGCCAAAATGTTACCACTGAACAATATATCATGAAGAAGAATGGCTACCATTTCTTCCTGAAAAAGAAACGTTTACTGACAATTTTTTTCTCCCCATGGAAGATATTTTATACATTATTAAACAATGAAACACATCAAAGTCAAGTGAAAATCAACTCTTGAAAGTAAATTTATGACCTGGTGATGCCAAAGGAGTGAAGAACAGCTGATGCATGATGGTGATACATGCACTATGTTTGCATAGTTTGAACTTCTCTGCATGGACCTCTTTTCTGGACAATTAATTATCATGCAAAATAATTGTGAAATTGCCATTGCCTGCCTTTGAAATGGTAAATTTCCCTGATGTAGAGCACGTTCCATTAATCAAATAGTTTACATAACCAAAGTCCACTCTCACACAATGTGCCATTATTGTCAACTCGTGTTTGATCACAGAGATAAAAAAAAAGATATTGTCAGAAAGAATTATTTGACAACGCTTGTACACCTTAATAAAGACACACAACCGTTACTGTACGTAGAATAGTTATATGTTTACTCTTGGCCATGAGCTACAGTTGCATGTCAGTTATATTCCATTGTTCTTTCTGTTGCTATCATAAAAAGGGTGTTGCATAATATCTGGGGACCAGACACTGCATGCCAAGAGTCAAAGCACAGAATTCCATCATTTAAACTTATTGGTTCATTGAGAAATTACAAAGTACACCATGTATAGGCTGAAGCTTATTCAACCATTTACCAGTACTAAAGAACTTTTATTTTGCGACAGTATATTTCTCTGCATTATCTTTTTCTGGTAGGGACTGAATCCTTTCTGCTAAACTGGAAGAGAATTTGGAACTTACCTGTAGTTTAAAGGACAATTAACCCCACATGATATTCTAGATGCGGTATTGTCTGCTACGTCTTTCCATGGAGGCTGCCATTATGTGCATGACACGGATCATTAGGTACCATATGCATTGATAATAGCCTACCTTTACAACAGATACGTCGCTTTGTTCTGATTTTATTACGATTGTTATTGGCCATGGGCCTAGATAATTGACGACCCATGAGTTCTAATAGCCATCCTGTAATGCAGATTCCTCGCTTTGTTTTGGTATTGTTACGATTGTCTCCGTCCTTGACGTCAATTCTCCGTCTCCACGTACAGAAAGTATATTTTTATGAACAAATTAAGACCTTTTAAAAAATATATAAAACTAAACTTACATTTCAGAATATGTGACTATATCTAATATATATTTGTCCTCTAAAAATCAATTACAAGTTAACGATGAAGGAAATATTACTTGGGATGAAAAATATTTTCGTGTACACATAAAGTAATGGCAGCCCCCTTATTATTGCTAGCAGACAATAACTTGGCTGGAAAATAGTGATTTATATCTATATCCTGTGTTTTTACATGAAATTGCATGTATCAAATAAGAGGCATATACTACACCATTCAAAATAAGCTAATTCATACGCTGAGGTTAATTTCCCTTTAAACACTTTTAAAAAAATTGCTAATCTATTACAGGTTCTACTGCGCACAAACTGTTTGCAATATGGTTACAAATATTTGTAATCATTTGCCACTACCTACAATGTACCTTGTTATCTTTCTACAAATTTCCAAAATACAAATTGAGAACAGCTAACAATAGACCTGTTTACTAAGTGATTCAAATTTTATGCATACTTTTGAAACAGAGGTTGTTCTTGACAACCTGAAAGCTTGCCAGAGGCTTGTCAGACATAGCAACAAGTAATGTATGCAAACTGGATTCCAAGTATTGTAGTTCATTCATTAATAACAGGTTAATGGAATACCTCGTTACTAGGTCCCCAGGAAAGAAACATCCATAAATTTGAATCACTTAGTAAACAGGTCTATTGATGTACATTTTCCTAAGAAGCCACACATTACCAAACTTTGACCTTTGACATTAAAACAAAATATGGAGGAATCTACAAACCTGTCATGCAGCCGGGAAACCTGCTCCCAAGTTCTTGGTCCAATACATCTGGGGCAATCCAGTTGCCCAGTTTTCCAGAGACCCCGTCGGCCACGATGGGTATCGTATCTCGTTTGTCGGGCGTGGAGATGAAAGTCTTACTCTCTACCCTAGCAACATCCTTGGGATCTGTCCTGGCCAGCCAGCTAAGAATGGCAGAATATCAAGATTAAATGCTGACATGACAATTAACAAAGAAACAAACAAAACAAAACAATAAGATTAAATGCTAATGTGGTCAACATGTGTTTGGATATATAACGTGCCTTGAGAGTCAACATAAAATCATTTGAATAATGACTACTACTAATACAATAATAACATTAGGTTCTTGTATAGCTCTCATGTCTGCCACTCATGGTGCTCCAGTATTATTTAGCCTGGTTGCTATTACAGTGCTAAAGCATTACAAGTTTATAATGAACTAAAATACCACTATCCCCTTTTATATAAATATGCTATAAACAGAAATATTGAAATTGATAATCTAGGGCTTTGCTTTGGTGTGAACAAAATATAAACAATTGTCTAAGTTCATGTTACAGAAACACTGAAAAATGAATTCATACATACATGTATGTATGTTTTCAATCATTACAATTATTACTGTTGTGAATCTATTTGTGCTCTAAGAAGCTTCTAAATTCAAGCTGTACATTTCCACGAGTATTATATCTCGTATGCATGTAAGAATTGCAGATCAGAAAAACAAACAAACCAATAATACTTACCAGTTCTCATATTTCTTGAGAGGAGTGATCATTCCATCTTTTTGAAGTTTGTCTATTAACGAGGCATTTTCTGTTTCTGATCCATCGCATATGTGGATGTTGTCTGGTCTACACAAATCTGCCTTCTCTAGTACATACTGTCTGATGGTAGGTTGGAGACCATCTAGTTGTGTACTGTAAACTTTTGTTGCTGCTGCGACCGCCTTTTGGTTGATGAACGGCGATGTGTGAAGACTGCATTTACTGAATGCCTTGACAGCATGATGCGTCGAGCTGCAGATTAAGTAACAAGAGAATAAAGGAAATTGTTGTTAAAAGTGGCTGCAAGGTATAAGCAATTAAATAAAAACTTGAACAGATATGTTAATTTCATTATTATTAACCACTCATTAATTCATCATACAGTCTGAGGACAATCCCCCAGACCACATAATTAATTCCTTATTTAAGTTTGAGAGTTTTTGTGGGGAGCGAAGGCTCTTCATTTTTCACAAAAATCTGCTTCTGTAGGCTCTCAAGTTATTTATTATCATTACTGAACACATAAATAAACGTTTCCTGATAGTAAATAGACACATCCCCCACCCAAGCCCTGAACCTTCCTTCACCCCAACTCTTTGCCGTACCCAACATTAATTAATCTTCATCTCAGTACTTTCATGCTACGAGTTCTCCATAATGATTTCCTTCTACATTTCACACCTGTCAAAAAAAACAGCAAATAAGCATATTCTATTGAACAGGTAGGCATGAATGCATAATCGCACTGAGAATTTCAGGAAATGCATAGGTGAGTTCAAAAGTGCAAGATCTCCAAAAGGTGTTTCTCAGTCTGTGTATATCATAAGGAACTAGCTGCCTATGAGTCTAAAGCATAACACTTTCAGCTGTCACATGACCAACCAGGCAATGCAGGATGTATGAGCTCACTTCAGATTGCACTTCACTTCCAGAAATAAGGATTTCCTAGATAACAGCTAAACAATAACCTTCATCTCATTATCAGAGTGCCTAACATAAAAACATAACTGAGGCTACAATTGCAGTAGCATAAAAAATTTCCTCTCAGGAACAACCCCTGCATTACACACCAGCTTTTGGTTTCAGGTCCCATCTTCTCAAAGTTCCTCGCTTTAAAAACAAATGCTCCTGCCAAACTTCTTTCACCTTCACGGAAACACTCCTTCTGAATCTCTCTCCCCATTGTCAACTGAATGACATCAACCTTACAAACTTTCAATTATATACTCAAGAAAAACCTATTTCTGAATTAATAAGCATGATGAAATATTGATTAAAGTGCAATTGTTACTTTGACAAGCATAAAAGAGAAAATAAATGTCACTGTTATTTGTAGCACGTGTATATTCAAAGCTGACATTTCTTTGACTTTGTACTATTTATAGCGTTAGTGTTATATTTTTTGTTGTAAATAAACTGTTCATACTAATCATCATATCACTCACAGAATATTATTTGTTCATGGATATCGATCATGAGTGCTACTCATGATCAAACATGCATGTTATCTCGACTAAAAGAGCACCCCAAAGTTTTTTATTGAGGTCACGTCAGAGTAAGATGATTTTTATCATAACTTTAATGGAACATTTCTTGTGCGTGGATTGGTTAAGAGCAATTCACATGATCCAAAATATTTCTGATTAAAGAGCAACTCCCACTTTTTCTCATATGTCATGTCAGGGTAAGATGGTTTTTATTGTACATGTACATGTATGCATCATGGAAAATTTCTTGTTTGTGGATTGGTCAAGAGCACTTCACATGATCTATCTTATTTCTGGTGACAAAAAAAGTAACCCCTGAACTGTTTTTCATATCAGTGACATCAGAGTAAGATGATTTTTTTTCCCCTACTCGCTTGCTGAGATCGGTTTTTATGTGACTTGCCAAAAGATAACAGTACCCAATATATTTAAATACTCTCTCAAGATATAATCTTATACTATTTCCCCTTAGTTTACAGTTGCATGGTCAGGCAAGTGAATGCTAATGCAGGTCTATGATACTTACCGGTATAACCCCCCCCCCAAAAAAAAAAAAAAAAAATGAAAAAAATGAAGAAAAAAAAAGAAATTTAAATTTAGAAAAATACATAGGATAGTTCAATGTAAAAACAGAATGCATCCCCCTCCCCTTCCCTTTCTTAGGAAATCTCACTCTTTTCTGCAGAAAGAAAAACCTGCGACTAAAAGCAAGTTCAGGCTTACAATACATTACAGGGATAACAATACACAGTGAAGGTTGAAGAGGAAGAAAACTAGATTAACGTCATGAATAGGATACTCTTGTATGAACAATTTCATTTTGATATCAAATAGCCCTGACTCAATCGCATACTGTTAGAATGGATAAACTATGCAGGGGAAGAGAGGAAATCATTGATTATTTCCTGCATCTCCTAATCCGGCTGCTATCATGTCAAGCTTTCATATCACAATGCCTTTGACACACCTTTGCGACACACCCCCATCCAGTTTGCAGGCCTGCACAACCCAGTCGAAGTTTACCTATACACGTCTGAATTGTAAGACTATGTAGACTGTATATCTACTGCACTCCAAAAGTCCTGTACTGCAGAGCTCCTGGCTTGGGGCTCTGTCAGGACATGAAGCTACAAACCAATTTGTAGCTTCATGATATCAACTACCCATGGCGCTATGTTGGGCAAAAGCAAGAACGCGTGGCACTCAATGCTGGTGAGAGCATTGTGCAGGCTAGCCCCTTTCAGCACAACAGCAAATAAAATGCCAGACAGTCTAGGTGCAAATTCATATTATTAAACGACGGTTAAACACTTATCAATCAATATTGACTACATAATGGAAGAGGAGGAACATGTACATGATAGGGAAATTGCATTGTTCTCGTAACTTACATTCCACTTCCTGTATATGTGCGAAAGCCAGCGTAGACCAGTTAATACAATCTACATTGCAGGGTATGCTACTGCACTTTTATGAGTGGCTAATGGGGATAAGGTAAAAAACAAAGAAACTACATGTACCAACATCTTGTATGTTCATTCCATTCTCATAAAGAGAAGGGCAAGAGGGCACCTGACAGGACTAAAACAGCAAACAAGATACTCTGCACGTCGATAGCCACTCTGAGGCGTTTTTGTGCAGTACAATACAAGACAAGACAAGACCCAAATGACCTTTAATGTGGATGAACTATTTGCAGAGGGGATAACAGGAGAACTGGCTTTATTGACCAAATACATTTTTTTTCCAAAATGGTTTCAGATCGAACTTTGGAAACTTATCAAGAAACCTAATTATTAAACATTTACAAAAACGTCAAATGCAATATGGAGAAAAGGGTAAAAGAGGGTAAAAAATGAATTACCGCTTTAATTTAATTTGTTTTATGGTTATCTTGCTGTAAAAAACCCTTAAAAAAAATAAATAAATAAAAAAAACCTGTGTCCCATTGCATATAACTTACCATTAATAGTAACTCTGCTATCAATGGTAAACTACCATGGTAACATCACTAAACAGCCAATCAAAATCAAGGTTTCCATGGGAGTTACCATTGATGCCAAAGTTACCATTAATGGTATACAAATAATGAATGTTTATGAGTGCAATGGACAGAATATTTCATGAGGTGAAAGATGATAAGATCCATTCAACGAGGCGGAGCCGAGTTGAATGGATCATTTCATCTTTCACCGAATGAAATATTCTGTCCATTGCACGAATGAAAAAACATTCATTATTTGTTTTATATGACACCTTAAAATAGCTATCCTTCTCATTTGACATTTTATGAATTAAGAAACAAGAGTGAAGGGACTTACAATGTAGCCTACTTGATAGTCGCATGCGCGCTGCAAAGGCAAGTCGTTTTTGCGTATGTATAAAGTATAGACGCGTTGGTGGTCGCGAGTGCAATGGACAATTTCGTATGGATCAAAAATTGCACGGTGAATGGATCAAATTTGCACGATTGATGACGTCATTGTCCAATGGGACAAATGATCAACATCAAACAACCAATCAAATGGCAAGGATCTAATTAGGTGTCATATAATAAGTTTTATGCAATGGGGCCCTGGTCTGGAATCTCTGGAATCTCTGGATACAATAATTTTAGCCTATATCATAGCATAGAAAGTGGATTGGTTTGTGACAAACATGTTTCCATGTAATCAAGGTTTCACTCTGCTAAAGCTATTGATTAAACAAATGAATGGAGATTAAACAAATGAATGGAGATTAAAGAAATGAAATGGGATTAAAGTTACACAACTTGGGTTCAAGCACATTTACACAATATGCATGGGGATGAGACATGAGGCATTGATGCATATTAAATGTAGTGTCATTATAGGCCTACCATTGTCTGAGCAAGGATCCAGGCTCAGGAACAAATGCTTCTCAGGGCACAGTGATGATGAGTAAGTTTGCTAGACTGAACTCCATACAGATTAAGTCTGAGATCACTTTAACTGTTAAAATGTCTTTAATTATATGTACTATCTGGAGTAGCGACCGTCAGAATCACTATTACTATTTCACCTTTTCTCTTCTTGCCAGCAATAAGGTAGTCCACCTTCTAGACTGGGATATTATGATTACTTACTGGGGGAAAATTTTCATGATGCCTGAAACCAGACTAGCACCTTAGCACCCCAGACAGCTGTCTATGAGCTTAGACAATGCACTGGGATAATGCGTTGTGTAAACATACCCACACAACCTTATGGTAGGATTTCACAAATTCAATCCATCTACTGCTCATTATAGGCCTACATTAAATACTCCCAATCACACACTGGCACTGTTATATAGAGTGAACTTTGAATTATCAACTGCAAACATTTTCATAATCACACTCTGTACACATGCTTACATCTTTTCGTTGTTGTTGTTGCTGTTGATACTGGAAATGGAGACCTACATATACCAGTACACATAGGCTATATTTCATTGCCAAAATGCAAAATACCAATTAGGAGATAAAAACATGCCGAGGGAAAAAGTTCTGCAATATTATGCAGTAATCAGCCACGAGTGAGACATACAATATCCTCATTGTGCTATTCATGTACGCTTTATATACAAGAATTCCATATTACAGTATTGTATACATGTATATTGAAAACTGCTGAGAAACTTGTCAATATTATAACTGGTTGGAGACATGATTATGTTAAGTGTATTATTAATGTCATGTAAATTATAATGGATTGATGCCATACATTATGTCTTCACTATTCACACTGAAAAACGTGTAACAATTAATTTTTTGTATTGACTCTTGAGTAGTGGATGGTACAATACAACCATATAAAAAAAGAGCAGGATAAGAGTACAGGTTTGATCTATAGATTTTCATTTTCAGGCCTTAAAATATTTTAATGTCACATATGTTGAACTACATGTATGTAAAATGAAATTTTAATGAATAAGATTTGTCAGCATACTCTTGATTATGGAGACAATGTTTTCAAAAACAGTTTGTCTAAAAAGTTAGTCTTCATCAAAATAAGGGAAAGAGTTCCATATGTACCCTCCCCACTAAAATTGATCTATAACCCTAACCTTTTCCCATGTTATATAGTTATTTTTTTTTCAATTTTAGAGGGGGTACATATAGAACTCTAGTCTAGCCAAAACAAGTAATGGATGAGCAGATTAAAATGAAACGGCAACTTAAATGATTTCAGTCTTTTAATTATCAGAAAATGTCAGTTACTTAAATAAAAGTGCTTATCACAACACAACAGAAACATACAGAGCCCTGAATTAAAAAAAATATGGCAATATCGTGAAATAGGCCCCGCTTAAAATAAATTCTAAGTTTTTTAGGATTAGGGTTTAGGATTAGGCTTAGGTTTTAGGCTTAGGTTTTAGGGTTAGGTTTAGGATTTTAGGTTTAGGATTTTAGGGTTAGGATTAGAGTAGGGTTTAGGATTAGGGTATGGTGTTAACTATATCACGAGTGTGCCAAAACTATGTTTTGAAATCATCTGTTCACCCTTGACATTCACTCGAAACCCACTACTACTACTAGTGAACCAGGCCAAACTACTGAACTCAAGTAGAGAGCCGAGTTGCAACTTAAGTCGTGAAAGCGACTCAAAAGCTGAGCCTGAATTTGAAACACAAAACTGGTTGTTGCTTTTAGCTTTTTTCAACGTACATAGTAAAAAGTACGATTTTCCTTTCACTATCGGAAATTGTAATGGCATTATCGTGGTTGAGGAAACCACCATTCACTCCGCACAGAAGCGCTTCGTTGCACGCATTGGTTTCCTCACCTCATTCCCCATCCATAGTCTCTGCACTTTATTTTTGCGTGCTACGAACGAGTGGTTTCCTCAATCACGATATAGCCACAGTAATAAATCATGAGTGTATAAATAATTTCAGATCTTCGAAAATCAAGGAGTAATACGGTACATAAACATTAACAACAGCAAGCATGGCAAGTGTTAGCTGTAAGTTGTAATATAACACGAATTGAATCGTTGGATGAATGACATCAGAAAGTCACAGTGCACAATACAATACAGGCGCTAGCGGACGTGGATCTTGTTGGAAGTTGGAGTTGGAAGCCGGTGTCGCAGCTCGCGCTCGCAACGAAATAGAGGAGATTTCAGGCAAATTTTCGCTGTGAAAATAACTAAAAATACAGATAAAATGTACATGAGGAAAGGCTAAACAATCTTATTCTTACCGGAATAACTGTCGACATAAAGATGTCATTTTGTGGAAGTTTTCCTTTCGTTGTTTGAGCGGGGAAGTGGGACTACCTCTGATCGGTCTTTGACGCCATGAAGCAGAATAAGAAAAACGCGCGCTCCTGATCCTGAGCTAGCTGCCTGTACGACGTACAAAGTGAATGGGAGGCCGAGGGCTTTCTCTCGCACACGAACGTGCATATCCGCACGTCACACTCACATCAGAGTGACGTCACCAGTCAGCTGGCTGTGACTGACTGGAAAAGCTCGTGGATTTTTCCACTCACTTACTACCATTTTTTCCTTCCGAATTCTCCCAAAATTTTCACGTAGCAGTAGGATTCTCGCAATTATATGTGTTCAATTATTATTCAGTATTAATCCCGAAAAGGTTTCATTATAGATCTATACGTTTTATACATATGAATCAATGTAAATATTTCCTTTGAATAATGACAGAAATGAATTGGAAGGTGTGCCCGCGAACTCGAACGGTGATTGGCTGTAGAGTGTGGGCCTTGTCTCCTCATTTGCATATGCCGGTAAAACCATGCTGTACATACTAGCGTAGTATTTCACTATACGTGGCGTACCGACATATTTCCCATATTTCGCTACTATATTCAACGACTTTCCATTGTTACATTTCTCTATTTCCTTTTTTTTTTTCTCTCTCTCTCTCTGTCAGCCTCTTTCCTTTAAAATCAGAGCCGTCATATGACACACGGAGATATGTAAATTGGAAGCACTGACATGATATCGTATTGGCCAATATTGTGGGTGTTGGCGGGGCTCGTACGATAGTTTGGAGAACAGCTGATCGAGTTTTCTGCAAATCAACATGTCCCGTTATAATTATTTCTTCGCATGAAACACAACCATACAAACCCTCAATATATCGTCATGGTATTTCAGAAAGGCATAACAGACTATATGCAGCAATTACAAACAAATTGCAGTTAATAAACATAATAACCATACTTGGATGAATATACGATTGTGAGTATAAAATTGAATTTTCTAGTATCTAATTACTCACATAATGAATCACAAATAATTGTTAAATATCAAAATTACAATTATTGTCGTCAGAGCATGCAGTTATACATGTAGCTGGTTCGATAACTTCTATTTCAGTTTATCGTTCATTACCTAAATTCATGTCACATACAGATACAACATACAATTATACACATTTTAACAAAACGGAACAAGCAGAATGTGCCAATTGCTAATTGAGGTTAGTCTTGTTACGAATGCTTAACGTATCGATATCTAAATTTATGACAGCATATTTTCACCCCCCCCCCAAAAAAAAAAAAAAAAAAAAAATCAGGAAAGGCAAAAATAATACACTGAGCCATCAGTTGATTTTAAGAAAGTAATTACTTGCCATTAACTGAATATTTGTTCTGAATATTAACATTATTCATCGATAGACCTATTTCATGGCCTTTGTGTAATATAGCTATATGGGATAAACTATCATGAAATGAACACTTACCATTCAGAATGTTCCTCTTCATGTATAACGTCCACAGCCACTGGTCCTTTAGTTGCCTCCGCCATTCTGTGATGAGATTCGAATCCCTGACTTGCACGATTGTCTGCCGCTGAAACCTCACTACCACTGTTCCCTGGTGCTTTATACGAGATAAAAACTCGATTATTGACTAACAATGTTCTGGTGAATTTGCTGCAGTTCCCTCCTAGACGTTGAGCCAACATAAACATAATCTTCTACAAAGCCAACTCCTCTTCATTTATTATTTGAATGACTGAACCATTCTATGGCATGTGTTGTATTTTGGTGTGCCAGCATCATTTATATGGGAACCCGGCATCCCATTCACGATTCCCGATCGAATGACGTCACGCGGCGATCGTCGAATCGGACGGCCGCGAACGGGAGTCAGGCTTCGGAGAATCGAGAAAAGGTATATTAAAAGGTCGAGAAAGGCGGAGAGCGATTTTTTTTTACTGTGTAATGCGGATCTGTACACTGGAATGGTAACCGGTTTTCACTGGCTGACCGGAGAAGCCTGTATATGGCAGCCTAAAAACTGATGACCGCAATGGTCACAATTAACTTTTCTTCGAAAAGGATGACCTCCATCATGGGCGTTAATCGTTACGTAACTCTATTCATCATGGGGGGGGGGGGACGACACAATAGCCGTCCCCCCATGATGAATAGAGTTACGTAACGATTAACGCCCATGACCTTCATAAACATTTATTGTTACGTTCAAGGAGTTTAACTCCTATCTCCTTGTTATGGTTATTATGATCAATTTAACAAATTATTACACTTCCATATTTACATCATAACACGTGAGCTTTATGTATAAATGTAGCGTGAGCTTATAACTGCATTTATACGCCCTTCCAATTTAAACTTTATTTCATAATTCACTTCGTGTTCATTTCACTACATGTGCGTTTCTATCTACACATGGTTTCCACACCACTGCACAAAATTTCCCTTGAGATTTTGTTACACTAGCTATTTAGATTTTATCGGTTTAAAAAAAAAAAATTAAAACCAGATTTGGTGAGCCAGCAACAATATCCCTGATTCTTGGTAATAATCACTCTTTTGTTGTGATTTTTCTTTCTTGTGAATTAGGGGAGCATTAAAAAATAATGAGAGGTTAAAGATAATTTATCTTTCCCTTTTTATGTAATATCCTGTGATATATATCTTCGTACATGCAGTCAATTAAAATATGAACAAAGTCGCAATCTATTTCTTTACTATATTGCGACCCTTGTCAAGGTCATGACGTGCCAACTGCTGAACATGAATGAGTTGCTCAAAAGCAAGGTCCAGTCGGTGAAAATAAAATGATTCCCACCATCTATTCAGATCCTGTTCCTGGTCCTGATCCTCAAGTAACCCCCGGATATGTAGCCCGAGAAACTACCCCAGGAACACTACCCGTATACCCATTGGGAACAGAACAGCTGCACCCAAACAGCTATTCCATCTGACAAGTTTGACTGAGGATAATTATTCTCCGGGCGGCTGTTATGGGGGTTACCGGGGGTTAATTTGTCCCGTGGACTCTTTTCCCCTGCATACTGTATTCTGGTGGTACAGCAGTGATAATTTCATCCCACTATGCATGGCTGGTATTAAGTTTATTGCAAGCTTTCATGGGTCATCCTGTCAAAGATATACTAGTATATTTTCCTTGTAATGTTAAATAATTACGATAATGTTCTATTTTACTTGAGGAATAAAATTAACCAATCAATCACCAATCAATTAAAATAATAAACAAGAAAACCCAGGCCGTAGCAGTGGATACTTTGTTTACTATTCGACCAATAATGGTCTACGTGCACGGCGGTGTCGGTCAAATCGAACAACGGAGAGAGGTTATCAGACGAGATCGTAGGCTTACGTGCCATATCCATGGATGTCGGATTCATTAAAATTCAATGACCTGACAATGCATCATCCAGCATCTTCTAGAACATTATACATGACTGTATACAACGCCAAGGATGATTATCGGTATTAAATTTCACGATGTACTTCAAGATTTTTTTTTTGTTGTTGTTTTTGGCTCTTCGTGAGATATTTGATGTCTTAGACAATAATTATCATGTAAAGCGCTATAAGAGACATTGTCATTATATCTTTTGATTGAGGGAGTGCAACATGTACCTGGATGTATATAGGCAGAACAGTAAGCACATCATTTTTGTCGTTTTTGGGGTTCGTATGTGTATCCCCTCCCACCCACCCCCCCCCCCTCTCTCTCTCTCTCTCTCTCTCTCTCTCCTCTCTCTCTCTCTCTCTCTGTCTTTCTCTCCCTCCATGCCCCCCCCCTCTCTCTCTCTCTATATATATATCCCCACTCTCTTTCTTTATCTCTCTCCCTATCTCTTCAGGCTATAAATTGATGCTATTGATCCTATTTTCACACTCTCCCACTTTTTCTTTTTATAAGAAATACACATGCGTTAATAATATTCTGCATATTGAAGTTATTTTCGAAGAGTTGAGCGTCATCAAAGTCGAATAGAAGAGCAATATGATTTCAAGAATCATTAATTTCTGCGATTATAATATCAATACACATCGACATAAATCACTTATTCTTAGACGACCATGTGATTTTAACTGTTTGACTTTAACTCAATTTATTCAGGGTATTATTTCCTGTTCGAGCATAATACGATTGCCATATAAGGGCTGTAACACACAGTTGTGGATGTATCAGTTGTAGGTATCAAACAGTGGTTGTTATTTCCCCTGACGGATTCCTTACATCATTCAGCCCTATACACAATCAGTCATGTGGCACACACCACTCTATCATTCCAATTATAATATACTATTGAAGTATAATGTATACTTCATATAACAATGGTAGCGGTTTGGGTTTACAATGACCAGGGAAATCCTGCAATGACAATGCAATATCTATAATTGTTGTGAATGACATCGATATAAACCGAAATGTTATATGCATGTATACATCATTCAAAATGTCATAATAGAAACATAGTGATAGATTTTGAGAAAGACTTATATAGCGGTTTGATATGAACGAGGTTTTTGTTTTGTTTTATTGAAATAGATCTGAGAGAAATATATTTTTATGTAGCTCCGTCTGCCAATGAATAGTTAACATCACATTTGTAAGGGCACATAATCATAGAACGTCATTATTTACAGCCCTAACTATTTGGGGAGGGGGGAGGGGTGTCATTTGAGTGAAATTGGGATTTGGTCCGATGGAATATCAAGTTGTTTCAGATCAATATGATAAAGATTATTAAGATCAAACATAATTCACGAACAAAGCTGAGTGTTTCTTTCATAAGGGTCATAAGGTTCAGTTTGGCATCGACAGGGGAGGGGGGGGGGGGGTGGGCACGACCCCAAGCAAAACCCAATCTGGCAAAAAGGTTAACCTAACTGTCCCCGTTCAGCAATTTTAGACCTACATGACTGTAAGAACGTGCATATATACCTGAATATTTGATAGCCTTTAGATAAAGTGCATAGACAGGCACGCAGGCAAACAATCACTTTTCAACCATTCAATAATGAATAGATTGACGTGTATTCAAAAAAGATATACATGAAAAGGAACGAAGAAAAGAACTATCTGCAGTAAAAAAAAAAAAAAAAAAAAAAAATTTTTAAAGTATATACGAGGAATAAGCGCACCCATATTATGACGATTTTCTTAATCCAGTGAATAACAACGGGTGCCATCGCGAGGGCGAATTCTTTTATTATGTTTGGCCTTCACACAGATTAAAATGAATCTACACTTATTATCGTTGTCTGATTCTTTTTCCTCACTGAAAGACACATGTAGGTCATATAGACGAGCCCTCGACAACGCCCATATTCGGAATAGTGGCAAATAATTATGATATTATAAATTGTGTTGACATGTTATCGAGAAAAACACATGTAGATCGATGTACACAAATGAACACTCATTGGCTATTATGTATTTAGATAAATCAGGGTATATAAGATAGACAGACAGACAGACAGACAGACAGACTGACAAACTGACTGACTAATTGGCAGATATATAAATATAATTTTATAGATAGATAGATAAATATATATATAGATAGATAGATAGATAGATAGACAGATAGATAGATAGACAGACAGATATATAGATATATAGACAGACAGACATATAGATAGATAGATAGATAGACAGATAGATATAGATAGGTAGGTATACAGACAGATAGATCAAGGCAGACAGATAGACAGGGCCCTCAGGGAGAACAGTATTTAGTACTGATGAGGCTACCCTGGGTAAACAAGGCCCATTATTATTATTATAGATAGATATACAGATAGATAGATAGACAGATAGATAGATGTATACTTATACCAAGAATGGTTACTGATAGTATTATTTTTGTGGTAAGAAGGGAATAAAATATCATAAAAGCAATGCATAATTGCTGGAATTTGGTATTCATTCAGTGAAATACAAAGACAACTCATTGTTATAATTTTGTTTGCATATTATAGTACCCTTATTACAGAAGCTTGGTCTAATAATATTTTCCAGGGCTGTATATAGATAAACTGATAGACAGATGCATGGGTATAGGGGTAGAAAGAGAGAGGGAGGGGCGGGGGAGGTGTAGATAATTATTTGCATCGAATAAACGATATGGCCTTTCATGCGACTCACAAATAAAAATATAATACAATATCGAATCATCTGATACATCCTCATGTTCGAGCCATGCAGATGCATATTGCATTTGGCATACGTAGATTATGATATTGATACAGCGTGCCAAATCAATTAGGATATACAATACTATACGATATCAGTATGTGGACAAAATGACTTCGCGAAAATATCACAAACAATTATTGGAAGGTCAAACAGTTTCCATTGTGAGCTCCTGAGTCAGAATGGTAAAACTGTCCTGATTTCATATCGTGACGTACACAGTGATTTGACAACTACCCGGAATAACAACGATGAATCTGCTTTTTTATTTCCTTTTTGTATACACTAAAACGAGTAGTTTGAGAAGGACGTGTGTAGGTCACAGACGAGCCCCCGCCAACGCCCACAGATTGGACCAATCAGAACTCTGCAATATGATACACACCTCCTTATGACGCCACTTCAGTCTGTAGACATACTTTCTTTTGTTGAGATATACAATATGTTTGGAGTCTTTTAGCTCAATTCATATGCTGTGACGACAACAAAAATGAAAACACACATAAAATAGGATCTCTTAACGCTGGTTCAGTGAAGACTCACACGGGTTCGTAAAAGTACACACAAGTGACACAATCATGCAAAATATAAGATGCAGGAAGACAGTTTGTAAACAAAAATATTAACATGAAAATGTACATTAAATACAGGAAAAAAGAAACTGTAGAAAACTAAATTATGTCAAACATAATGGTTAATAGATCAGAAGAATAATACATAATAATCCGAAGGTGTATGGATTGGGATCCATGCAGGGGGAAAGTGAAGGTGGGGGGGGGGCATTTTGTAGTGCAATTTTATAAACAGAATAGGCCTATATAAATAAATACACATACATGTAGGTACGATTCCGACTTTTAACAATATGATATGAAGAATGTAGTAGCGAATTATGTTTGCTTAGGACCTATACTTTCTCCTAAATGGCCAAATGGCCAATTAAGGTAATTTCATCAAGGAATTATTAGTACATGTACATCCTTGATTTCATTCATTGTGCATGAAGCCAATAGCCTATAGGTTAAACCATTTCATTCTCAAAATTCAAGAAAATCGGTCTGAATAGTATAGAGGGGGAAAAATTAATAATAATTGGCTCCCAAAAGTACGTCATGGTCGATCACCATGCCGCCTAATGCATTGGCAATGCGCCAAATATTAATCATCTACGCTGCTGTCATAAACACAGCTGCTTGTGTATGTAAAAATGATTCTCACGTTACTTCCCCCGTAACACCCGCTGTGTTATATGCAATGCAAATTGAATTACTCTCCAAATAGTTGAAGGGCACGAGAAGGGCAAAGACGAGCCCCCGACAACACCCATAAAACCGACCAATCAGATTGGCGCATTCGGTACCACACCTCCACGGTATTTACATGTCTGCTGAGCACATGTGCTATGTCCACATTTACTGCTGTTTGAGTTTGCACAGTGCCAAGAAACCTTTGTTTTGTGGCGTATTGCTCAAATATAATTTCAAGAGCAATTATCGTGCCGTCACAACTCCCGACAATAACATCGGCATATCCTATGCCCAAGCTCAACATTATTTCTCAGTGCCACGTTGCAAAATGTCTGACTACGCCACAATGTTATTTGGAACTGTTCCCAATCCAACAGTTGAAGCAGGAAAATTTTGAAGTGTTACGTTATACGTAAGTCTAACTGCAATCGTTCTAAAAGAAAATCAAAATGGAGAAAAACAACCCATACCAGTCAAAAGAGTGTCAGTCTACATAATATGACATTATTTTCATATGTTTGTTTCTTGAACATTTCAAGCAATTAGGCCTACAATGTATTTCGTATAGTTTATTGTGCAGAAAAAGTGATTCTGACATCCCAACGCATATAAATCGACAGAACAGTAATTCTCTCCGACAAATTGCGATAACTATTACAAATAATCTTCTGCCATTCAGTTCTTAATGGCAAAATTGCAAAATGTCTTCTCTGAATTTTTATTGCAATTTCACAAAGATATTGAGTACTCGATGATCTACCAGAGATACACTGATTAATGCCGACATGATGCATATACCACTATGTTATGTTTCAAAATGGAAACATTATTTTGAAAGTTATCAAGTACCTGTATTCATATCCAACTAGGCCTATATAAGTGATCATAACAACTTATCTCTGCTTACATGCATGACACATTTGAAACAAGGAAATTAAAACAAATCGAATGTGAGTAGGATCTTGGGCCTATAGTCATAACGATTATAGAATTGAACTAGCATGCGTGATATTGCTGCAGGCGCTAAAAGCAGGTAGAATAAGTTATATAAAAGTACTTTCAAAGCACATCTGAGACGTTATAATCTGATATAATGCGCTAAAAAAAACCCAGAATGTCATTGATACCCGTGTGACCAGCGCCCCAAATTAAATTATGCTATAGGGACAAACGAAAGATTGTGCTGAATTATGCCAAATTGGACCCATTGAAACGGGTCATCAGCTTTTTGGGGTTTCTTTTTACCTCAAAATTCTCTGACAAGCAAAAAACAAACAAACAAACAAACAAAAACACCAAACATTCATGAGCTTTTCTCAAGAATTATGCTAAAGCCAGATTGTGTCATATTATGCTAGGAATAATGCTAGGTGCTCAAATGTCAAAAATTATGTCAGAAAGCATAATTATGCCAACTCTCTGGCAACTATAATAGTGAGGACAAAATTCGGCTTTGTTTGGAGCGTACTTAAAAAAAACCCACGTCACATATTGCATCATCCTTTCGAACTATATAGGATGATGAAATATACATATTTATAATCAGGTCACTGCACAAAAACGGTATACGTTAGTACAATGGGCATTGTATGGAGAGTCAGGTCAATGCACAAACAATGTAGGGGAGACTGGTGTAATTGTGGCCCAGGGTTAATTGTAACCCCTTTGCCTTTTTCTTTGTCGCTAGAAAAACAAACAAAACAAACAAAACAGAATGTCATTTTTAACCGTATTACTAGAGCCTGAAATTAAATTATGCTATAGGGAGAAACGAAAAATTGTGCTGAATTATGCCAAATTATGTTGGACCCATTGAATCGCCGGGTCATCAGCTTTTTGGAGTGTCTTTTTACTACAAAATTCTCTGACAAGCAGAACACCCCCCCCCCCCAAAAAAAAAAAAAAACAACAACAACAAACAAACAAACAAACAAAAACAAAAACAAAAACAAAAACAAAAAACAAAACACTATACCAAACATTCATGAGTTTTTCTCAAGAATTATGCTAAAGCTATGTCAGATTGTGTCAAATTATGCTAGGAATAATAGGCATAATGCTCGGTTCTCAAATGTAAAAAATGATGCCAGAGGAGACTCCCTGGGGGACAACTCAGCTATATTGCTGTACACAAGCGCGACCACAGGTCTTCAAAACACCCACTTAACGCGTTTTATCCATTCGAGTATTTTTGCATGCTTTCTTGAAATTTTACCCCTAAGCAAGAGACTCGTCGCACAAAATCCAGACAAGTATTCGGGAAAATCCTAAACACGTCAAGCGCGTGACGCGCCGTAACCGGCAAAAACTACCCTTTTCACGCGTTTTTTTTTTTTTTTTTTGGTCGCGCTTGTGTACAGCAATATTAGTTGAGTGCTTTTTATGACACTATAGATGCACATATTGACATGATTGCTTTTTCAACAATTTGTCTCAACATTTATTGATTCAATTATTGTTAGCTGATTTAAAATGTATCAGCAATACCTGATATTAGTAATTATGGATTTTCGTAAGAAATTTTCCCAAAATCTATAATATCAATGAGTCATGACCGATAGGGGCTATAATTACCCCGACCCACGCCAATTTAACCTGCCTGACATTAATGCTATTCATCTTAATGGATGTAGTTATGAAAGAATTATGTAAATAGGACCCATGACTTGGCACATTTTCACATTTTCACCTCTTTGGGAGGCAGATATGATATTAGTTTACAAAACGAGTCTGCCTCTCAAACCGGATGAATAACTCTCTATTGTTGTTGTTAATTATTGTATTGTATATCGCATAATTTGTATAACGTATGCATTCCATTATTTGATGAAATGAGAAATCTAGCAGAAATAAATAAATCATATCAAATCAAATCAAATCAATTGGTTTGGAATGGATAGCTGAATATTTTCTCTACACTGTGGTGTAAAATATTCAACCATATCACTTATAAAGTTAATGCAGCAATCGAAAAAAGTTTAGAGGGGGCCACAATTACCCCAGTCCACCCTACACAACAGGCTGCAGTGCAATCAGATCATAGCATTGCACTTAAAAAAAAAAAAGTATAGGCCTATTATAAATACAGAATTCCAGTAGTTATAATATATTTCATTACAATTACTCAAAATATTACTGTATATAATATTAACATTTATGTCCCCTTCGAATTTGAGTGCATGTACATGTATTTCATTTCGATAGTACTGTAGTTTACATTCATACAAGAGTGTATGGGTTTCAGCATTATTATGCTGTATAATAAACATTCAACGTGTATATACACAAATGATATACATGTATAAATATTTACATAGAATATATTAAAAGATAGTATTGTTATGCAACAGTACTATTTTTGGATATATGCTATGTAAATAATTATGTATATATCGATTTTGGTATCCCAAGTGCAAATGGGGATTTATATTGAACCAAGATCATCTCTTTAATTTGTTTAAATGAGCTTTCATAATATTTCTATATTTTGAGGGGTTGTCAAAAAGTATTTGATGACTTTTCATCCCATTCAAAAACAATTACCGAATGTGTATCAATGAGTTTAGAGATATGCACCAATACGTTTTTGAAAATTTCCATTTATTACAAGGAGAACAGTTTATATATAATTTACTATCTTCTGTATTTTGTTTTGCTGCTGTAATGAGTTTATATTGTTACTTAACATCTCTGTTATCAAACAGGGCCTCATGGAAAGACCCGGGTCGGCTCGCTATTCATAAGGACCGCTATTCATTTAACACGCGTTATGGATAGCGGTCCTTATGAATAAGTGGTCCTTATAAATAGCGGCCCTTATGACTAGCGAGGTTACCCCATAAGACCACCATTATTGGTGAAAATGTGCTACCCTAAATATCTGAAATAAAAAAATTAATAAATAAAACAGAATTCAAAATATTGCGTGCAACGAAATCAAGAAAACAAGCACAGACGTGGACTACTTTTCCCGATAATTAAATATTTCGATAACAAGGAAAGAGACTGTTTCTTTCACATATATTTCCTCTATTTTTATGAAATGAAACAGATCAATTGATGAATAAATTAAATTTATTCAATGAATAAATTCTGATTCGTTTCACATCCTGTAGGTATACGAACATAGACGCACATCATAAGATGATTATTTATCTATCTATCTATCTATCTAGTATATCTATTTATTTATCTGTGTATCTGTCCCTTATCATGGAGGTCGTTAGGACGACAATGTGATGGATCTTGATACACAGATTTTCCATTTCTGTCTTCAGCTGTTTTAGTTCGACATCCCTGTCCTATCCAGGTCTTAGTCGGTTTGACCCTCTTTCCTCTGCCATTACTTCCTCTTTGCAAGATTGTGTTTGCCAAGCTATCTAGATGACCAAACCACTGCAAAAGATAACTAGAAAGGCCGTCAGAGGCAACAGACCCACGCCTTATATATAGCGGCGCTACAGAGTAGTTGCAATACTATACTAACGATGGGGTCAAAACTTCAAGGTCACACAGAATTTGCAGGGGTCAACCGATCATCACCAAAATCTATTCGATTCTTTCCTGTCACTATCCGAACATTCCCTGAAAATTTGGTGCAAATCCGGTCACCCGTTCTCTAGTTATCTTGTACACAAACAAAGAAACAAACGAACATACGGAGCCCTTATACATAACCCTGCCGATTTGATCGGCGTGGGTAATTATTCTGATTAAAACTTGCTGTTGAGATGTTATGATGATATTAATTATCAATTTGTGATAACGTTGTCTCTATGCCCTACCATTGTCCTTGGATATCATTGCCGACATTTCGTCTCACTGCCCTGATGAGGCGAGGTGGCATTCAAAATGTCAAGGAATTGTATTTTTTCACCGCAACTTCAGTTTCAAATAGAAGCACACAATCCAACCACAGAAAGGGCCTTTAAAAGTTACCGTTGTACCCCTTGAAAACATTCTATACATATCATTAACCATAGGGTGAACTCGCGGTGATGGTGTGATTGTGATTAGTGAATGACAAAATGGATGTGTTCCCATTGCCATCATGAATGGATAACTATTATACTAAATTTCCATCATCAGAGTGACGGGGGGGGGGGGGGGGGGGGGCAAATGTGATTGTCGCCTCCTGTAATAACTGATAATTAGAGAAGTTGTTTGCACATCTAACATTCTGTTGGCAACTCGAGCCTACGACATATCGTCAATTTGAGCGGCACCCTGTTTGAGCTGCCTGCCCAAAGAAGGTGGGTACACTTATTATGTCACTGCCCTTGGGGGAAAGAAAGAAGGAAAACAAAGATGTAAATCGGATTAATGTAATTGTGATATAATATTAGAAATACGTTATAGAGGAAAGTAAGCTACCCCTGTTTGTCCATCCGGGCCATGTGAAGTAAGTTAGTTATTTGGGAGGGGGCAAAAATTTGTACCGCTCTCCGTTTTGACAATTTGTTGACAGGTTAGATCTTATGCATGCAGAATAATATTATCTGTTGATTCATAATAAGAATATCAAATTTCTTCCTATGTTTTGGCTTCCGATGATGAGATGCCTCTCCAGTTTTCCCCATCTCTACTTTTTTGGAGTTTGGCTTAGTAACTATAAGATTAAAATCACAAATGACTTGTGTGGGGCCGCATTGCGACGGATCACAACTTTTTTTTTTTTTTTAGAATTATGCTAACGTTATGCCAGATTGTGTCAAATTACAGGTATATTCTAGGAATAATAGGAATAATGCTAGGTGTTCAAATATTAAAGAACTATGCCAGATTGCCAGAAAGCATAATTATGCCAACTCTGGCCACTATAATAGTGTGGATTGAATTTGGTCTTGTTTGGAGCGTATTTAAAAAAAACACACCCCACATTCCATCATCCTTTCGAACTATAGGATGATGAAATATACATATTTATAATCAGGTCACTACGCAAAAAGGTATACGTTAGTACAATGGTCATTGTATGGAGAGTCAGGTCAATGCACAAACGATCTTTGGCTTAGTAACAATAGAGTACCGAAGTGTGACGTCATCAAATTTTGATTTTTGTATATCAGTATTTTTAGGACCATATATAGGTAGAGCATGATGGAAAACGTTCACACATCAAATTTGACATGAATCAGTTCATGGTGGCCCAAGGTATGGCTATATGAATATCTAATTAAGCCCCACTGAAGTCAGTGTAAATTGGCCTGGTTCTTAACAGTTTAACACTGACTTCAATGGGGCTAAGGAGGTATTCATGCGGCCATATATCGGGGCCCAATGAGCCAATTGCCATAAAATTTGGGCTCTGGATGTTTCTCACCATGATCCTTTGAGATATGGTATAAAAAATGTCAAAATGAAAAAATAGCTTTTTGTGACGTCATCACTTCGGTACTCTATAAGATTAAAATCACCTATGACTTACTTGTGTGGGGTCGCATTGCGACGGATCACAACTTCTTCTTTTTTTTCTCTCTTTTATTTATTTTTTTATTTTTTATTTTTTATTTTTATTTTTTTTGGGGGGGGGGAGAAAAAAGAACCGATTTTATGATATCTACCTTGCAACAATTTCTTGCCAGACTGATCGTAATTCCGTTTCCATGCATGGTAATAACATTTTTTGTTAGCGCGACGTGACGGAACGGAACAATAGAATGGTGAAATTGTGTAAGACAGATTCAAAGTAAAATTCTATCGAAGTTAAAATTGAAGACTAGCTACGTATCGTGATTTTGGATTAGTATGATAGAGCACATGACATTCAACCATGAAGCTAAGATTTTGGCCCAATCAATTTTTTTTTAATTAGAAAATTGATGAATGGGTGTCGCGCGACAGGACGGAATGCGACGGGACGGAAACTTTTGCACTATGTACAAAATGAATGGGGATTTATTTTTTAAATATTGTCTAACTGTACTTTTTTTCTTTTAAACTATGGTAGAACTAAAATGTTAAGGCACAGGGAAGTGGCAAGCTTTATTGTTAATTCAAATTAAAGAGATAAAAATCAGCGGAGAGGGTGGACACTTTTGCACCATGTACAAAACAAATGGGGATTTTGAAAAGAATATTTTTTATATCATCAAATAGTTCTTTTCTCTAAAACAAGTGTGGTAGAACTAAATTGTTCAGGTAAGAAAACTGTCAATCTCTATTGTTCATTCAAATTAAATGAATAAAAACTTGCTCGCGTTAAAAAAAGTGTACTTACATCAAATGACCATGCAAAATTCCGCCCCGTCGTGCCCAAAATCATTGATACTTTATAAGACCTCAGTCTATAGTATAAACTCCACTTCATCCTACAAAAACTAAAAAGGGGGTCTCAAAGTGCCCCAAAATACAATTTTGCACCAAAGTTCAAATTTTAACCCAATTATAACAGAATATTGCCAGAACTGGCATTGGGCATTGAATAATATTGCACATAGTATTCCAACTCCAAACTTTATTTTTCAAAATGCCCTTGCACTTTTTACTTAATTGCTTTTTCTAGTAATTCCGTCCCGTCGTGCTCTGAGGGCGCTTTTTCCATCTTAAAGGTTATTTTAAAAAAACGGAAAGCAATCATGAACAGGCATGTACATTTTCATAAACTACAGATTTTCAGCTTTCATGAGATATACAAGGCAGACACAAATCTTAAATTGAAAATTTAGAGTTTATGTTGACTACTTTTGGCTCAGACCCACATGCACAAAAAAGTTGCATGTACATGTATTACCTATATCCACTGACCTGATTATATCGAGTTGGGCATCGAATTAGCCTATCTCAAACGTTGGTGGGGTTATTCAAGTTTAGCTGGTGGTCACGATTTATGTACAACAATTTAACATTTTTGTCGAATCGGTATCATGCTTTACATATTAAAGACCTCAGCCTGACCCAAAACAACCATATATTGACGTAAAGCTTAGTAAACAAAGAATATAATTACCCTGGGTATTCACAAATTTTCGTCTCCGTTTATCCATAAAAAATAAAAAAGATATTTTTTTTTGGTCCGCCCCCTCCCTATTGCGTAACAACAGAGGAAACTGCAGGGGTCGCTAGACGCGTGACGACATGTCATGTATACAGCTCCGAGTGCGTCTACACGATATGTCGTCATCAAATTTTCACCCCCCGCAAAGTAGCGTTCCTCAGAGACGGGGCCCTCGTCAGAAAAACCACCGGGGCTCAACATTCGGGACGCTGTTACTCATTCCACAGGAAACGGAATCTCATGAAGTTGGTTTCAATTTGTTCAGAAAATATATAGCTCCCCGTGGATGAATAAAGTGTATATTTCAAAATTCAGTCAGGCTGAGGTCTTTAAGCAGTTGATATCATCATGCCAATATTTATGTATTTTTGTTCCAATTATGCCTTTTTAATTTTTGGTCGTCATCATCATCATCATCATCATCATAATCATCTCCATCTTCTTCCTCCTTATCATAATCACAATCTTAATTTAAATTGTTAGCACAATGACTGACACAATCTATTTCATTGCATTGATCATTATATATCTTTTTCTTTCTCTCGTCACTAGGTATCTAAAAGAAATCACACACAACCACACCATGTGCACATCCACAAATAAAACTGCAGAGAAATCTCATATATAATTCTGATAATGGGATTTAATGGCATAAACAATTTATGAAAATTATATATAACATATAAATGTTGGACTATATCAATAATCAACTAATTTTTTTCTTTGTGTGAATAAAGTGACTTAATCATATTTACATCATTCAATATTCATCATTCATTACATCATAATTATTTCTTGTTAGGGATTTTATAGAGCGTGATCAACAATGCAACTTACATCAAATACTTTGAGGAACACAAAACAAAACAAACAAAATACTACTTTTATCATTTCACTGTTCACTACAAGGAAAACTCAAGGTGCATGTTGGTAATTTATTCAAACTTACATTGAAATGTGTGACTTCATACATAACTTGATACATAACTGAAAACACCACTAACATTTGAATTTCTCATTTAATTTTTTTACCCCATCCTTATTCCCTCTTGCACAGCAACTAGTTGGACTAAAAAAAATGATATTCTCTAAAAAAAAAATAGTAACAAATCAACATCTAACCCATTGCCTACGGGCACCTAATAGTCCCTACACCAAAGCCTGTGGAAATGAGAAAATTCAGTAGTTAACAGGTTAAAATGGCCGAGGAGTGACAGCATTTTCAAAATGTTATATCTACTATTTTATATTGCTGGATCCAAAGCTATAAAAGTTGCATCGAACAGATAAACATTTTAAAATCTACCATTTTGAAGACCCTGTCTCTCCTTGTTCTGTTCAAATGTTGATTTGACACTTCATATTCATAAAACACATAGAATAAATTAATGATTTGCTTCTGATAGGGCATGTAATTAATGATGCTCTGCAAATGAACAACGGTAGTTACATCTGTATAGTGCTTAATGCTTGTGTTTTTAATTATCATTACTGAAAATAATGGATTGGATTAAAAATTTTAATTCTTGATTCATCAATTCTTCAAAAAACAGTATAATTTGAGCAACCAAGATACATACCACATGGGTGTGAACCAGGGCAAAGTGTAGAATATATTGGTTGTTTTATCTTCATATCTGACTTGGGAACAAGTTTTCTATTTGAAAGAAAAAATCTTAAAGCCCAGGTAATAATATGATTGCATGGCCCTCAGGGAGAACAGTATACAATACTGATGAGGCTACCCTGGGTAAACAATTGTTGTTGTTATTATTATTATTAAACATATAAGAAAACTTAAATCTTGAAGGGACGATATTTCAGATATTTGTTACTTTGCCTTAGGGTTGATTTGTTAAATTTCGGGGTGCCTTTGGAAAGCAGGCCAAACCTGCAGTATAAAATAAAGAAGACAAACTAAATAAAAATCTATATTAACAAATAAAGATCAAAAGGTCATCTTCTACTCCCATCATAATATGTCAACGTTTGACACACAAGGATCCTAATCACTGAAATAACATTTAGATAAATGTGAATAAACATCATATCATTCTAAATGCAAATAAGTAAAATTGATTCTTTTTAGTATCTCTATTTACCCCCTCTTCTTTTCTGTTTCTTTTTGAGTATCATCTCTTTACTCAAAAAGTCCAAGTAACAAATGAATACATTTTAAATGAAAATCGGGACATAATTAATGAGAAAGATCTATTCTTCTCCCCTATAGTAACTGACCAAAAAAAAACTAAACATTTTGATTAATGAACAAATCACTGAACAAGCACCATTACAGGTTACTTTTACACTTGCAAACTATTAGCATGCTATCAATACCTATATAAGATGCATGCACATTTATTCATGTAACTTGAAATTCAGCTCTCAATATATATATATTTTTTTGTCATTCACAAAATGAGGTATGCCTAAGATTGAATACTGTTTGTTTGAACTGTTAAATAGAATGTGATAATCTGTTGCAGGGGTGGATTAAGAATTTTGTTACAGGGGAGGCACAATTAACCCGTTGACTACTGAATTCTTTAACTCTCATAGGCGTAATTCAGAGGCCACCCGGTTCCCGTAGTCCATGGGTTAAAAAAAAAAATCTCTCACAAAATCTATTGCAAAAAAAAAAAGTGATAACATTCTACAGAAGTGTTTTGGCTCTTACCTTTGAAAGGGGCCAAAAAAGCAAAGGGGCACATTATTTTGTGTACTTAAAGGGGGTAGTCACCCTGGAATTTATTTGGGTTTTTAACGTACAAAGGTGGCGACTCTCCTACACACAGGGCCTCCATTTAACGTCCTATCCGAGGGATGGAGTGTTTTCCACTGTAACGTACCCTGCGTCTATGAAACAGGGGGAGGGGCACGTTAATACACAACACAGGCTTCAGTCATCTGCCCGGGGTGGATTTGAACCCACGATCTTTGGTTCAACAGGCAGGCGCTTTACCGACTGAGCCAACTCGCCCGGTACAGACAATATCATAAATTTTCATTTTCTTAGTTGTTGTTGAACGAACAGATTTGTTTCATACAGGTTTTATGTAACAGATACATGTATGTGCAATGATTATATCAATGGTGCATGTATGATTGAATATTTTCTATGGAGAAAATGGAAATTTATGGCTTTTTTAGTACAGGGCAAATGGAAGAGGAGCACACAAGATACATCACGGAGTTGCCAATTTGTGTGTGACTGATTACAACTTATTAATAAATTAATAATTATCTTATTTCTCATTGTTTGTTTCCTCAAACTTCCATTAATATATTTCTTTCATTTTTGCTGCTTGACATCCGGGTAGACTTCTGCTTTCATTGGGTTTTAATGGGAGGGAGGGGGAGGGAGCATGGGCCAGTCCCTAGATCTGCCAGTGATCTGTTTGGTGATCAACAACCTCACCCCTATTAAATCTTTGTAATTCACATTTTATCAATTCTAGCAACAACCAAAAAAAAAAAAGAAAAGAGAATTCATGTGAGAAACCAGAGTCTCTGAAAAAAAGCTAACGTTTTCTCTGTTTCAAAGTTTAAAACGGAGTGGATTAGGTGAAAATCTTCTTTGGATGTATCTACTTCTGGTCTAGTACAAAATTAATAATCATTTTTTTCTGATTGGCATTGACAGCTATAAAAAAAAAAGGACAGTATGGGTCAGGTTTATTTGTCTGGAAAGGTGGCCAAACAAATCTAGGTTTTGCCTATAATTACCCTGTTCTCATTTGGAGATTGCAATTTGTGGCTATTCTGAGATTTATTTGAAATAAACAGAACAATATGTGTGAATTGCAAGGCTTCAGCCATAGCACAAGATATCTGTCGATGATGAAGAAATCGTACAAAATGTGATTTCTAGAGGATTCAAGTGTTATACATGCAGTACAGGGAACTGGAGTTTTCTACCCTCAGACTTGTATCCACAAAATCTTTTCTCCCTTCAACTTCTACCAAAAATGCACACTGTACACTTCAGCTACTACGAGTCTATCCTTTAGATCTAAATAATTACTGAAAGGTGAGGTCTAAGACCGCTTAATTAAATGCAAAAATATATCAAATTGACGTATCTGCACATATTTTTATGGTCTTGAATAAAACTGTGTATTATATTCATAAACACACAGTGAACCAGGGATATAAATATATCTTCACCTTGTTTTTTTTCTTCTTTAAAGTTTGATGCCATTTAATATAGACTCTCCTCTGCATATTATGTATACATTCCCATACGCCACGGCAAAATGAAATAACTATGTAGTGCGCCTCACATTTTTGTATCTTCTAACGCACATATAAAATAGTACGCTAAAGGCTTGTTCAAATATGAAGCAATAAACCACCTAATAAAAAACGGTGGTCTTAATGTGGGATTTTTAAACGTTCACATCTCTCTATCTTATAACACACAGGTAAGTGTGCATGCGCAGACACCTTTGCTGCGTCATGCATCTCCACTTACCATTCATTTAATACACACAAAAAATCCATGGTGTTATTTTTTAGGCGGTTTACAGCTCTACAGTATATGTCAACGAGCCTTAGGGGACCTTCGAAACGTGCAGACATTTGTTCCCATCCCAACTAGCCTTTCATTAACACGTATATTGTTTTGATTTTGCTGCGGCAGTTTCCCCATGTAATGTGTGAACGGGCCTCAAATTTCATTGTAATATCATGCTTTCTTCATTTGGCAGCTTCGTTTCTGTCCACTCTGACCCAAATTCACAAAGGAGGTTTAACTTAACCCATGGTTTAAACCTCGACTGTTGACTAAAATAAGCATAAATAGCCTGCCCATTGGACATTTGGACAAGCGTGTATGACGCTTAAATGGAGCTTTAAACCATAGGTTAAAATAAACCTCATTCGTGAATTTGGGTCATAGATGTGAGATTGCATCTTTGCACTTTGGAATTAGTATTCTCTTTGGTCCATCCTGGGTCTATCCTTGGTCTATCCTTTGTCTAGCCTTGGTCCAAGTTTGGTCCATCCTGGCCTACAGGTCCTCTTGCTCTGTGACCTCTCGATGTATCCCTATCAAAGATGGTACAGATCATTTCTATCTAAATGTAAGAAAATACAGCATTATCGTGAAATAGGCAAGCACTCATTCACTCTGCACAGAAGCACTTCATTCGTCAAACAAGCACAATGATATCTTCTTTCCATCTCCACAGACTTTGCACGTAAGTGCGTGCGTGTGCACTGAATGAGTGGTTTCTTATTCCACGACATAGCTGAAAATACTTCAAATCCTTTCCTTGTTCATTCTCTCTCTCTCTCTCTACGATTTTCAGTAACTTTAGGCAAACACATTACAGTCAGACCAGGGAAGTGTGGTCAGACCCTGATTTATTGGTTGATTTATTGATATATGTTTTTTACATCACTTGGGATTTTTAGAAAATGCACAAACATTCTGAGGAACATATCGTCTGTTGAGAGCCAGAAGGGCGTTAAATGTGTGTTAAAGTATATGAGTTAACGTCCTTCTGGCTCCAAACAGATGATATGGTTTTGTGTCCTATTAAAGAAAAGAGGTTCAATCATAAGTAATGGTGATGTCACAAGTTCTAACCTCATTTTCATTTTTTTTAATTAAAAGAGGTGAAAGCTCCTATTTCTCAATATTTCTTTTATCATATCACCACTTTTCTATCTCCTGCTCTGCATGCATATACCGGTAAACTCTTAAAGAAAAGGTTGAATTCTGGGAAAGGTGAAAAAATAATTTGTGAGCTTTCTCATTCCTTTTATGTAAGTTTGGAAGAACATCATAGTAGAAATGTCCCCTGAAAAGGATTGCTCTTCAAATGCACCCATAATCGAAATATGACGAGAAATAGCTGAAGTGTTCAGGATGAACATTCATGCCAACATGTGTGTGCAGTTCCACATAACAATTTATGTATGCAGTGCATGTGCTTTTCAGCGAGATTGGGTCAAATTCCTATCATTTTAAATGTTCCAAAATCTCACAGTATGCACCAATTCTTATGTGAGTCTCGACATGATCAACCTTTCCCCATTGCTTTGAGAAAGTTTCTATCACAATGTAATCGCATGACCAGAACTCAACTTTATCTTTAAATATCACTCTTGCTCCAGGAAATTCACTATGACCTGGCTGCCATGCAACATTAGCTCCCTGAGCCCTATACCATCCTCTGTAATGGACACAATTTTCTTGACAGAGATTGCCTTTCACTTGATTAGAAGCATTTTATTGCTTAAAAGAATTACACCCCTCCCATATGACCTGAAACATGCTATGGTGACTTTTTCTAAAGCCTTTATTATGTCAAAGATACAGTGCGTCCCAGAAAAAAATGAAACCCTAAAATGAAGGGTTATTGTGACCACACTATGTGATCTATGACAATATTTATCTATATTTCATAAACTAGAAGTATCATGCTTTTAAATGGTACCTTGATGGCATCCATCCGTACATGCTTTACCGAGCAGCAGCATTTTGAAAATGACATGTGATAACTCAGTTGTGCTGGATTTGGGTAAAACCAAGGAGGTTCAAACAGATGGAGTCATAACAGACAGCCTCCCTTTGAAGCGAGCCATCATGCCACCACAACAAACATGACAAATATGCGCTCTCCGAAAACATTCTTCGAAACGAGGAAACAAATCAAATTCCGCTTAATTGCATAACCATAGTTAAGTACAATGGAGGATATTCTGTTATAATGATAATTAGTTTTTGCAGACCCAAATGTAACTTTAAAAAAGTGCACATGAACGATATAGCAAGGTTCAAGCGAACATATTTAGTGCCAAAAATACTAGATTTGCGATGACAATTTCTTGACTGGGCATGTGTACCCACTACTTTGGTTGGCTACATTTCCTAGAGCCATCTTTCACAATGGTAATATATGAAATTTAATAATCGGAATTAAGCGGAAAGGTGTTAAAATTCCCTTTTTAAAGAGGCATTCATTTGTGACACTTTTAAGGCTATATCTCAAAAATTGTTCATCCTGCGGCAGGGGAATTTCTCTAAACATCTCTAAATCTTTCCCATTTACTTTGGCGGCATCAGACATCGCTTCAAAGACTCAAGTCAGTTGATTAATTCAAATGTACATCCTTTATAATCTGCCAGGTGTTTGCATTATTTATCGTTAGTTGAGACTCCATCTGTTTGAACCTCCTAGGTAAAACCGTGAAACATTAGGATCATATGCAAACTGACTAAATTTAAATACCAGCTTTAAGAGATTTGATACGTGAAATTCCCTTTTGTGATGGCATAAATTGAATCAGAAATTCATAAAACACGGGGCAATAACCAATTTCCAGTGGCGGCAGGGGCATACACCCCCAAAATTTCCAATATCAATAAATATCTGTTATAATAAGATGAAAAAGTGCCCTTGCTGTGATGGAAAAGGTGCCAGTCTGATCCCGAGGTGGGAAATTGCCATAATCTTGATATTTTTTCTGCCTTATGTGCCCTTTGTACCTTGTACTTCCATTTGATGACAATGGGAAGTGTCACTTAATTTACTGTTATGAAAAATATAACCTTTCTGTCCATTTCGTTCTTAAAAGAAATTTCACTTCAGGAAAATGCAAGAATTGCTTTTCATTTCGATAGCAGGTGTACCATTTCAATACAAAACATGTCCTTTCTTTACCCCAACATCAACCATCCTTTATTTTATGATGAGGGCATTATCTTACCTCTTTATTGAAAGAAACAGATGAAGACAGTTTTCTCAGAGAGATTTAAAAGTCATGTTGCATTTAAGTCATGGTAGCATGTGATCCTAATGTTTTCACAGTTTTACCCCAATCCGGCACAACTGAGGTTTTACATGTCATTTTCAAAATGCTGCTGCTCAGTAAAGCAAGAACGGATGGATGCCATCAAGGTATCCCTTCAGAGCATAATACTCCTAGTGTATGGAAAATAGATAGTTACTGTCATAGAGCACATAGTGTGGTTACAAGGACCCTTTGTTTTAGGGTTTCGCTTTTTCTGGGACGCACTCCAGGTTTAGGGTTGGCTATAGTGTGAGATCTGGGGTTGGAAGTTAAGAATTTGGTTAGTGTCAGGTATCAACTGCAGAACAAGCGTCACCAGAGGATGTGTCTTAGATCCCCCCTCCTCCCTACCACCGCAAGACCACTTCTGGGCAATAAAACTAATTACCTCTGGACGGGATAAGGACGGATTAAGGCTAGGATTTAGGTGACCTTTGTGAAGACGATCTTGATCTGTGCGGGCTTGATTTAGGAGAAGTGGCCTCTGAATGCCTACATAAGGGGAGATAAAAAATAAAAATAAAAGAAATAAAACTTTATAGGGATTCTTTATTTTCTTTTTTTACTAATCCTTTGAAAATTAAATATGAAGAAAATCAAACAGTTTTACTGTATATCACACTATCAAAAGTGGGAGTAATTAACTAGAAAGAATAAAATCTGGAAGGAATTTGAAATTGCAAGCACATGTTGTAACCAAAAAAATAATTCCTGTTTATGGAAAAAGGGAGCTGAACATTTCTGAATTGAATAACAAAAGATGTTTCATGTGGAGATAGCACAAGAAACAAACCACTTCTACTACATTATTAATTCAGAGTCTTGTACCAGATGTCTCTCATGCAACATTAAATCATTTGGGAGAAAGGCATGGGAAATGGGTGGGAGAGGAGGGAGATCAACATTTCTATGGCAATATACTGAAATGAGATTGGACAAGGAGTAGATGTGTCCACCGAGTCACCTGCAGAAAATCTTCAGACTCCAGGCTTTTCTGATTTAGCTTCACTTACAGAAAAGAAAGACTTTGGACAAGATTTTCTTGTCTTTGACAAAATATACAAGGTTTTGAGAACAAGATTGCAGCATGTCCATAAACGGTGTGTGTAGACCTAGTACCTTCTTGTTCTAAAACTAAACAGCAAGAAAGATAGAAGCAAAGTACAAGAAAGAATAAAGAAATAACTGCTAGAAAGTCAAGGTATACTTAAGAGTAAACATGTACATATTTAATGAGAATAAGAAGTCTTTGTACACTGAATGTTTACAAGTAGGACACTTTTTTCCACTAGCTTCAGTCCCTTTTTTTTATCTGAACGCTCAATATCATGCCCATCAAAGAATAATAAAATATGGAAATGGTCTCATGGCAATGCATCTCCTCTCCGCATCACATCACAGTCTTTTAACAACGAAGGCATGGTATAATCACATTGTCTCCTCATAAATAACATCACGTACAATAATTGGCAAAATGAACCCCTTCCCCTTGCAATTCAAGTACTGACTCATTAAACAAGAAATCAAATTACAGTATTTGGAACTTCAGCGGAACATCTTGCTTATTCTGGAATATTGATATCAACTGTGTATGCCTTTCCATTGTGTAATATCATTCAATGCTTATCAATCAACATTGGAAAAAATATACAGAGCTGTACAAATATAATTATCATATATCTATATGCAAAATTCAAAGTGACATACTTAATCAGATTGGCTGAATCTAATCTTTAAATTGGCACTCAAAACAGAGACAGAGCAGAAACTGTTCGTAATGGACTTAGGTGTTAAAAGTAGACAATTAAATATTGAATTATGATAAGAATGTGCTAATAACGCCAATATCAGCGGCAATTTAGTCTTTCAAAATGCCATATTTTCAAATTTGTTAACACAGTAGTGTGATACACCAAGAACATAATATACATTACTCTTGATTCGGATGTTTTGACAGAAAATAATACAAAAATAGGAACAAATTTTGAACTTTAAAAGCAAGGGAATGTTTCAATAACAGTACAAAAATACCATCTTCTTATTCATTGTAATGTGGACAACCAAGAAGGAGAAATAAATACCCTTATAATATTGCAATATTCAAAAGAGTTGGACAAAATGTCTACGGCTTAGATAACAAACATAGATATTTGTTAAAATAACCCAAATGCTTTCGTTTCCTACATAGGCTTAATAGGCTTAATTTGCTTTGATTTCATATAAGAATCTGAAAAGATTTTATGTAGCAGCATAAAAAACAAGAAAAGAATATCATATCAACCGCTCCTCCCCCCCCCCCCCCCCAATCCTCCATAAAATATTTGATCACATTAATTTCCATAATACAGCCATAACATCTCTTTGCATAACAGGAACCGTTTTTAGTTGTATGTCCATCTGAATATGTAATCAAATATAAATACATTAGAACCCGATCTAGCAACCACCTGTTTATAAAGACCACATTTTTTGTTTCCTGAATACAGTGAAACCTCGTTATAAAGAACACTGTTATAACATACTCTCGTTATACAAGGTAATTTTGCTGGTCCCACTTCTTTGGATTCTTTCGTTTTTTAACCCCGATATAACAAGGTTTCGATATAAAGAGGTAATTTCCTTGGCCCCAAGGAGTTTGTTATAGGAGCCTGATCGGTTAGTCACCAGCTTTTTTCAAGGGGGGGGGGTGCCTTTTGGAAAAAAAAGACAAAACTTACCAACTCCAATGTCAGGCAGTGGTGCTGGTGGCGCAGATATGAGCTGTTCAACACTACACGATAGTGCATATAGCCAGCCCTTTTCAAAAGACACCCCCCCCCCCCACCCGGTCTGTATTTAGTTGAAGAGAGCTATTTTATGTTTCATTGTGAAGGGCATCACTGAAGGAGTTGAAATTTGATAAAATTTGGTTGCCATGGTCGCCTACTAAAATTATAATCCACAAAATATTCAATGTCAAGGATGGACAAAATGCCTACTCTTAACCGATCATGCTGATAACGAGGTTCCACTGTACCCTATTCATACCGGCAACACAGAACAACATACCAAACAAAAATGACATTACAGCAAATAGCCAAGAATCAGGCGATTTGAAATCGATTTGAACCAGGTTGGCGGTGCGAGTGAGGTATTAAACAGATGTGTCTCTCATCAAAACAATTATAAAGTTAGTGCTGTAGCCCGCAACCCCAAATCCTGGTCTGCTCTGGTTCGTTAACTTCTAAAAATCCTTACCGGATTCTGCACTGGACCGGTAACTCATTGAGGAACACAGTTAAACCTTTCATCACAATTTTGACACCAATAAATGTCTGTTCTTTTACTTAGAGGCCTTTGTAGCGGATATTACATTTCACTTGAGGCAAACGTGCATATATTCACATATTGACATAAATAGATTAGAAAAATACACTTTCTGAGAGATAAAAGATGACAAAAGGTGAGCATTTCTTTGCCAAACAAGAACCTTTTTTAGTTGAACGTCCATCTGAATATGCAAACGAATATAAATACATTAAAACCTGCTCTAGCGACTGGTACCGAGTTGAACCCTATTTTAGTTTTAGTATGCTTCTGGTTCCGAGCTACAGCACTATCATAAAGGAACACGTGCATCAAGACCATCTGCCTTTGAGGACCAGATTTCTTGTCTCCCTTGAGTAGTCTTTAATTGCAGGTCTCACTTTACTTGTACCACCTAATAGGGTATGAGCTCACGATGACGACAAGAGTTTGCCACATGGGTTGTAACCCCTTCACCTTCATGGAAATGATATCACGCAGTATCAACTGGCATATGGAGTACATGTATATCTAAAAACATCATGAAGTTTTCAGGAGAGGGCGCCACAGTGCCAGAGAGAGGATTTCAACTTGCTTGCAGTCAAAACATGATGATGGTGGCCTAGAGCTCCTCTTACAAATCAAATATAAGATTAAACAGACTCTGAAGAAACACTCATCAAATTAGGTACGATTCAATATCATCTTTTATACAAAATCAAAATCTCAATTCTTCCATGGAATGAATAGTTCATAAAAAATGAAGTTAAATCTGCTCCGAAAATGAACATAGCCATGTCATAAATGCAACATCTAGTACAAATATTTTACATGAAAATATATTCTATCTCTATGATTACTTTCTAAAAAAAATCTTCCTTTTCATAGTGCATTTGTTTCAAATCCAAGAATGCCCCAAAACTTATTAAAAAGTTACAAGCAATCACACACAAACACATGATACACTCAGTCTTAATATGATTTGACTTTTGATTAAACCACTGAAAAAAAACAACTACATGTAAGTAACACAATACAATTAGTCTTCTGTATTATTTGCTGGTGCATATGATATTTAATGCATTCATATTTTGTGCACACAATGAAACGGTTGAAAGGCCTCCGTTAACCTCCAGTTTGCCTATTCATGTTTCGTTAAATTCCATCTTGTAAACATGTGGGGCATACACGTATAAGTACTTACTGTTCACTTTGGAAATGCAAATCACTACCAAGTGCAGAATTTCCATGTTCATATAAATGATTTTTAAAAGAAAATGTTCCCATATGCATTAATAATTAAAATTTTAATCCTTTCTTTTAAATTTCATTTTACTTCTAAACAAAATGAGAGAAATTCTGCAAAAATAATTTTCATGATTACGAAAAAATAAGAGAGGAAATTTAATGCACAACTAAATTAAATATAAATGACTACATTATTTTTGTTTTGAAAATGAAAGAATTAACTTAGAGGGATCATTAGGAAGAGGTATAATGATGATGGAATCAAATAATATATTATTCACAACAAACTTCTATTTTGGCCCAAATATGAAAGAAAATCTTAAATTAAGTGCAATAACATTTCTGTGATCACAGTTTAGTCAAGATTTTCAATGTTCAGTTAGCAAAGAGCATATCACATAAAAAATAAATCAAACCAATTTCAATTACATCTATTAAAATTATGCAACAAAATAAACTGCAAATTTATACTGCCACTTTTCTTAAAAAAGCAAATTTGTACAATTTCACAAATATTCTAGGCACATTTCCTTTTATAAAGTTAGCATTAAACTGATTTCTTTTCTTCTAATCATTATTTTTTTATGACCTTTTCTATACATACTTTATTTGTCCACAGAATAGACAGACATAAAAATAAGAGTACTAAATAAATAACTCCTTCACACAAACAGCTCTTTGATCAAAGGGCAATTCCAAGGTAATGGATGGAAGGACATTCAGATACAGTTTGTGTGTGATTGTCCTTCCGTTACCGTGGAATTGCCCCAAGCATGAGGGGTGACTTAAACACGAGTACAACTTATATCATACATTCATCTTCCTCTATCAAAATCATTTTATTCTCTTTCTCTTCAAAAAAGGAAAATCTGTGTCAACGGGTCTACTAAAACGTAGAAAACAACACATAGCATATTGAAAGGGGAGGTTGAGTTCCAGGAAAGGTGAAAAATAATTTGAGCTTTCTTCTTCCTTTTATGTGAGCTTGGAAGAACATCATAGAAGAAATGTCCCCTGAAAAGAATTTCTCCTCAAATGCCCTCATATTCAAAATATGAAAAGAAATAGCTGCAATGTTCGGGCTGAAGATTCATGCCACATGTGCACATAGAATCATATACCCATTTCTGTGTGCAGTTCATGTGCTTTTCAGCGAGATTGAGTCCATTTCTTATCATTTTGATGATTCCAAAACCTTGGCATATACACAATTTCTTCTGTAGACATGATCAACCTTTCCCAATTGCTTTGAGAAAGTTTCTATCACAATGTAATCTCATGACCAGAACTCAACTTTATCTTTTAGTCAATGAAATTAGAGCACCAGTACTACACCATACTCAATCAGATTTAAAAAGTAAATAATAAACATCCAACTCTGATCATGTGAGAACTGCAAAGAAGGCATTTCAAAATCTGCTGCAACAGGGTGGACATGGAAGTTCAAAGGTCAATCTCCCTCCTCATCATCCTGATACACGAGAATCTGGTATTCGTTTCTTTTTAAAGACCTCAGCCTGACCGAATTTTGAAATATACCCTTTATTCATCCACGGGGAGCTATATATTTTCTGAACAAATTGAAACCAACTTCATGAGATTCCGTTTCCTGTGGAATGAGTAACAGCGTCCCGAATGTTGAGCCCCGTCTCTGAGGAACGCTACTTTGCGGGGGGTGAAAATTTGATGACGACATATCGTGTAGACGCACTCGGAGCTGTATACATGACATGTCGTCACACGTCTAGCGACCCCCTGCAGTGTTACGCCATAGGGAGGGGGCGGACCAAAAAAATTATCTTTTTTATTTTTTATGGATAAACGGAGACGAAAATTTATGAATAACCAGGGTAATTATATTCTTTGTTTACTAAGCTTTACGTCAATATATGGTTGTTTTGGGTCAGGCTGAGGTCTTTAATGCTTTGCTGTACATCTTTCAGAAAAAAAAAATTGTATTGCTTCCTTCTGATTAGAATCCAATGTAAAAAAAACCCCTGAAATATAATTTGCAAGGGCTGTACTCAAGTCAAACTAACATTTTCAGCGATATTAAAACCAATGAAAGGATTTTTTCCCTTTCTTTTAAGTGACAAGGGCTCTTTTAATTTCTTTTCTAAGAGGCTTCAAATGGGGTAAGGGGGGGGGGCAGGGGATGAGTGGAGTTGGTGGGCGCTGACTTCACCCTTGGCTGGACACGCCATTGACATGTCCCTGCTATCATATGTATTTCATGGACATTTTGGAGTAGTCATTTTACTATCTTCTCAGTCTTTTAAAGACCAATCAGCATCTTCCATTTCAATTTCTATTTACAAAAAATGAAGCTTATTGAAAGTTTTGGTTTTGATCATACAAAATAGCGATTGATATTTAAGTTTGTTTGTAACTATTAAGTTTATATTTAGGTATCCAAAATGAGAGACTGACAGACAAGCAAAGTGTTTGGTATTATTGTCGTACTTACAGTACCATGCACAGCAAATGTACCTTGGCACGCCAGTAATAATTTATATTTAAGCATTTCCATATTTTTGAGTATTTACACATGGCATGCCCATGGTCAACTTGAGGTGCATACTACTGTAGCTGGTAGCAAGACAGTGACTGCTGATTCCAAGAAAATGGATTAATTTGTAAGTGTTTCAATATAGTCTCGTCTGTTGCAGGTCCCCAATTTATTAATTTTCTAATATAAAGTACTGGCAAAACTAAACGTGTTCATTCTTCAAATTGACCATTACTTCAAACTGAGACATAATCTTTCATTTTGCAATACATAGCAGCCATCAATGAACCCTAGCTTCAAAGGGGAACGGAGATTTATAAAGAGCACCATATGCTGAAGGACAAAAGAAAATACCTGTCTCAAATCAGAAACCCCACCGCTTTTCTCACTTCGTTTTTTAAATACCTCGCTTGACTTCTTGTTGACACGTAACGAAAAAAGATAGGTAAATGATATAAACGATAGAAAGAATGTGGCGGGATCTAGCAATTTATCAAGGAGACATGTAGTAATAGAGAGCAAATATTGAAGCTGCCACCCCCACCCCGACCCCGACCCCAACCCCCAGACGTATTAATGACCTTTTCTGTTGCCAGTATTCTGATCTTCTCTGCTTGCGCTTCATTTCTGAGATCTTCTCGTTGAGTTTTGCGGTCCTCTCTTCCCTCTCCTCCCATTTTCGTTTCCTCAGTTCAGTATGCGATTGACTGTCTACCACTCTGCAGGGGGGGGGGGGGGGACAAGAACAAGATTGCTTATGGTAATATTTCTTAAGGACCATGTCTTATAAAATATTGCAATTGATATTGAACCCATGTTGAGTTGCGATCATTTCCAATAAATCGCAACTCTTTACCAGACAGGGCTCTGATGTGCGGGAAAAAAAAACACATATAAAAACAAACCCACGAACAAAGCTACATGAATAGGTCATTTAATGCTTGCAAAGTCAGCTAAAAGTCAGCAAACATACCTGCATGTACATGCTATTGCTAAATCATGGTACGTGTATAATAAGTCTAGTAAGCAAGAGCATCCATTGATTCTTTCCCAAACCATTAGTCAAATAAATGGAGAAAATCCATATTAAATGGAGGCCATTTGTTTTCACTTAAACAAAGGGAAGATTTTCACGATTATTTCACAAGTTTCGGTACAACAGGTTAGTTTTGATTACATTAGAAACCCATTAAACCCTGCATTAGTCAAATAACAAAAGGAGGGGATGCACCTGAGTATCATTGCTAGTAAGCAAGAGCATCCATTGATTCTTTCCCAAATCAATCCAATTGTAACTAACGGAAAAGCAATCAAACTATCAATATTTAGATGTGGATAAACATAAAAAATAAAGGAAATACTTTATTTTCCTCCACAGCTCTTTAAAAAAAAACATTATGCAGTGAAATAAACAATAAATACAGGCCTTTTGTTTTCACTTGTGTTTTGGAAAGATTATCATGGTATTTCTTAAGTTTCTGTATAATAGGTTAGTTTTGATTACATTAGACCTATTCAATTTTCCATTAGTCAAATAAATGGAGAAAATCCATATTAAATGGAGGCCATTTGTTTTCACTTAAACAAAGGGAAGATTTTCACGATTATTTCACAAGTTTCGGTACAACAGGTTAGTTTTTATTACATTAGAAACCCATTAAACCCTGCATTAGTCAAATAACAAAAGGAGGGGATGCACCTGAGTATCATTAAAACCTGAAACAATTCTTAAGTTTTATTTCCCATTCTACTTCCGTAAGTCATTAAACCATCTTTTAACTTACATAAAAAATCAGATTACATGATTCTAAGAATAGCAAAGACTTCGAACCCAATTCTATTCATCTTTCTATAATTAATCTTTGAATATCTTATTAGAACTTTCAAACACAGAGGGTTGTTCTTTGTATTTAATTTATGAGACATATTGGAACAAAGCTTTCTGCAAACTTTTTCCAATTAAAAAAAAAAATTGTTTTTTAAAAGTTAAATGTGCATTGAAATCTTACCTGAACTACTTGACTTAATATTGTCAGAAAATAGTTTTAGAATACTCACAAAGTGTTTGAGGAAATTCAATTATAAGAATATCACTATCATGTAGACTTCCTAAGACATAAAATGATCTCATCTGGTCTCAACCCAGTCATCTTTATCAACCATCCTGTATTTCTTTAATCATAGTTTAACCTAAGACCAAATCATGAGTAGTTTAAGATAAAGAAAGGTTGACTATACTAGTAGCTGGTTTGAATGAGAAGAGATCCTAAAGCCTTGACCCAGCTCATCCAAACTCTCCCATCTAACCTTGAGTTTGTTGGTGGGTTTGATGTTGCATCGCCATCCACCACCGACTTCTTGACACCATCCTTCATCCCGTCTTTCATTCCGTCCTTCTGTCCATCCTTCCTCTCATTCTGCATATTGTTCTCTTCAGCCTTATGTACCACTGTCTCTCCGTCCACCATGGATTGGGGGCGTGAGGAGGGCCTCTTGGGAGGCAGGGGAGGGGGTATTGACTCCACGTCCGAGTTATTCTGCAGGGAGGGGATACAAAATATGAATTCGATATTCCCCGAAAGTTTTTACAAAATCATGCAAATGTAGATTGGTGCATAAACACCTAATTTCTAGCCTATCCCAAGAGCAATGCAAGTAAAATTGTGTTTTCTCCAAGAATATATTTGATACTAATTTTTCTATGCCAAAATCTACTATTGCAATAAGTTAATGATAAGGAAGATATATGCACTCGATATAGTTTTGACAGAAGATTTAAAAGTAGAAATTTTCAAATGTCACATGGAAGTCATGGTGAAATGGCTGCTTACATGGTTTCAAACCAAGGACAACCAATTACAGACCAATGCTATACCAATTAAGCCATCGCAATTCCTCTAATTATAATTAATAAATGAGGTAGTTTTTACCTTTTAACTGTAATCATTTAGAAAATAATGGGTACCGAAAATAAAACTGGTAGGCTACCATTAAGGAGCTAATGATCTTTTATACCAAAGGTTTAATCATTGATCATAGCATTAAGGTCCACTGGAGAAGTCATGTCACTGTAACACCACATTAGGGTTTCTTTGTCTGCTATTGTGTAATACTGTTAGCACTAGAAAATGCAATGACAGTTATCAACAGTCAATGTATTTGCTAAACAGACATGCTCTCATATTTGTACAATCTCAGAAACGGCTCATCAAAATCAGACTTTATCAAAGAGGCTGCTGACAAGATTTGCCATAAACTGACATCAAACTCAAAAATGATTATGGGTGAAATTTATTATCTATTGCTAAAAATACAAACATGACTTTGAGGTAGACAGTCTTACTTCTACAGTTAACGAGCCGAGGTCATCTCCCCTTAATATGATCTTTGACCCTTCCAGGATGGCACAGTAGGAGAATCGTAGCTGCTGCCAGGTCTGGATGAGACCCTGTCGGTACCGCCTCATGTCCAGTAGCTGCTTCCTGACATCCAGCCCTGAGGTATTGCCCTTCTTCTCAATCTGTAGGTTCCATCAAGATAACAAACAGAAATGTCAGTATGTGGGAAGCTACAATATTTGGATATCCATGTCTGAGGTATTGTCTTTCTTCTCAATCTGTTTAAGGTCAGTCAGAGATCGCAAATATAAAAATCAATATGTCAGAAGCTACAATATGAGGGCACATGACATTCACATGGGTGAATACATAAAATGCATCATAAATGCCGCTGCTCGTGTCGTGACCCTCTCCAACAAGCACAGTCACATTACACCAGTTCTCAAAACACTTCATTGGTTGCCTGTAGAAGAACGAATTGTTTTCAAGATTCTTCTGTTATTATTTCACTGTATACATGGGTCTGCTCCGCAGTACAACATTGGTTTGATCAAGCATTACATTCCCTCTAGACTGTTACGTTCTCAAAACTCTGGCTTACTTGTTATTCCTAGGCTTAACACAAAGTGGGGGGAGCGAACCTTCGCTCATGCTGGGCCGTCGATATGGAATACTCTTCCTCAAGGGATTAGAAATAGCAGTTCTGTTGAAGTGTTCAAAAATAATCTTAAAAAGTATCTGTTTAATTTGGCCTGTAATTGATTACCATTACCTTTCATGTCCTTACCTCTCCTATTGCACTTTTGTGATGTATTTCATCTTTTGCACAAGTTGCGCCTTGAGCATTTGATCATCAAGTGGATTCGGCGCCTTATAAATCTTATATATTATTATTATTATTAAACCAACATTTAGTGTTGCAAAGGTTCTTGTCATCCAGTCAGGGTGTAGGTCTAAGACATACTACATAGCTATCAAGACAGTTGGTGCGAATGTCCTGCCAATTTTTATCTTTCCATGACCACTCAAGGTAGGACAAATCTCAGGTTGGGCTTAAAAAAACTGCAACATGACAGAATAATAGTTACTCAGAATCATCTACAAATATATCTTGATCAAGACAGTACTTGCATTTACAGGCAAATCATTATTGAATGTTGTTTTTGTTAGAATAATCACCAACATTCGGGCCCAAATATTTGGAGCAATGTTCAATCTACTCCAAGATTACATTTCGTAATAATGGCATAAAGCTTCACATTTGTGTATTATTACTTGATAAAGATATATTTGTCTAACTCTGGATGACTGTGTGGCGTACACAAAGTCAACATTCTGTTCTACTCACCTGTACGAGGCATGTATCTACCAGACACAGCGTCCCTGATCTCCCCACCCCTGCACTACAGTGTATGACAGGAGGACCCACGTTATCCACCAGCGAGCCCGATCGCCTCACGTGGTGTAGGAACTGAAGGAATGCTGCAGGAGACTGGGGGACACTGAAGTCTGACCAGCGGGTGTAGTGAAAGTGCAGGATCTCTTTGGTTTGTTTTGACTGCAAGGGATAAAGAGGATACAAGAAAAGATGTGGTAAAACTGTGCCAAATGAAATGTAAGAACTGAAGGAATGCTGCAGGAGACTGGGGGACAATGAAGTCTGACCAGCGGGTGTAGTGAAAGTGCAGGATCTCTTTGGTTTGTTGTGACTGCAAGGATTCAGGGAGAAAGAATAGAACAAGAAAAGACAACTTTGGTAACTGATTGCCTAATCACGTGCTGCAGGAACTGAAAGAAAGCCGTGGGGGAAATGGGGAACACTGAAGTCTGACCAGCAGGTGTAGTGAGAGTGCAGATCTCTCATTGTCTGCCGAGAGTACAGCATGTACAGAGGATAAAACCAGGTGACACTTGGGATTTGGTTACTGGACGAAGGGACATTCTCCTGTGGTAATGGCAAACCTGCTGCAGTGACCACCTTTTTTGTTTGTTTCCACTGAAATGTTTTCCTCACTGAAACGTGTACACAAGGGACCTATACACAAAGACCACTCATATATGGGTATTCTAGCGTAACGGACATGACAGTCGGACCATTTTGGGGTTATTTAAGACAGTTTAATCAAAACCAAGAGTCCTAAAAACATATTTTAGTAACTGAATCAGACACATTTAACTATCAGGGACATACACAGCAAATTTCACAGTACATCACTGAAGAGAAAATGGACTCTTTGTAACCGTAACGGACATGACACTACATGTCCAGCAGTGGAGTCCATTTTCTCTTCAACTATTCAGTGATGTACTGTGAAATTTGCTTTGTATGTTCCCGATAGTCAAATGTATCTGATTCAGTTCCTAAAAGATGTTTTGAGGACTCTTCAATTTGATTAAAACTGTCTTAAATAACCTAAAAAATGGTCCGACTGTCACGTCCGTTACGCTGGAATGGCCCTTTTATGATTGCTTCTTGTTTTTCTTGAGTGATCTCTCATAACTTGACTCTGTAGCTACACAAGGGAATTATATTGCACAGTATTTGTTTTCTGAAATCTTCTATCAGGTATCATCATTGCTATACAAAGCAAAGAAATACCAGTATGCAAAATCTAAGTAGAACCTATTCCAGTCTCAGAATTAACTATCTGGTAACATTCTGTATCTATCACAGTTTGCAACTGCATGCAATATAATTGCACTTCATAAATCAACATATGGAGAATGTACTCTGTTATGTGCTGTATAACTGTACATAAATGCAGCTAATGGTACAAGGAACACATAACTCATTTCGAGCAAGATAGACATAAAAGTTGCAAATCATAGCATGAAATCTCTAACTGTCATTTTGGTTTATGGCTTTTATAACAGAAGCAGATCATAATGTATAATTACGCTATTGTGATTTCGATTATGGGTTTTGCGTGTGTTACGTGACTACGTGAGACATCAAAACTTCATTCGTGAGTGAAATGGCCAAACAGTAGACAAGATACTCCTATGAGTTCTTGGAATCTCATGGCACAAAGTCTCACATAGCTACTAGTCTGCATGCACAGACTCTATGGCACTTGAAGACAAGTATTGTGTCTTTGAGTCAAGCCTATAAACCAGCTTCACAAGAACACAAGAACAACTTCATCATAGTTGTGTCTTAATGATAGGCTACAGGACCTATGTTAATATTCAAAACTGAATAACAAATGTAGTAAAAACTGAAACAACATCAACAACAACAAGTTAGTTTATAATACACCTTTCAAATCCTGTGCTTTCATCATGAAGGACAAAGGTCAAAGGTTTGTGCCTGAAAACCGAGAAGCCGTGCTCTATACCATGTACATTGGCGGTATTCTAGAACATCTTTTTTTTTAAAGATTTGTTTTATATACCATATATGTTAGGTATGTGATATGAAAAAAACATGTTTTATCAAACTAATAGATGTTATTTCTTAGTTCAATGATAAGAGTGTAAACATTTCCATGAGATTCCCATGCAGCACAGGAGACACATTGAAATAACAAGATAAATTAGATGAGTATGTGTCATTAACAGTATAAAAGGGGTAAAATGTCTGCAAGAATCTTTAATAACAAGAAGATAAAATTTGGTCTCGAAATAGTTGACTATTGTCTAGTTTAACCCTTTCAAGACAATTTTTGTTGTTTGACTCAATAACTTTTGATTCAGAGCCCTAAAAAATATACTAGATGCATGAGTAGAAAGAGCAAAAATTTCTGCACAAACTGTGTCCATTTTTGTTGCACGACCATAATTTATTGTATTTGATAGCAAGACTTTTAAAAAGGATAATAAGCCTTAAAATCCTTAAATTGGCAACAAATTGAGAGGTTCAAAATCATTCTTGTTTGTCAAAATTGGCAATTTTTTCAACTTTTCGACGAAGTTCTCAACCATCTACAGTATGTTGTTTTCAAAGACATTACATTTTATCAGAACCACGTTGCATTAAAATAAAAAAAATTTTGTTGCCAATTTGAAGAACAAAATGTAATGATTGTAATCAATTTAGCCCTTAAATAATACTTATCATGAAAGAGTTAACATAAATTTCTAGATAAGACAGGAACTAAATATTTATTTCAATTTTCCTTCCTGAGAATAAACAGAGGTTAGGTCTCGAGTCATGATTCATTCATTTACAAAGTATAATTCTCGTTTGTCATCATTACAAGGATATGGTGAGACTTTTCCTCATCAGATTAACGGTTAATGTTTATTATTCACGGTATCCAAGACCACAGAGCTGTGCCGCAATTGACATGGCAACTCTGTATGTTAAGGTAACATCACCAACAGGGGCAGTACCAGGATTCTGGAAAAGAGGGGGGGGGGGGGGGGTGGCACAATGGGTTATCACATTTTTATGTGCTAATTTATAAATACACAATTAAGGGGGGTGGGGGTGGGGAAGGCACGTATTTCAATTGTGTACTTTAAGGTATGACACATAACATGTAAGGTTTTTAAAGGGGGGCAGGGGCTGGTTGTCCCCCCTCCCCTCCCAATCTGTTACTGATCACCAGCACTGGGTTGCCATTATCTTTGCTTCAAGTACATAGAGAGTATTTCCCTGCAAATAATATCATTGAACATTCCATTCTCACATGTATGAAGAAGTACAAGATTTCTCATATAACTTTACAGAGGTGGTGAATATTTTCCCCTATAAATCATGCTGATGGGTTAAGTTCTAAGTTCTAATATTGTGTCAAACAGTCGTGGTTCCCTATAACTTTTCAGAGCTATACTTTTCTGATTCTTTGAACAGCAGGGACATGAGAATAGTTTTACATCTCGGAATTCCGAACATTCTTGAACATCATGTGACCAATGTTTGTCACAAAAACCACTTCCTCTTCATTATAAAGTTTGAATAATATGCTCAATATCACTGAAACAATAAAGCTTACAAACTCTCAAAGTGTATAAATAACCTATCTTTTCAGTTCTTGGTTTTGATTTCATGAAGTGGTAAGATGTAACCAGTGAAAGTGTTGAATATTCTATTTCAAACAGGCTAATATCTTGCCAAAGAAAATACCAAGCAATGTAAAGCAATATTGGAAAACATCATGTATATGAAATAAAAAGACAAAAAGGAGAAGAAAATGAAACAGAACAGAAAGAAAAGAAAACAAACTAAATCAAAATAACTTACATTTGCTATGCCCATGCCAAGACAAAGCCTTGGCTTGCAAATTCAAAATTGAAACTTATAATCATGTGTCAAAAACATGAAAATTGTAACTAATTGTTTGCGAACTAAGATATGCAATTATAAATTTAAAACAAATCTTAAATACATTTGATACGTATCATCAACTGAACATACAACAGTTCTCTTTACAAAAAGAATGTATGCTACTTCACTGGTTCAGGCAGGAGTGAATTACATTTTCATTTTCTACACAGACCCGTTGCCATGGAAACATACTGCCTTGATTCACCCACCTATGAACAGAAACAGGATATTGCTAAAAATGTTGGTTCATTAAACTTGAATTGGGTTCATCCCTTTGTCCCTTTGGAAAAAGTTATGAATAACACTAGTCTCGACTCAATACGACCATTGCGATCATATTCAAACTAATATAAACAATACAATTTCCTGCGGATTATAAATCTATTTCACAGTAAAAATGTTGGTTCATTAAACTTGAATTGGATACTTTGTCTTCTTGAACAACAAAAAGATCATGTATAATACATGTACACCAGGCCTAGTCTGAACTCTACATAACTTATGCAAAAAAAAAAAAAAAAAATCCAAGATAACATTGTAATCATATTCAAACTAACATAAACAATACCATTTCCTGCGGATTATAAATATATTTCACGGTAAAGACGTTGTTTCAAGAACTTGAATTGGATTCATCCATTTTCTTAAACAAAAAAAAAATCATGTATAATACATGTAGATCTAGTCTGAACTCTACATGACTTATGCACAAAAAAAAAAAAAAAAATCCAGTAAACATTGCAATCATATTCAAACTAACATAAACAATACCATTTGCTGTGGATTATAAATATATTTCACAAAAAACGGTGGTTCATTAAACTCGAATTGGATTCATCCCTGCTTTCTTGAACAAAAAAAAAAAAATTATAATACATGTTTACTAGACCTATCCTGAACTCTACATGACTTATGACCCCCCCCCCCCCAAAAAAAAAAAATCCAAGCTAATATAAACACTACCTCTTTCTGAAGATTTTTCAACCTGTTTATGCTAGAAACATCGGTTCATAAATGAGCATTGCAATAATTTTCAAGCTAATATAAACACTACCAATTCCTAAAGCATCAGTCCATTAAACTTGAATTACGTTCATCCATCCTTTTGTTCCCTTGAAAAGAAATAAAAATATGAATAACACATCAGATTTAGTCTGAACTTCATGGTTAAAATAATGGTTAATTTAACTTAAATTGGATTCATCCCTTTGTTTCTTTGGAGGAAGAAAAAAAATCATTTATAATACAGTCAGCTTTATTCTGAACTCCATATGACCAATGCAATAATAAATGTAATAATAAATGTGAATTGGTTTCATCCCTCCTTCTGTTTCCTTGGAAAAAAAAATTATGAGAAACACATCAGGGCCCTGTTTCACAAACTTGTCATCAATAACAATTTGCAATTACTGTTATAAGCTACTGAAATCCTTGCATCTGATTGGCTGAGAGCAAATTTGTCATAGAAATGTGGCAGTTGTTACAAGTTTTATGAAAATGGGGACCAGATCTAGTCTGAACTGTACACATGTATGGCCACTGAAACCATATTGATGCTAATATAAACACTATCAATTCCTCAAGTTTACAAATAATTTTACGCTAAAAAAATATTGGTTAATTATACTTGAATTTGGTTTATCCCTTTGTTTCTTCAGGAAAAATAATTTGTAATAAGTCGGATATATTCTGCACTCTACATGATCATTAAAATCATATTCAAGCCAATATAAACATTACAAATTCCTGCAAAGTTATGCTTTTGTGCTAAAAAACATCAGTCCAATGAACTTTAATTGGGTTCATCCATCCTTTTGTTTCCATGAAGAAAAAAAAAACGATGCTATATGATCACTGCAACCATCTACCAGCTAATATCAACACAACAAAGTCCTGTAGATATTTATTCTACATACATATGCTAAATACGTTGCTTCATTAATTTATTCTTTAACCAACTATCCTAAAATTATCACTGATCTGCTTTTCTCATTTTCAAGATTTTGTTCAAGCTAAATAGATACGAGAGTGGACATTCCCTTTAATAATGCCCTTAAAACAATTGTCAAATGAATACAAACTCAACTTCACATGAGAGACCTGGCTTTGTGTCAGAAATATCTTCATTTCAACAAAACAATCCCTCAGACCACAAGCAGTCCTTGCACTACCACGTAATTAACATTTCCATGTGGGTTTTCCCTCACCATCTAAATTCTTACAGTTGGAAAATCGATGTGTGTGAGACTTTTAAAGGAGAATTAACCCCTGAGTACAAATTTACTTATATTGAAAGGTGTAGTATATTCCTACTTATTGGCCTAAATCATTTTCCAATAAGATATCAGAAAAGGGTATAATAAAGATATTCCAACACCCGGTATCGTCTACTACTCATTTGCATGGGGGCTGCCATTTTCTTGCTGATTTGGATTTGTACATGAACCATTGAGAAATGTTCCGGTCAGGAAGATATTTTGAATCCAAGACCTAAATTGATTTTCTTCATTACCTAAAATCCCATATGTGACGAAAAATATAAAGTGGGTGTTTACATGATTTATAAAAATTAAATCTTTATAATGATACTTTTAAATTGTCTGGTTTTGCTTAACAAAAATCTATTTTCTTGGGTTTGCCAAACAGAGCAGAGCATAATATATGCAGCATGCATTCTGACTTTTCAAGTCCCATTATCCGAAAGCAGGTGAATGCATAGTTTGCCGCTATAGATGCTCAGGGAAGAAGCATCCATAAAATTTGAATTAATTTGCTCCGTCCATTGCGTCACAGTATCTAGAAAATAGATTTATATTAAGCGAATATCGATTTTCAACAGAAATATATAAGGAAATCTTCAGTTTAAAAATAAATTGACATATCTATTCTATATTTTAAATCTCAAATGGGTTTTTAATTTTGAAAAAGGCAATTGGGCATTTGGATTAAGAAAATCTTCTTGTACACATAAAAAAAATGGCAGCCCCCATGTATTGCTAGCAGACGATACATATTGCTAGCAGATGATAAATTTTGCTCAGAAAATCTTGATTCGTATCGATCTCGTATATTTTGACGCGAAGCCATATAGTCTAACAAGTAGGAATAAATAACACCTTTGAACACTATCGTCTTTATTGTTTGAGGTTAATTCTCCTTTAAGATATGTGGTCAAGTACCAGATACCTATTTTTGTCCGTGATCGTGATCGAGGTTTTTGAGGTGATAAATGACATATCTAGAGTAATTATTCACACATGATGAATAACAATTTTCCTCTTATACATTTTGTTTACATTAAATGAGAGAAGTGTTATAAAGAGACAAAGAAAGCGAGAGCACAAGACTACAACCAAAACATACATTTAAATATGCATGATTGACAGGATAATAAAGTAACATGTTTAGCAGTAACAAAGCATTCTTTGTTAAGCTCTATTCTTTATTTATTCATATGGCTGGAAAGATTGATACAGCACCTTTTTCAAGAATTTCAGCGAAGAAACTCAATTATTAGTCTGCTTTTGTGTGCTACATGTATCTTGAGCTACCGGTAAACAACTTGAGAACACTTCAGGCAGTTTCCTTGCAGAAATATTATTGTTCACTAGATATTTCCTGAAATTATGTGGACAAGAACGTCAATTTTTTGTAAAGTATCATTGCCAAGAAACTATATCTTGAACTAATCCTGTTTGATCAAATTTAAAAACACAAAATCACGAGACACTAGAACATCATCCTTTTCCCCCTCATCCTAAAATATATGTTTATATTGGCACAGAGAGGAGGAACTTGCTTGAGAAAAAGAACACTGATCTAGGTATTTCCTGAAATTTGATGCAATGTATTAAAGTTTCAAATACTATTCAAAATATAGATTGTGATTACAAAACACAATTTGGTATACAATGGATGAATAACAGATATTGAAAAATTGTAATTGCAAATATCCCATTTAATCACTATAAATGTTTCCCTAGGAAATGAAAGGGTAAACAAAAACAACAACCATGTTTATGGTATATATGAGAAAGAATGCCTTTCTCATTTGTAGAAAATAATTAATTGATGATGACAATCAAATATAAATCATGAAGTTAAATTATGAAGTTAAGGATTCATCACTACACAGTACCATGAGGAATAAAGTTCTCAGTAATATTTCAAAACTGATGGCACATTTCATTCAGTTGTAAAGAACTCAATGATTCATGCAAAAGCACTTACAATCCCACACAATTGCTGGTATTCATTGGGGAAAAATATTCCATAAGAAATCAATTAAATAATTCATTTTGGATGATTTGCTTTACAGAAACAACGGTCACTGCAATAATCATTATATTGAAGGAACATCAAATTCCATTCTGAGAATTTCCAAGCTTAAATTATAGTGGAGTTTTGCTAATGAGTCGTTTCCAGGAAATTGTATTTTCAACGTGAGGCAGGGAGACTGCACTTTATAAAATATGGGGATCTGAATATGACAGAAAGAACGATATGAACTGAAATGCAAGCATATCGTCTGTTTGGAGCCAGAAGGGCGTTAAGTCCCAACATTTGCACAGTGTTAATGCCCTTCTGGCTCCAAACAGACGATATGATCTGTAAACAACGAAACATGGTGAAGATGGATGCACATGACCGCAACCAACATCAATTTTTTTCTGTAAATCCATGTTTCGGGGAAGGCGGAATTTCATTACTCATGAGTCATGTGCATACATGTACATATAAAGTACAGGTATATATAATATGACTTAATGTCTTTCTGCCTCTCAGCAGATGAACATAATGTATGCACATAACATTGCCATTTTGGTTTTGATGCGTGCAGGTGCCACCGTGCCATGCACTAATCAACATATATCTAGTATAGTGCATAATACACAAAAGAATCTCTTTTACGCTAGACACTCAAATTGAAGGCTATAATAACAGATGACAGAAAGCAGAATTCCAAGAATTCTGGGTAATGCATGGCAAAGCCTCAAACACCATTACGTCTAGTGCCGCTCTTACCCAAAAAAAAGAAAAAAGAAAAAACCTAAACCTAATATTTTGATGCATTACTGCATTTTATTCTGCTCACTCCCTTTCCAAGAATGTAATTGAACAACAAGTACAAAACAGACACAATTCATATTTTACTTTCCATTTTTTTTTCAAACTGCAAACTAAATGTGCCATTTTATGAATCTAGTGCGTTACAGTTTTGTTGTTTTTTAAATAACATTGATACATTCCACATAGACCATTTCCAAGAATGTTATTTTTATAGTAAGTAATGTACCAGATGCAGTTCACATTTCACTACTTTTAACCCGTTGACTACTGAGTTCTCTCATTTCCATAGGCCTACAGGGCCCACCCAGTTCCAGTGGCCAATGGGTTAATGTTATACAGTGAATGGGCAACTGTATAACAATAAACTAGTATTCATTACAATCATAGTGTACACCAGCAACATATATGATCCCCCTTCTTTAGTTATCCCGATGTGTTTGCTTTGAAATATCAAATTCGCTGAAATCTCTCAATCAATTGAGGGTGCATAAGAACTTATCATTGAAACCTCAGGGACATTGATCGCATATATTTTTAAACAGTATATCAACAATTACGATAACATAAAAAAGATAAAAGTAGTACTCCACTAACTAAAACCTGCATTTAAAATCTTGATTGCGCATTGATAAAAGGTACAACTAGGGGCCAAAAAGTTATTGATTTATTGATCTAAGGGTACACAATTGATTTGTGTGGTGCAGACAGTTCTCAGAAAGCACTGATCTTGAAGATTGTACTTTGACATTTAACATGCTTCTATGCTACACCACAGATAAGAAAATCCTATAAATGTTGAAGACTCGTCCCACAAAAGAACACTGACAATGCAGTCTAGGTTCAAGTATGAAGATCTATATCCCTGTAACTTTTTTTCTTCTCTCTGCAGCATATTGTATTTGTGTTGGTCATAATTCATAACAAGAGCCCCAGGGGGCACGACGCTCACCTGATGTGGATCAATTCATATCTGGTGCATGTTCTCTCTAGCACCACCAGGAGATATGTTAGAAATTGAAACAACTAGGAGAATGTACATGAGATGATGTTAGAAATTAACATAATTCCCCCCCACCCCCATGGTCTACTTTGGATCCCCTACCCCTAAGCATGATTCCTAACAAGTTTGGTTGAATTCCGATCATGTGTTTTGGAGAAGATCAGAATGTACATTTCGCCTGGCAGCGCCCCCCCCCCTTCCAGTATGTTACCCCCACAGGGCCCCTATAGGGCCACTCAGATAAATTTCATGAACAACATTCATTCTTCATCTATAAAGGTATCTCCATACACAATACCAAGTCTGAGCTTTGCCTGGTTCTGGAGAAGAAGATGTTTGAAATTTACATAGCTTTTACAATTGGGGGCCTTCCCCCTGGGCCCCCTGGGGGCCACATGTCCCATTTTAGCAACTTTGGGTCCCCTACCCCTAAGGATGATTCCTACCAAGTTTGGTTGAATTCCGATAATGTGTTTTGGAGAAGAAGATCAGAATCTACATTTTGCCTGGCAGCGCCCCCCCCCCCTCCAGTATGTTACCCCCACAGGGCCCCTATAGGGCCACTCAGATAAATTTCATGAACAACATTCATTCTTCATCTATAGAGGTATCTCCATACACAATACCAAGTCTGAGCTATGCCTGGTTCTGGAGAAGAAGATGTTTGAAATTTACATAGCTTTTACAATTGGGGGCCCTCCCCCTGGGTCCCCCTGGGGGCCACATGTACCATTTTAGCAACTTTGGGTCCCCTACCCCTAAGGATGATTCCTACCAAGTTTGGTTGAATTCCGATCATGTGTTTTGGAGAAGAAGATCAGAATGTACATTTTGCCTGGCAGCGCCCCCCCTCCAGTATGTTACCCCCACAGGGCCCCTATAGGGCCACTCAGAGAAATTTCATGAACAACATTCATTCTTCATCTATAGAGGTATCTCCATACACAATACCAAGTCTGATCTTTGCCTGGTTCAGGAGAAGAAGATGTTTGAAATTTACATAGCTTTTACAATTGGGGGCCTTCCCCCTGGGCCCCCCTGGGGGCCACATGTCCCATTTTAGCAACTTTGGGTCCCCTACCCCTAAGGATGATTCCTACCAAGTTTGGTTGAATTCCGATAATGTGTTTTGGAGAAGAAGATCAGAATCCACATTTTGCCTGGCAGCGCCCCCCCCCCTCCAGTATGTTAACCCCACAGGGCCCCTATAGGGCCACTCAGATAAATTTCATGAACAACATTCATTCTTCATCTATAGAGGTATCTCCATACACAATATCAAGTCTGAGCTATGCCTGGTTCTGGAGAAGAAGATGTTTGAAATTTACATAGCTTTTACAATTGGGGGCCCTCCCCCTGGGCCCCCTGGGGGCCACATGTACCATTTTAGCAACTTTGGGTCCCCTACCCCTAAGGATGATTCCTACCAAGTTTGGTTGAATTCCGATCATGGGTTTTGGAGAAGAAGATGAAAATGTAAAAAGTTAACGGACGACGCACGACGCACGACGCACGCCGCACGACGCACGACGCACGACGCACGACGCACGCCGCACGACGCACGACGCACGACGCACGACGCACGACGGACGACGGACAAATTTCCATCGCAATAGCTCACTCGAGCCTTAGGCTCAGGTGAGCTAAAAATGGACAAAGTTAGACCTAACTAACCTTGATGACCTGATTCATCTGACACTAAGTGTTAACTTCATTATTCCACAAACTTATCAAATTTTGCTCTGTGAATGCAGGAATAGTAACTATCTCCCATATGCAATTCTCAACACAAAGGAATTTAATTTCCATATATAAAAGAAGCATTTGTTCGCAATCTTTGTCCAAGTTGTCCATAATTCCTCCTCGTAAAATATTGCATTGTTTCACCTTAAGGTGGGGAGCTCATTTGAAATTTTATCTCCCAACCGAAATGCAATTCACACCCCGGGATGAAAAAGTAACCAGAAATCTTGTTAACATCTTACACCTCGTCTTGGCATTCAAAGCCTCTATTCGCAGAAAAGCGCTTCCTTTGGGGAAATCTTCCGAATTGAGGTCTTTCTCTCTCTCTGAAAACCTGCAATAAGGACAAATCCCCCTACTGTAGCCAAAGGCCATAGATTTACATGTACATAGGTAATAAAGATGGGAATTACAGTACAGCCCCTAGATCTTAAAGAGAAGGTTGAGTTTTGGGAAAGGTGACAAATAAATTGTGAGCTTTCTCATTCCTTTTTATATGTTAGCTTGGAAGAAGATTATGGTGGAAGTGTTCCTTCAAAAGGATTGCTCTTTAAATGCCTTTGTATTCAAAATATGACGAGAAATAGCTGAAGTGCTCGGGCCGAACATTCATGCCACATGTGTGTGCAGTCCCATATACCCATTTCTTCATGCAGTACAGAAATTATTTTCAGTGAGACTGGGTCAATTTCTTATCATTTTGATGATTCCAAAACCTCACAGTATGCAATAATTCTTATGTAGACATCTAACCTTTCCCAAATGCTTTGAGACAATTTTGTTTTCAAAATGTAATCGCACGACCAAAACTCAACTTTATCTTTAAGTGATGTATGACAAATTTCCAAGAAAGTTGAATAAAACACAAAAGAATTTCCGTGAAGGGATCCGTTCAGAAACTAGGAGATATTTTTCAAGGCTTTCTCGTGCAGATTGCAAGGGTTTGCAAGATATATTCATTTTTTCCGGGAAATCTCATTTGCATTTCAAATACAAATACATATACTTACTTCAGGTGAAAAAAAAAGTATTAGTATTGACATAACATTCTGTAAAAGTTGTAGTAAAATAAAATTTTATAGCAAATCAAAGTTCTCTGATAAAAGCTCATCAGGACCAAGCTATTTCTTTCTTTAACCCTTTCAAGACAACTGACCACATTTTGTGGTTTGGCTAAAACTAACTTTTGATTCAGAGCTCTAAAAAATATACCAGACACATGAGTAGAAAGAACAAAAATTTCCACACATATTGTGACCATTTTTGTTGCATGACCATATTGCGTTTAATGCCAGGAATTTTAAAAACAAGAATAAGCTTTAAAATCCTTAAATTGGCATCACATTAAGAGGTTCAAAATCATTTTTTTAAATCAAAATTGGCAATTTTGAAAACTTTTCCCCAAAATTCCTAACCATGTTTATTGTTTTCAAAGACATTACTGTACACCTAATTAGAAGCATGTAGCACTAAAAGAAAAATATTATTGTTGCAAATTTGAAGAACAAAATGTGATCAATTTAGCCCTGAAATACTTCCTATCCTGAAAGGGTTAATTGGATTCTTATCGGCTCATGATGAATTATTTCAACTTTATTCTTCCCCTGAAGCTACAAGTATGTGTAATGTAAATGTACCAGTGTTAATGTTACCTTTTTTATTTACAATGGAGCTCTTTTGTTATTTTTTTCCAGAAAAAAAATATATATCACAGGTTCACAGGGGCAACTTTTACCAATGTATGAACTTCATTTTGGGGGTTCTTTTTGTGTTCTCTTATCCCAGAGACAATATCAAAAGTAATCTTTCATCAGAGAACTATTGAAATTATGAAGAAAATATTGAAATACAAATAACTGAAGAAGGAAGTAGGGTTAGGATTATTGTGGAACAACATTATACCAAATAGATCTAATTAAGAGTGAAATTTCAGTATAATGAATTTTATTTTTGTAGAAAATGAATGATTCTAATGCCCTTGATACGAGATATGCCATTTTTTAAGATCTCAAGTCAATGCCACAATAGCATAATAATTAAACACAAAAGTAATAATGTACACATCTTTATCTTTGTAGCTAAGAGAAAGAGAGAGAGAGAGAGAGAGAGAGAGAGAGAGGGGGGGGGGGGGAGAGGGGTCCAAAGATGGTGGGTAAGAGACATATACTTTTTTCATATTCACTGCCAAAAGTGGATTTAGTCTGGACTAAGTCCGGACCAAGTCAGGATCGATAGATCCGCATCTCAAGTCCCGCTTGCGTTCATACTTACAGCAGCTAGAGTACATCACATCTGCTATGCGCTTTTGTTTCTGTGGTTGCATACATGCCATGTCTAATAATCCCCCGCTGTCTCTTTTTTTCCCTGCTACCATATCATAAAACATACAGCAAACACATGTAGAGAGGATATCTCGATCCGCATCGAGTAGTGCGGATAGCGTTCATATTACAAGTAAATCCACTTTCAGTCAGGACTAAGTCTGGACCCAAACCTGCTCGAGAAGTGGATCAAGAAGTCTGGACCAAGTCTGGACTAAGTGCAGAGTGAGTGATGCTGATAGTGTTCATAAAATTAGCCTTTAGATCCCGACTAGGTCCAGACTTACTCCTCTTCTACCACTAATATGAAAAGGATAAAAGAGAGGGAGAGGGGGAGGCGAGGAAAAATGAGAAAGTGGGCAAGTAACGATCGAGGACGGGGATAAAAAGTTATATGAAAATGAAGGAGAGAGAGAGAGAGAGAGAGAGAGAGAGAGAGAAAGAGAGAGAGACAGAGAGAGAGAGACAGAGAGAGACAGAGAGAGAGAGACACAGAGAGAGAGAGACAGAGAGAGAGAGAAAGAGAGACAGAGAGAGAGAGGAAGAGAGACAGACAGAGAGGAAGAGCCTGAAGGAGCTTCTCTTCTCATATGGAAGTCAAGGAAGAGCAGTGATCTTTCTAAAAGACTATATCCCATCAACAAGATGGAGTTTATCAAATCAATTATTAATGCAGCTCTCATGCTTGGGACAGCCTCGGTGCTCCGCACACCTGGGAAACGCTATCTGCGATGGAGAGATTCTTGGAAAACCCTTTCCACGCTGCCATTAAAACCTTGCATCAGGGAGCGCATTAGGCGAGTGGGCTTTGCAGTGAACTTACTGATAAATGGAGTTTGGTTAGCCATTCTCAACGAAGAAGCTTTTATTAGAAGGGTGAAGGGAACTTTGAACATATGTCTTTGACATTGAGCTCTCATGAATCAGAAGCCATGTTGAATCCTTCATGATAAGACAGACAGTATTTTGACAGAAGATTCTCATTTTCATGTGAATGATATTGATATTAAAACATTCATGAACAATATCCATCATGAGTATCTGTGTTGTATATAATCCTTTAGCACTCCCTTATTTCCAATTTGTGAGCTATCACTGTATATTACAAATATAAAGAGCATCTATGACCTCACGTTTCTAAAAATACTTGGAAGGTAAAGATATAATTAATAATCATCCAGGCATTCAATACCGTTTCTCAGAAATTCACAATAAGCCTGTGTCTGGATGTACTATTTCTGGTTGAAATACATGTACATAGTATAAGTAAATGATTGAATTGCATTTTTCTAGGAAAAATGTTTCAACAAATAAGAAATGTACTCTGGCATTTGTTCTTTTGTTCCATTCTTTTGTTTCCTTGTCGGTGTAGTTACACTAGAACTCCTACGGAAAATCTTGTTTAACCTACGCTGTGTCATATTATAGGTATTGAACAATATATGTATCACTGCCATTTAAGGTACATGAACTATATGACTTTTGAAAATACATTTTAAAAAATATTAAAATCTTCATGGTTTTGGTAACTACAAGTATTGTCATTATTTTGAGTGTGGTTTTCAGTTTTAAGATTTCTTTTAAAATGACTAATCTCTCTATAATATTCATGATTTTAATGTTATCTACTACAGTACAAATAAAATTCTTATTATCCTTCAACAAAAAAAAAGTAATATTAGTTTATCCCTTATTAAATGTTTATTATTTTTGTTAAAGCCTTCCAAGGATGTTTTCATTAACTTTGGAACAAAATGATGCAGCTAGGACCATGTCAATATGTTGAATAGTACCTAACAGAAATCTTGGTTTAGTGTTTTCCTCCTTCTTTTCTTTCATGAAAGTGGTCATTTATCTTATCTGGTGACATTTATATTTCATAAAGGGATAAAGGACACATCCCTAATACAAAACAATATTGAATAATAAATTATCTATCATATGAAAACTTTGGTGTTGTAAAACCACATCAAATTATTGTCACGAGAGCGATCTGTCAGGACAATCACACCCCTCAATGCTTCAAGTCACGTCGGATTTATTATATCGATATCCTCGACATAATCGTCAAATTTCCCAGAAACGTTCATGTTTAATCACATGGACAAGACAAGAGCATGATTTTATTGATGACAAAAATCATTCATGACACCGACCCACATTGCAGATTTTGCTGCTGTTTTCATGATGAATGTTTTGTAGCTCTTGTCAAAAGTTTACATAGGGGATTTACAGTCTTTGTTGAAGTCTACATGTCATCGTGTACAGTATGTACAAAATCTGAAGAGAATGATACTGTATTACCTATTATTGTGACAAGTGTTCTTTATGCTGTTTATGATTTGGTATGTTCTTACATACATGTACATGGAGGAGCAAAGGCACTTTTGTGTAGTAAAAATAAAACGTCTATCTTCCTGAAATAACTAATCAAGCAAAAAAAAAAAAAAAAAATTGCAAATTTTGAAGAAATGGGGAAAAATAAAGATTTTATTTTTTTATCATTGAAAACCACAAGAAAAATAATGATAATCTGTTTGGTATTAGTAGTGTATATAAAAGTGGGACAAAACAAATAATCTCAGAGGTTTGTATCGTGAATTCCTTCTCCAGTCAAATATCAAGTACACGGGTATATGTAGTATGATAGTATCCGAGATAGAATATCACCCATTTCTTTAATACACTGTCAGATTTTAGAAATCCCACACTCTGCCTACATACATTCATGACAAAGCTTCAAATACCCATGATTATTGACAGACTTGGGTAAAAAATCTGTGTTACTTCCACGCAACAATTCCTTCCAAACCTACATGGACTGGAATAACCTTTCAGAACTTCTTAGTTTTAAAGAAGAAGAAAAATTCTTTTGCTGTATCCAGCAGTGTTGGGTCCAAGACCAGACGGTCCAAGATCAAGATCAAGATAAAGATCAGACAGTCCGATATCCAGATCAAGATCGAGATTAGAACATCTGAGATCAAGTATGTCCAAGATCAAAATCAAGATCGAGGTTACTGATGCCGATCTCGAGACTGGTCTCGAGATCAAGATTGATCTTGAGGTACCCAACACCGAGTCGTGCTTTCGCCGATTGGTGAACGATTTTAAACGCTTTTTCGTTTGATAATTTACGTAATAACAATGTTGATCTCGAGCGATATCGATCGAAAATTCCGAGAACAGAAGCTCCGAGATCAAGATCAAGATCAAGACCAACACCTTCGAGATCGAGAACAAGATCGAGGTTACTGATGCCGATCTCGAGATGAAGATCGATCTCAAGGTACCCAACACTGGTGTCCAGTGTACCCAGAGGCAAACAAATCCATGGAGGAGTATGGAAATCAAATCAGTAGTCTAATTGGAGCTTTATTCATGCTTCTAGTTGCTATTCTAGGAAATCGTCTTCATCAACATGGCTTCCCAATTAATTTACTCTTCATTCGTTCTGCCTCTTTCGCTTTATTGATTAAGTCTGGGTTTGAAGAAGACTGATCAATTGATTATGATGTAATGCAAATTAGAGTCATTTTTCGTATGACTCGGACTAATTCAAATCAATATCGGCAGAAATTTAGGCAATGTACATTAAGTGGAAATTTGTTAATTATTAATGGGATTTCCAGTTTGGGACTTAATATGGTCTGTCAGCCCATGCCGATAACTCAATTTGACATTAAAGACCATTTTTCTATCTTATGAACGAGACAGTACATTATAGTGTCATTTTCAATCATTCTGATGCAGACTACAGACTTCTTATACCACATTCTGTCTCAATAAAATACTGTAAAACTAGATATTTTTGCGTGCATGAAACTTTCGTGAATTTTGCGAGTGGTCAAGATTCACAAAAGTTTCTGGTTTTTAATATAGTAAAGCATGCACTGAGGGTTTACTCTGTACAGGGGTTACCATAAAATCCTTGAATATTTTGAAACCTTGATGTCTCCGAAGAAAAATCTGAAAATTACTTACTGCTAGAATAAAGTCTAGTGGTATTGGTCGTTCACTTTAACAACACTGTAGTCAAGCTTCTCAAATATTTTCATCAGTACAGCGCAAAGAAAATACATGTATGAAACAACATCAAACTATTTCTGGTTATCCATTGGGTTGTTAACTATAGCTTTGAATAAATACTTAATACTGGAAATACAAGAGGATTTGGGGGAAATGAGGGATAAATGGAGGGGAGAATATGTGCAGAAACATGAATGGGGATAGGGGAACTACATAGAGGACGAAATAATGCAGGATACTATTGATGGAGAAAGGAAATGAGAGAGGAAGAGTGAGATGGTAATCCAAGTAGGAAGACAGAGCTGACTTCAGAGAGAGAGAGAGAGAGAGAGAGAGAGAGAGAGAGAGAGAGAGAGAGAGGAGAGAGGATGGTGGGAGTAGAGGGGAAAAGACCAGGGGAGTGTTTCATCAAGCGTTTGTCAGTGATTTTTACCGACAAATTTGCTCTCAGCCAATCAGATGCAAGGATTTTAGTAGCTAATAACAATTGTCAGTAAAAATCACTGACAAAACACTTGCTGAAATACTCCCCAGGGCCCTGTTTCAAAAAAATTGTTAACAATTACAACTGCCCTATTTCTATGACAAATTTGCTCTCAGCCAATCAGATTCAAGGATTTCAGTAGCTTATAACAATTATTGTCACTTGTTATTGATAACAAATTTTATGAAACGGGGCCCAGAAGAAGAATAGACGGTAGGTAGGAAAATGAAAAAAGATAGAAACAAAGGCACAGAAACTAATGTAAAACCAGAAATTTTTGTGTGGATGAAACTTTCAAAAGTTTCTTGCTGCAAAATTGGCTGTCATTAACAATTTGCGAAAGTTTGATGTCGAAAAATTTCTGGATTTACAGTACATGCTAGAAAATGTAGCAGCATGGTGACAAGGGAAGAAGGAGAGAAGTGAAGATGGTGGCTGACCAGGGGGGTGTTTGATAAAGCTGTTCGTAAGTTACGCACAACTTTACGCATGACTGGTGATCAGTTCTTGTGCTATATGATTGAGAATCTGATTAGTATAGCACCCAAGAACATGTTCCAGTCGTTCGTAAAGTCATTCGTAAAGTCATTTGTAACTTTACAAACAGATTTATGAAACACCCCTCAGGATGGGGAGAAGCGAGATGCTACAAAGGAAAAGGATGCGGGATGGGTATACATCAGATGCTGGGCATAGGACAGAGGAGGTATGGATGGTGATAATGGAGAAGAGAAAAGAGAGAAAAGAAGAGGGCTAATGATGATTCATAACGGGACATGCTGTATGGATAGACAGAGGATGCAGAATAGAGAACAGAGGGAAAATTGTATGGACGATTAAAGAGGAGAAAGAAGCAGGCCTGCAGGATGGAAAAAAGGTAGATGGAGGATGAGGAGATGCCTTATAATATACAGAGAACAGACTGAGATGAACCATGAGTGATGGAGAAGAGAAGATGGGGACTAATACAGAATGATGAAGTAAGGATCAGGCAGAACGAGAGAACAGAGAAGAACGTAAAGTAAGATGGTAGTACAATGAAGCGAAAACAGTTATTAAACTCACAAGGTCTCCTAGTAAGAGAGTTCTGACAATACAGTAATGATGGCTCTCTTCACTAATGATGCGGAAGAGAAGAGCAAAAGGGGGGAGTGCAAATGCGGTCAGATGGAGTAAGGAGTTTGCAGAAAGGAAGGAAGGGGGAGAGATGAAGGAGGATAAATGCCACACGGACAAACAGAAAGTTCTTTAACTCACCTCAAGGTCTTCTAGTAAGAGTGTTCTGACAATGTAGTAATGATGTCTCTCTTGTCTGAGGTAGGTCACTTTGAGGAGGGTATCCTCATACAGAAGCTCATCCGTGTTCCCGTTATCTTTGCCACGCGGAAAGTAGTCAGCACACTTTTGCTGTAAGAAACAAACAGGAACCATACATTATTGCCTACAGGGAACCTTGGGGTTCCTGTATTGAGCTGGGGGAACGAGAGAATTCAGATGTCAACAAGTTAAAATTGAATGGGGTTCACAAGCAGATGTTTTGGAGGCTTATAACTTTATTTACTTCTCCGCTCCGACATTCTTCTGTCTAACCAAAGACTGCACTATGCTCAACGTTTTGGCTTAGCCCATTTAAAGAGAATATGCACTGTACACCATATGCTCCATGGATAGCTGCTACACAACTGTCCATTCTACCACTAGTCAAATTCTTAAAAATTCTTGAAATATACCTACATATAACACTAACACTGACCCTAATCCTAACCTAAAATCAAATTGTATCTCAAGTCCTAACCGTAATTGAGCAAATGTTGCCATATTTAGCTAATAGTGATCACCAGAACAATTGACCCTAACAAATTTTCTAGTGGAGTTCACACTCTTTCTTGGAGTCTATTCAAGTTTGTCAGAAGGGTTACTTAATATATCACCCATAATTATGTATGTTTGGAACTATCATCTCACAAAAAATACTTGTAAGTCTAAGTTCCATGTTTGGACCACATCCCTTGGGTGAGATGCATCTATCATGTATCAACCTACATGTTTATCTACTTTTAAAAGACAAGGAAAATGCAGATACTCGCTTCTTAACAACCATCCAATTTCCCACCACCAACCAACAATATATAAAATATAATGTCCTTTCATATGGCTTCCCACTTGGCCATTATTATAACAAAAATAGCCACGGTTTCATTGACTATTACTGTAGAATACTTAGAGAGTAAGCCGAAAGAAAAAAGAAACTAATCTCATTAATGTCCAAGGATTAATTCTACTTGGATCTATTATGCTTTAACCTTGTTTTCTTTTTAACTATTGCTTCAAGCTACAAACAAGGGCAACTTGTAAAAGTAATGAGAATGTCATTCCAGAAAGTAGAGTTATTAATGTTCACTAGGTCTATACAGAATTCCAAGAAATGCCATGATCTGTGACATGAGCCAGGATGATTAATTGCTACAAGGCTGGCAAATTTTCCTAATTCATCATTTTCTAAGCTTGGAAATGGCTGAATAAGGTCACCAAAGATGTTCATTGTGTAGGTGGAAATGGTTTCTATAGGAATAAAAGGTCCTCATTTCAGCTCTAATGAACTAGTAAAAAGATTACTAAAATAATTTTTAAAAATTCTTTCCTTAATTTGATTCCATCACCTTAACTGACATAACCATTAAAACACATTTTGCAACAAAATGCTCATATATGAATAATATGTTCACATGCTCACAACAAGATGTAACATTATAATAATAATAATATATCTTGGTTACCCAGGGTACCCTCATCAGTATGATTCCCCTGAGGGCTCTGCAATCATATTATTACCCCGGCTTTAGCTGAGCAACCATGACAAGACCCTCCTGCATTCAAGGAATATCTTCCTACCGGGTACCCATTTACTTCACCTGGGTGGAGTGCGGCAATGTCTATTAATGTCTTGCCAAAGGACATTAGAGCCATGGTAGGGAATAGAACCCCTGACCTTGTGATCCATAGTCCTGTGAATTATCCACTAGAGCACAACACCTCTACAATCACTTACGACTTGGCATAGCATAGCATAGCATAGCAAGTGAAACTGGTGACAATATTCTATTTATAAATTGATAAACTTTCAGTTTTAATGAAACAAAACCAAAAGATCATGCACACGTACCTGGTGATTTTCAACAAAGTTATTTAGCATGATGATTGCTCTTGTATTCTGTTCCCAGACCATCTGCCAAAAATGACATACCGTTCTCGTGAGGGGTCCCTTGAAGAAGAAATTTAACAGAAAATATTGGCATAAAATGAGCTTTATATTTAAGTGTTACTATTCACAGGCAATCTATTTCTTTGACTATCAAACCATTTTGCACATTTCAGGAATATAAATACTAAGGACATACTAAAATATTTGATTGTGCTATTCCCGGATTATAAACTGAAGATATACGCTGCTTTATATAACCCTTCTTAATAACAAATGCTTATTTTAGTTAATACCGTGATACTGTACCAACTAGAATAGAGAAACTAATTATTTCTTCTCTAGCCTTTAAGTCATGTATCATTTCTAATTAATTTCCAATCCACGAATCAATATTATCTTGTAATTTTTCTAACATATTTTTTTATAATAATATGGACTTTTTTTCTCTTAGAAATATACTGTGTAATAAATGCTTCAAAAGAAGAAACTAATGTTTTCTATGTTAAAGCATGGGTCACATTTGTCCGATAATGATAAACAAGATTTTCAATTAAAGGTAAACCCTACTATGTGGTGTGTAGGTCTGAGTGTGCTTGTGTATGTTAATAGTAGGGCAGCTCTAGGGTGTAAAATGTACCTTTAATGAAAAATCCTGTTATCGTTATACGTAGGACAAATTGTGACCCACGCATTACAGTAATCACACAACATTCCCAAGTAAGTGCTAACCGATGTATCAATAACATCTTGCAAATTTTCTACTTACACATCATTTTCAATGAAGTTGACTATAATAAAGGGGCCGCTCCACTATGCCGCTCTGGCTCCCGCTCTACCCCGATCTGGTAGATTTTGGTAGATCGGGGAAAGCGTACTGGCACCGCTTGCAATCGGCAGCATCGTAAAGACGCCGTTGTGAGATCGGGATAGGAGCGGGAATTTCTCCCAGATCGGGGAGAAATTTTGAACATGTTCAAAATTTCTCCCTGATCTCCCCGATCAAAAATTTATCGTAAAGCTAGCGGGGCGATCGAAAAGGACAGCGTAAAGAAAGCGGGGTAAGCGTAGTAAGGTCTTTCTAAGGTAGCAAAGGTGGCACCAGATCGTATTGGCTGTGGATCGGCTCAATTTTAGTCCCCGATCTAGCCTGACCTGAAAAAAAAAATCGCAAAATCGTAGCCAGATCGGCATAGTGGAACGGCTTAAGCAGTTGACTTGAAAATGGCTCCTTTTAGACATGCTATTTAATTAGATGAAGCCGTAGCTTGAAAACAAACCATGGTGTGTATTCACATACTGTTTATCTTTTGGTGAATACTTAAATACTGTATGAACATAAAATACAAGAAAGCTATGGTAGCGCAGTGAAATATAGTGACACAAAAAGACAGGTCTGGGGAGTGTTTCATCAAGCGTTTTGTCAGTGATTTTTACCGACAACTGTTATAACCTACTGAAATCCTTGCATCTGATTGGCTAAAAGCAAATGTGTTGGTAAAAATCGCAGACAAAACGCTTGATGAAACACTTCCCTGGAATGCAAAATGCATAATCATGGAAAATCACAATCTCATGGTAATGAGGTAGAATCACATATCTTTAGGACAAGGAGCTGGTAAAATACCTCTACGACCTCGATTAGGCTAAATAATATTAAAACTGTCATTCCAATATGTCAAATTACAAATTTTGATTTACCAATATCATTAACCATAATATCTTGTGCATTCCACACGCTTCCCGTTGTGCCACTACCTTTCACTATTAAAGCCATCTCATTCATAATCAACTTTGCGCTAGATTTTTACCTGAGTAAGTATATACTTGCGCTTGGCAAGAGGAGCTTCAATGAGACTGGCATTGATATACCTAACATCACCTCTCTCCAGTCGAATTCTAGTGTGATTGTCTGAAGAATAAAAAATAAGAAGGTGCAAGATACAGATCAGGACCCTGTCCCATAAAGGGTTGACATTGATCTGATTCAAACCCAGTGATCTGACATTTTTGTTCCAGCAACATTTGCTCCCAGTCGCGACCCTACACTGCAATTAGCCATCCGAAAGCTTTCACTCCATCCTGCCTAATTTGCATAAAATAAACAATTTGTTTACGTAAAACCGCTACCGGAGAGTCTCAGCTAAACTGTGAAATCTCGCCCTAGAAACAACCAAATCTCCAGGCTTCATTTTGTCACATACAGGTATAGGGTTGGGTATGGGTTTTAGGTAAGGTAAGGTCAGGTGACCATGGAGCAACTGTTGCCAGATCATATGCCACAGAACCTAGACACAACTAACTTTAGTTGCACATTTAACCATAGTGGGTTTTAGGTAAGGTAAGGTCAGGTGACCATGGAGCAACTGTTGCCAGATCATATGCCACAGAACCTAGACACAACTAACCTGAGTTGCACATTTAACCATAGAATGATTTAACATTTGGTGCAGGCCCATCCCTTTAATCAGTCATAGGCAACAATATCAAACAGAACCATTTTCTTCTACAAAGCATATATTTCTCTATCTTAAGAAACACATTTTTTCCTTTACTTCTTTTTAAAGTAAAGTGCTTCACAGGAAATATCATCAATTATCAACGATGATTAATTTAGCTGTGCCCTGAAAGTGCATGCTTGATATAGGTATATATTTGACTTGTTCCTTATGCTGACATTTCATTCTTTGCCTCACATGAGAGAAAGTGAAATATTATCACATTTTGAGACGAAAAAGTATAATTTTCACACTAAGATTTGCATCATTGTACATCAAGACATCTTTTGAACAGTTGGAAATGCCACACACATAACAAAAATTGCAAGACCTGGATTTCCACATAAATGCCGCCAGACAAAATTCTGGGAAATGCAAAATTGGGTTCGTGGGTTTTTTTTTTTCTTATCTCCCCTTTTGAGCTCTGGGAGATGCCTTGCTGGGTTTATTCCTGCAGCATTCTGGGAACAAAACAATCTTTTGTTGAGTATCATAAAGCGCTATTTCTAATCGTCTACATTTATACATTCTTCATGACAAAGCTCTCATTATTCGCTATGGCATTTTCTTAATCTTTCCATCTTTGCAGAATTGCAGTGCAATGAATTTCCTTCAGTTTCTTATCCCACTGCTCTTGATAGAAACATATACATGTACATACAATACTAATCTACTCCCTTCATCTTAACTAGTCTCTTTTACTGAAATGTCCTTCCATTTATCTCTTAATCCTATCTCTAATTCTCCTTTTTATCCTGTTATTATATCTTTGGAAAATGGAAAATGGAGAATCTACATTGCTCTTTCTTCAAAATCCCAGGCCACCTCATTCCATTACCCCCTTCTCTCTGCATGATATACAGAGATTGAGAGAGGGAGAGAGAGATAGAGAGAGAGAGAGATGGAGAGAGATAGAGAGAGATGGAGAGAGAGAGAGGGAGAGAGAGGGAGAGAGAGAGAGGGAGAGAGAGATAGAGA